>OW804099.1:101827306-102374369 GCA_942159475.1 Sthenelais limicola | reverse complement strand
AAATACTGAGTCTATTCTGTATGGTATTCATTTAATAAATCTGTCTGGTTATGTTGAACTGCATTTTGAACATAACTTTCTTCTTAAATTTGGTTTATTTGAGAGGATTGGTGAAGGACAATTGTGCAATTTCTGAAAAATCTGACCCATGTATGTATACAAAACTGTTTCCATCTACCCATCCACTAAAGGTACGGGTTGCTGTGAGCCTGGCCTCTTGTTTTTATACCCATGTCACATTGATCCGGCGGGGAATAAATGTTTTTCTCCCGTCAGTGACTGATCATACTGGGTATAGAATGGCAGAAATTCTATCAGCCATTGTCAGAAGATGGCTCTCGCTTTTTAATCAGAGCGAGTGCAATCGGTGAAATGCTTGTCACACAGGGATGGGTGAAGTCGCTAGAAAATGGACAATTCGCCTTCAGCAATCCTCTCAAAAAACCCACATTTAAGACGAAAATAAAGTTCAAAATACAGTTCAACCAAACCAAACAGATTGCTAGAATCAATACAATGCTGAATATACTCGAATTTACCTAGTATTGACCAAATTTCAGACTAATTTAGCAGATGTATAGAGCTGCCAATTGTACATTTTGTGAGAATCTGACCCGGGTAGAGTGAGTGAGTGGGTGAATGAGTGAGTGAGTGGGTGGATAAAAAGACCTGCTCTCCCAGTAAGCGGAGAGAGGGGGAGTCACTAGGGGGTGAGATGTAAATATCACCTTTTTCCTGTCTTTGTTTAGAGAGACTATGTTTGTATGACCTAATTAATGCATTAATGGAGTGAATCAAAGCTGGTGGCGTGGAGGGGTGGAGGAGGGTGGTGTTTGGTTCACTGAGGGGTGGGGGGAGAGGGAGGGAGGGGGAAGAGAGAGAGAGAGAGAGAGAGAGAGAGAGAGAGAGGAGAAGGAGGGCAGGGGGAACAGAGAGAGGAAGAAGTGAGAGGAAGGGGACGAGACAGACAGAAGAGAGAGGGAGGGAGGGAGAGAAGAAGAGAGAGAGAGGGAGAGAGGGAGAGAGAGCGAGAGGGAGAGAGAGGGAGAGAGAGAGGGAGAGAGAGAGTGAGAGAGAGGGAGAGAGAGAGGGAGAGAGAGGGAGGGAGAGAAGAAGAGGGAGAGAGGGAGAGAGAGAGAGGGAGAGAGAGGAGAAGTGAGGGAGAGACAGAGAGAGAAGAGAGAGAGGGAAGGAGAGACAGAGACAATGACAGAGAGATTGATTACATTAGACAGTGATTCAGACGTGTATATCTTCTCCTCCTCCTCCTCCTCAACAAAGTATCAACTACACATATGAGCAAATCAGATCATAGGCGGAAGAAAGGTATAGATCCCACAGGACAGTGACCTTTAATACACCATAGAGTAAATGTTCATATATCATATGTATTTATTCCTAGAGAGTGGCAGGAAGGCCAATAGACATGGGTCAGATTTTTAGAAAATGTACAATTGGCAGCTGTACACATTGAGTAAATTCTGCTAAATTAGGCTGCAATTTGGTGAATACTAGGTAAATTTGAGTATATTTGGCATTGCAGTGATTCTAGCAATCTGTTTGGTTAGGTTGAACTGTGTTTTGAACTTTATTTTTGTCTTGAATCTGAGATATTTGAGAGGATTGGTTAATGGTACATTTTCTGGAAACTTCACCCACATTATAAAGAACTCAGAAGAGCACCTCTTCAGAAAGTGGGACAGAAAAAGAAGACTTTTCCCTCCTGGGCCGTCCTCTTAGCGTGTAAAAACCAGTGAACCTAACTATATCATAGAGTACATGTTCATATATATCATATGTACATATATTATATATAATACATATTCCTATAGAGAGTGGCAGGAAGGAATATAGACATGAATAACTCAGAAGAGCACCTCTTCAGAAAGTGGGACAGAAAAAGCGGACTTTTCTCTTGTAATGTAAAAAGCTGGGAGGAGCAGCATATGAAGGATATCACACTGTTAATGCAGCTTGTTCCCGCCCGGGGGCGCTGCCATAGATTAACCCCTACGGCTGGTCTTTATTTAGTATGATATTCCTCCGGTAGGGGATGATCTGTTAATCACCCCCAGAGCCAGGGGAGGACCACCCCGGAGTATATGGGAGGAATCGTCGGAAAATGTACAATTCGTCTTCACCAATCATCTCAAATAACCCGAATTTAAGACAAAAAGTGTGTTAAAATAAGGTTTAACATAAGCGATGAGATTGTTTGAATCAACACAATACAAAATATACCCAGTATTTATGCTTTTTCAGCCTGATTTAGAAGAATTTACTGAATGTGTAGAGCTGGCAATTGTGCATTTTCTGGCGATCTGACCCAGATGGGTGTGTGCCTTCAACACATCGTTTTTCCAAGATGGTAGACGCCCTCCTCCTCCTCCTCGTCCCCCCCCCCCCCCCCCGTGATATGTATCATATGTGTACTGGTATACCTGGTATTAGCATGGAGAGGCAAGCATTGATTTCTTTTTTTGATTTTTTGATTAGAAACATTTATTAATTGATACACAAAATGATATGACAATATTCAATCCTATCATGCGAGTACAGTAACATGTGTATAATTGGTAGGGAATGAGCCTCAGTTTTAACCGTTGTATCTGGTCGAGTGGCTAATATATACCTTTTGGTGAGTTAAACAGTGACTATTTTATGCATGCATCAACACATGCATGAAATAGTCACTGTTGAACTCACCAAAAGGTAATTGGTGAGTGAATGGATTAAAGATCCATTACCAGTGATCCCTTCAAAATGTCTTCAAATGAAATTCTCCATTTTGTGGTCTAATCATTCCCGACCCATGCAGCGAGCAGTCACCAAGATTCAGGCCCGTTCTTCCGGGTGTAAAACCACAATATTTCCCTAAATATTCATTTTGGTGACCCCCCGAAATCCCATTATTATTTTTCCAATATGGCCCCATGAAATTTTGAGGCCAACACAAAACTGCTCTATTAATCCTGTTTATCCCACATTGTCACTTACTGTAGCTTAGGAAAGCCAATACAATTATAAAAGATCAGGGGAAAATCCCATGAATTCATGTAAACTGTAAATGACTTTTACCATTTTCAATATTTAAACATTCCATTTTACAGCACCAGGGATCAAAGAAGGACAGAATTAAAATAAAAATATATATTTTGGGAACGATGTTTGGATAAACCAACTTAATTCAAATCAGTTCATCAATATCCAGTGCAATGGAAATGTTGAATGACTACACAGCTAATTTCCTTTTTTTCCAAAGGTTGTAGCTCACCTTGGTAATGATTTCATTTCCCCATACTATTTTTTTAAAAAAAACCCCAAATGTTAGCAAATGTCTAAATTCCTTCAATGCGACTCAAGCCCAAACCCTTACTGTGGTAAGGTAGTTGTTGGCCTATGTGTAATCATTTGAATTGGCCTGGTGAAAAAGCTTAAGTTAATTTCCCTATTTCTATACATTTATAAGAAATTACCATTGTGAACGAAATGCATGTTGAAAAAAGGCCAACTTCCCCCCCCCCCCCCCCAAACAGTTGCAAAAGAAAAACTCAATACAATACAAGCTAACCCACAATACTTGTGAAAGAGTTCTAGGGTCAGATTTTCAGAAAATGCACAATCTACAATTCTACACATCTATCAAATCCTTCTAAATTACAGTGAAAAATGATGAATACTGGATATATCTGAGTGTATTCTGTATTGTATTCATTCAATAAATCTGTCTGGTTATGTTGAACTCTATTTTGAACCTAATTTTCGTCCTAAATTTGGTTTATTTGAGAGGATTGGTGAAGACCAATTCTATATTTCTGGCGACTTGACCCTGTATCTGAAATTATCACTGACCTTTGGAATAGATCTATCAATGCTTACTATAGCTCAGGGTTTACTGAGGGTAAAATAACAACACATGTGAAACATGATAAAACCCCATTTCTACCAATTCATAACATGAGAAACAGACAATGAATATTGGGCATAACAGACGGCATGGTGGCTTGGGTATGGTATGGATAAAGAACAGCCACACTGTATAAAGGGCATGTTCTACCAATGCGATTTAACCGATATAATAAAATCCGTTTTTTTAACAAAATTATTTCCAGGAAGACAAATAGAATTTGGACGATTGGAACTAAATGGGAATTAACTACATCCACCTGCCTGATTTTTTTCATCAATTTTTTCCAAAAAATGACGACGAAATCAAGATGTACGGGTAAACGGATTGGTGGAAGAGAGCCTTAAGTGCCTGGGATTGAACCCCCGGGTCCAAGCTGTCCTAAAAAGTCAGGGGGTGGATGTGTTTCAATCTCTCGCCTATCAAGTAGGCAGCTTTACTCGCATTCAATCATCAGAATCAGGTCTACACTCTAGGCCCAAACTGTACACTCTAGGCCCAAACTGTACACTCTAGGCCCAAACCCTCAGATCAGATAAGAACGGTATGTCAGTGATTGGAAGCCTACTTCGTTCATCGGTTTCCTGGCCTAGGACTGGGCGTTTTAATGGGAATATGATAACATTTTGCGGTCTTAATGGAATCATAATGGCACTTTGCAGTTTGAGGCGAGAGCCTTTCCCTCCGTTTGAAGGGACTCTCTCATCTTTGGGCCTAGACTGAGATCATTTATACCAAGAGTACAAATAAATAGATTGTCTTCGTTATGGGTCAGATTTTCAGAAAATGTACAATTGAACTTCGCCATTCTTCTCAAATAACCCAGATTTCAGATGAAAATAAAGTTCAAAATGCAGTTTAACTTAACCAGACAGATTGCTAGAATCAATGCAATGCTGACTATACTCGAATTTACCAAGTATTGACCAAATTGCAGCCTAATTTAGCAGAATTGACTAAATGTGTATAGCTGCGGATTGTACATTTTCTAAAAATCGGACCCTTATAGTCCCTCCCAACCGACCAGTCTGGCTGCCCTCCCACGTAAACTTGGGTGAAATCCCCAGAAAATGTACAATTCCCCTTTACCAATCCTCTCAAAAACCCAAATCTAAGACAAAAATGTGGTTAAAATTACACTTCAACATAATCGTACTGATTGTTTGAATCAAGGCAATATCAAATATTCTCATATATGCCAAGTGTTTACCATTTTTCAGTATAATATACTAGAATCTAGTAAATGTGTAGAGCTGCCAATTGTATATTTTCTGACAATCTGACTATACTATTATAGTGCCGAGTGTAAAACACACCATTAGCTGTATAAGTCATGCACAGCTATACCTTTTGACCAGTCGGATTCTTATGGGTAAAGTCATCAGAAAATGTACAATTCACCTTCACTAATCCTCACAATTATATAATCACAATAATTATTTTTAGACAGAATATAGGTTCAAAATACAGTTCACCATAACTGAACAGACATTTTGAAAAAAATATACTCAGATATACCCAGTATTTATCATTTCCATCAGAATTCAGCAGAATTTACTAAATGTGTACAGCTGCCGATTGTACATTTTCTGCTCCCCAGACCCATGTATAAATCATGCTAATGTGGAACAGGTACAGCTTTTGGCAAGTTACGCTGAAGACAATTTAGGCACTTGCCCAAGCCAACCGCGCCAATCAAAACAGTTCACTAGCCTCCGCTTGATGGCCTATCAAACGGCCATGGGCTAAACAAATGGAGAAAGAGAGAGAAATGAGGTCTACTAGATATAGTCTCTCCCAAAAGTAGTTGACACATGATTCCTTAGGACCTTTAAGAGGAGGGAAAAGTGGGGGATTTTTGACTGCAAATCTTTGCCCCCTGAATCGCCGCTTGCGACCGACCATGGCCAAATATACAGCTGTATTGTATTGCACTGTCCCTGTTCCATGTGCAGCAGCTGTTGTTTTGCTTAGATGGAAGGGAGAGCTGGTTATACTGGCCCTGTTTCTCCATGGTTGATTGCAATGAGCGACTCGCTGGGCAAAGGGTTGAAAGGTCCTTGTCATAAATACAAGTAAAAAATCTCCCACTTTTCCCTCCTCTCAAAGGGACTAAGGAATCATCTGTCAACTACTATAGTCTATCCGAAAATTGTTTGACACAGGGGAAACGGGGTTCTTTAAGAAGAGTGGGGAACGTTTCACAATTGCATATTTCCCAATGGTCCATTGCAAAGGGCGACTCGATCGCGGGCAATGGTTTGAAGTCAAAAGTCCCCCACTTTTCTCTCTCCTTGAAGAAGCCCGTTTTCCTCTGTGTCAAATACTTTTGGGACAGACTATAGATCCTCGTTGGTCGAGGAAAATATGTTACTGGGTGACAGGCCTTGAGGGACTTGTCCTATAAGTCTTTTCCCAAGTGAGATACATAGAGATAAGCTTGACTAACTACAGTCACTGGTTCTACTATACAGAACAAAAAGGTACCCACTTGGTATTTCGGTGAAATCACCAGAAAATGTACAATGCACCTTCACCAATCATTTCAAATAACCCAGATTTATTATAAAAACTATGCTAAAAATACAGTTGAACATAGCCGAAGAGATTATTTAAAACAACACATCACCGAATATATTCAGATCTATCTATTATTAATGGTTTTTCAGTAGAATTCACTGAATGTGTAGAGCGGGCAATTGTGAATTTTCTGAAGATCTGACCCATTTAGAGAAGTACACACGCTATGGTAAGGAGAGATATGACATTTAAAGGGTGAATATATTGTCTTAAAACATCTAGAGAAATTGTGCATAAATCGAGCCTGGTAATAAAAACGTGCTGGGAGGATATAATAATTAGTTGTTGTTCTATTGGATTTGACGGAAACAAACAAAATTTTAAAATCTTTATCTGATTATTAAAGATAAATGGCATTGATTTAGTACAATTATATCTATTTTGGCAACGATGAACTGAGAATAGTGTGTAAACATAATCTGTCTTCGTTAAATAAAATAAAATAAACTTTTTTTGAACACTGTCATTAAGTCTATCGGTTCGGCTGAGTTATTTCTATGACCATACACTTTGATTTCTTTCTTTATTTTATTTATTCTTCCTTATTTTCTTACCTCTACAGATTTAAATAATCAATTATCATAACAGGAATGCAACTATCTAAGTGAACTAAACAACTTGGGTCAAATCTCCAGAAAATGTACAATTCCTCTTCACCAATCCTCTCAAATAACCCACATTTAAGACGAAAATCATGTTCAAAATACATTTCACCATAACCAGACAGATTTATTGAATGAATACAATACCAAATATACTCAGATATACCTAGTATTTATCAATTTTCACTCTAATTTAGCAGAATTTGGTAGATGTGAAGAATTGTAGATTGTGCAGTTTCTAAAAAAGACCGTTTCCTCGAGTATATTTCCTCAGTTACAACTAACAATGAGTATAAGGGTCGCATCATCAGAAAATGTACAATTGGCTGCTCTACACATTTAGGAAATTCTGCTTAATTAGGTTGAAGAATGATGAATACCGGGTATATCTGAGTATATTAGGTATCGCATTGATTTAAAGTATTAGTTCTGTTATGTTAAACTGCATTTTGAAGCTCATTTTTGTCTTAAATGTGGGTTATTTGAGAGGATTGGTGAAGGTGAATTGTACATTTTCTGTAAATCTGACCCATAAGTGGTAAAGAACAATAGTCCACCATATCTAGGATAAACCAACAGTCCCGGATGTTACTAATTGTTTACATGTGAGAACTCCTCTGCCAAATACTGGAAAAACGCTTGTGGGTCAGATTTTCAGAAAATGTACAATTGGCAGTTGTACACATTTAGTAAATTATGCTAAATTAGGCTGCAATTTGGTCAATACCAGGTAAATTCGAGTATATTCAGCATTGCATTGATTCTAGCAATCTGTTTGGTTAGGTTGAACTGTATTTTGAACTTTATTTTCGTCTGAAATTGGGGTTATTTGAGAGGATTGTCGAACATGAATTGTACATTTTCTGAAAATCTGACCCATGTAACTCATATGTGATTTTACACCAAGTCAAACCATTTTTATAAAAATGTCAAAGCCGATGGCAAGTCATTGTCTAAACGCCTGTAATGTCATGACCTTGGGGTAAAGTTCAAGGTCGTTCATATCTCAAGGAGTATACAGACAGGAGAAGAGGCTAATTTTCAAAGATTTATACTAATTAAGTACAAATAGTTCAGTCAGTTTGAATGCTTGAGTGAAAGGTAGCTGGTCATGCCAAAAATACTGAACATTTTGTAGAGTGAAATGAGAGTGGATTCTTACTATTAGAGGCCTCTAGGGAATATTTTAAACTGCTGATTTAAATAGAAACATTTGGTGAAAATATTAATCTGATTTTGGGATTTTTGGAAAATAATAACGAATTCTGGTTATAAATGGAGGGAATTATGGGAACTTTTGAAAATTACTGATTTCAGTATAAACATCGAGGATTTGCATCCGTGAAACTTTCAGGAGAAAGCAGAGATTTCTTATTGTAGAGTCATGGGACATGACTAGTCATTGTGCGCGGCAACCCTACTCAACCCTCAATTGCCTATTACGTAACAACTTGATATATAAGCTGCGCCGAAAGCACTTTCAAATCACTCTATCGTTGGTCAAAGATCTGACGGGTCGCTACATTACACTCCGCTCCAGAAGCCTCGCTGCACGTGCAAACTCGCCATGTCTGACGAAGAAGTCCCACAGAATGCGACTGGCAAGAAGCCCACCTTGACTCAGTCGATGGCGCTACTAGCCACCAGGTTCGACGAGCAGGCAACTGCAAATGAACGCCTATCGGATGAGATACAGGGCCTAAAGCGGGCATATGCAGAGAACGCTCGGAGAGCTAGCCGTACCCGCAGCCGGTCACCAAGGAAGAAGAAAGGTAGTATAAGCTCTTCTCTCAATCGGTCTAAGTCGGCTAGCTCTCGCCCACCGACAGCCTCTCCTAAGCGTAAGATGTCTAGAAGGAGAACAGTCAGTAGTGATTCTAAAGATAGCTCCCGGTCAAGTTCAGTATCCACGATAGAAAAAGAGTTCTCAGAGGCCGAAAAAATGGTCTCGCCCACCTTCGGAAAACACAAAGGTAAATACAAGCGAAAGCGTTTAGACCAGACAAAAGCATATAGGCCCTTCGCATTCTTACCTAGAGATATTCAAAGAAGTATAAAGAAAGAATCTCACCCTGAGGATTTAGACTTTAATATGCATGTTTGGGGTCTCACCGAAATGGCACTCCAGGAAGAAAAACCTAGGGAAGCGCGTAGAATTGTTTATCACATCGGCCAAATCGCGGAAGACAGCGATAGCCACGACTGGCACACGGTACGCAAGTGGTCAAACGCGGTCATTGCTAATATAGCAAAGGGCCGCTGGGCCTGGGTGGACGACGATAGGGTTGCGAGGGAGCGCGTGAATCAATATCTGAAGGCTAAACCCTCTAAAGTCTCTATCAAATCAATACCTTGCCCTGAGTTCAACGAAGGTAAATGTAGAAGCAAGGCAGCCCACAAGAATAACAGTGTTGAATTTAACCATGTTTGCTCGTTTTGCTCGGCCCTAAATGGGGCCGAGTATGCCCATGCCTCGAAGGACTGCAACCGGCGGCAGACCGCCATTCACGCAATGAAGCAGTCCTCTGATGACAAGTCAAAGTATAAGAATAAGAATAAGAATACCGATAAAGATGACAAGCAATCCTCAAAAAACTATTAGGCCCCAGGTCCCCCGCTCTACCCCTTGTGATTATCCCTGAATATATGTTGACAGAGGAGCTAGTCGAAAACGGGGCGGGTGTTAGAGACGGGGGAGGGCCCTATGGCATAGAAAGGGAGGAAAATAATCAAACGACCCAGGGTAACGAGGCTAATATATTTGAAAATCCACCAGCTCAAATACTTAAAGATATTGCATTGGAAAGGAGTGACTGGCCTCAGTCAACTATCCAAATTGGCGTTGAAACAATTGCAATCTATGACACTGTAAGAGCCTCTGGTTCTCACAATGCCCTTGGTGCAAAAATACCTGTCCAATCCTCATTACACATAAACAATTGGTATCAACTCTCCACTGGCCATAATGATGACCAGTGGCTAATTGACTTTGTACAATACGGCTTCCCCCTACAATACAGGGGTCCACCTCCTGAAACCAGAAATACAATTACACCAAACCACAAATCTGCTAGTGAGTTTCCCGAAGCAATTCGCCAATTCATTAAAAAAGAACTAGAATGCAAGGCACTGAAAGGACCATTCGATGATCCTCCCTTTGAACCCTGGGTAAATATTTCCCCCATAATGTCACGGCCAAAAAGTGATCAAAATAAAAGAAGGATAATTATCGACTACTCATACCCTGACGGCAAAGGGATTAATGCCGCCATTGAGAAAAATTGTTTATTTGGCACCTATATCTCACATCGCCTCCCCACAGTAGAGATGGCAGTCGAGGCGGCTCGGAGACATGATTTCAATACGCTCCTCTCAACAATCGACATTGAGAGGGCTTATAGAAACTTTGTCGCATGCCCCTATGACTGGCCCCTACTTGGTATCGTATATGAAGACAAATATTACATAGACACAGCCATGCCTTTCGGCAGTCGTATGTCGAGTGTGTATATGCAAAGGGTAGCTAATTTTATTTCACGGGCTCTGGAGAAGAGAGGCATACTAACAATCATATATCTTGACGACGCCATTACCATCTCCCCTAAGCATGTAGACGCACATACACAGTTCAGGGAGGTTATATATTTGGTCCGTCAGCTCGGTCTCCCTATTGCCTATGCTAAAACGCAAGCACCAACAATGATATGTAGATTTCTAGGCATCCAAATCAATCTAGTGGATATGTGCATTCGCATTCCACAGGACAAGATCGATGACTTTCTCCTGAAAATCAATGACTTTCTCAAAAATGACTCGATGTCTCGCACCCAACTCGAGAGCGTAATTGGCTCAATAAATCACATTAGCAAGGCGGTCCCCCCGGCCCGTTTGTTCATGAACAGGCTATTGGGAGCGCTCCGTGAAGCCAACACAAACAAGATCGAGATTGACAAAACAATAAAGGCTGACCTTAACTGGTTCAAGAAATTCTTGACCCAATTTAATGGTCGGGCACTTATAAACACCAATTGCATAACTGTCAGTATAGCGGCCGACTCGTGCCTCACAGGTGGGGGCGCGACTGACGGCCACAGGGCATATATGTATAGGTATCCCAGAAAACTCTCAACTGCCTTCAACATTTCACAGCTGGAATGTATTAACTGTCTAATTGCGATTAGAGCGTTTGCCGATCGAGCTCCTACTGGCACCTCAATCAAAGTTCAGTGTGACAACATGGCTACAATTTGTGCACTGAGCAATCACAGAGGCAGGGACTTAGTTCTAAACGCAGTGGCAAGGGCGGTTTGGTTTCTGGAAGCGAAAAACGACATAAAGGTCGTTTACGAACATGTCCCCGGCACTAAGATGGACATACCGGACAAACTAAGTAGAGCCTTTCTCTCACAGAAAGACATGTCAGCTGCACGTCGTATCATTGATGAAAATAACTTTGCTTTGTTTCCAATTACACCTGAATACCATGACTTTGCTGAATATCTATGATCTATTTTAGGCTCAATTGACTTTTGGATGAGGAAGGCGGAGACGCGACAACTGCAGGCAGTGAGGCCCGGCACACTGGCTAACCATAACGCAGCCATAAGGGGTCTCATAAAGTTCTTAGCTCCACGTGGCCTTAGTTTTAAAATAATTGATGAACAAATCATCTGTGCTTATATCGAATTTCTGGCAAGTAGAGTACGTTCACCAGCAACCATTCGTAATTACATCTCGAGTCTCTCTGTCGTGTACAAGAAAATGGGCATAGCTGAAAATATATTTAAACACCATCACGTCCAGAATGCTTTAAAAGCGATAGATAAGACGGTTCGTCATATCCCCTCTCCAGCAAAGGCGGCAGCGCCTAAGATTTTGCTAGCAGTTATCAAACAGAATGAAAAGGAGCGTGACTTTAAAACATTTAGATGCTGCATAACTTTGATGTTCTTTTCATTTTTGAGACAAAGCAACTTTCAGCGCATAGGTCCAAAGCGTTTGATGGGACGAGACACCTGACACGAGGCGACATTTCCGTATCGCAGGAGAACATCGCCATCAATCATAAATGGTCTAAAACACATCAATCTACCACTCATAAAGGGACAATCCATATCCCTAGGGTCACCACATCACCACTGTGCCCGGTCTCTGCATTCCTAGAGATGGAGAGGGAAACGCCCACTAGACATCCTACCGACCCGCTCCTGATGTATAGGGACCGCACCCCCATGGCCATGGCGACGATTACAAAGATGTGGAAGGACGGTCTGTCAAGAGCAGGCATAAACGAGAAGGGCTACACACTACACGGGATCCGTAGAGGAGCAGTGACATTTGTGTCACAGAAGGACCCTTCCGCGCAGCAAAGAATAAAAGAGTTTGGACTCTGGAAATCATCTGTGTTCCATAAATATCAAGATGACTTTGAAACCTGTCCAGTCTTCAGAGCATTGAAGAGGATTTAAACTATTAATCTTGGCTAATCTAATTTTACCAGAAAAGATTATTATTTCCTCACATGCTGTTGATGAACAATCACAAGACTATGACTTACAGTCGAAACGTATCTTACCAATTTTACTGTCAAAGTTCTAATAAAGTTATCTCCAAACCTTTTTAATGAGTGGTTCTGTTGCATAATGGTAGAGTCATGGGACATGACTAGTCATTGTGCGCGGCAACCCTACTCAACCCTCAATTGCCTATTACGTAACAACTTGATATATAAGCTGCGCCGAAAGCACTTTCAAATCACTCTATCGTTGGTCAAAGATCCCCACCCGCCCTCACCTACTCTTATCATTGTTTTAAAAAACATATGAACACAAAGGGCTTCTAATTTTACCAGAAAAGATTATTATTTCCTCACATGCTGTTGATGAACAATCACAAGACTATGACTTACAGTCGAAACGTATCTTACCAATTTTACTGTCAAAGTTCTAATAAAGTTATCTCCAAACCTTTTTAATGAGTGGTTCTGTTGCATAATGATAAATTTAATCCTCTAATGAATGACAATCTGACAATGTTGGGAAGTTTTCAAAAACACTAATTTCAGTGGGCGGGTACTGTAGATACTGAAGACATGCTCCTCTGCCCTGATAGTATCAATTTATATCTCAATTACGTAACCTTATCCTTATCGTTTTTTGTGAATTACGTCTCATTTTCATGTACACAAAATAAAATGGTCAGATGAACCATTCTGCTTGATATGTTACGTAACGTTTTTCCCGCCATGTTTAGGTTAGACATGCTCAAGGGCCTGATTCTCAGAAAATGTACAATTCGCCTTCACCAATCCCCTCAAATAACCCACATTTAAGACAAAAAATGAGCTTCAAAATGCAGTTTATCATAACAGAACTGATACTTTAAATCAACACGATACCAAATATACTCAGATATACCTGGTATTCATCATTTTTCAGCCTAATTTAGCAGAATTTCCTAAATGTGTAGAGCTGCCAATTGTACATTTTGTGAAAGTCTGACTGACTACTGGAGTAATGAGCTTACCTGAAGTATATAGTGATGAAGGGCCCACTGGAGTAGATGACGGGAGGCAACTTGTCTCCACACAAGCCGCCATTACCACCCGCCTCTTTCTGTAAAACAAGAAAACATTTCTTTGAAATACCAGAAGATATGAATTATTCCTTGGCATGGGTGCTACAGCAATTACACGTAGAATGTAGGAACATAAAACAATTAAAAATAAATAGAAATAAGCCTCGAGGGCAGGATATCTTGAATAAAATCTAAAAAAAACAACAAAAAACCAAATAGAAATAAGTTGTGGTCGAGTAGTAATAACAGCCTGAGGGGACTTGTACGTCTAGTCTAAGCTCAGAGCTGAAAGAGTCCCTCAAATTTGAGGGAAAGCCTTTAGCCCCTAACCGTAAAATGTCATCCATTAGGACGCCTACTCTTAGGCGTCCTATTCTTATCTGATCAGACGGGCAGTGAGCCTAGACTGCGTCCCAATGCGCATGTCTATTACAGTGCATGCTGGGATGGATGAGGCTCAAGTCAAGATCAATTGCATCATCATCTTTGTTTTCATAAATGGCACATTGAATCAGCAAATCACAATTTCTACTTTCATTTTAAAAATATAAGCCGCTCTCACGATCCTACATATTTTAAAGGCTTAAACCTCACATGACGTCATAGGATTATTTATGAAGTCAGTATTTATTATAAATTATTATAAACATGAGCGTGTATAAAACATACATTAATGGAATTAAATACACCATCACCCAGATGAGACTATAATCTAATGTATCTAGAGAACATTAAGACAACCGAGTAATAATTCATTCATATCTTTATAATCTTTATCTCCCATTACTTTCTCTATAGATGTCTTCTTCTATTTCTCGCGGGTAATGTTTCTTCTAAGACGTCTCAAACGTCCTTGAGCAACTCTTTTTAAATACATATATATATATGCCCAAGGATGAACAAGGCATACTTCATCTCAGATACTCTGAGCTAGTTTGTCCTCAAAGTAAAAGAAACTCTGAAGTGTTTTGAAGCACAGAGAGTCCAGAAAAACAAAGGCTTATTACATCTTCAACAGACGAAACGAAAGATCAACAATGTAGTTTTTCTAAAACGAAGAATATCCCTCAATATAAATTACTGTTATGGTTTCTTTTCCTTTCTACACTTTTACCAAAATATAAAAAAACACCCCTTGACTGACTAATGTTAAGATGAATCTTACGTCTAGATGTCCAAGTATGTAACTATAATGTACTGTATGATATACATCGCGATAATGCAATGCAATGCATAATATCACAGAACTATTATAGATCTATCATAGTTCTGTGCTTATATATAGAGAGGAATATAGAGAGGAAGGTTATGTTTGTGTCATATTGTGCAGCTAAAGAGGTAAATAGGTTGGAAAAAACAGAATAAGACATCCAGCTTGCGGAGTTTTTCTATGATTTTATTTTCTAAATGAAGTCCCAACGTTTCTAAATGAAGTCCCAACGTTTCTAAATGAAGTCCCAACGTTTCTAAATGAAGTCCCAACGTTTCTAAATGAAGTCCCAACGTTTCTAAATGAAGTCCCAACGTTTCTAAATGAAGTCCCAACGTTTCTAAATGATGTTTCAACGTTTCTAAATAAAGTCCCAACGTTTCTAAATGAAGTCCCAACGTTTCAACCTAGTGAGGTCTTCTTCAGGGGAATAGAGTCAGAGTAAAATGTTACCTTTTGATTACATTCTGTAGGAAAAGACATGGCGGGGGGGGGGGGGAGGGGAGAATTTGTGAAAAAATCTTGTACAAAATAGTATGACCTCCCCTTAAAAGTTAGTGCAAAATTTCATGACCCCCCCCCCCTGTTCCCCTACATTATTGTAGTTCTGAGTCTGTGCAAAAAAGGATGCCCCACCCCACTCACATACACACATACTTTTAGAGCCTACGCAAAAAAGGTGCCCCCTGTTTTGTCCCCAAACTGTCAGGATAACAATGTGTCATAGTAAATAGCCCATATATCCAACATTTTTTTCAAATATCATTTTCTTTTCTAAGATATTCCAACACATAATCAACACGACTTATCGATATCTTAATATCCGAAGAGGTTCTATCTTGGATTCCTTTTTGACAGAAAGACATACATGTCAAATGCCTGAGGGACTCCCTCATTTGTATATTCTACTATGTGGTGTTTGACTATTAGCTAGTAGACTAGCACTAAGTCCCTTAGGCTATTCTCATAGACCAGAAATCAGACCAAAGTGAAGTTGGTTATTAGATGATACATTTCCTTTATTTTTAAGAAACATTATTTTATGAATTGTTTTAAAAGTATTGCCTTTAAATTAATGGCTATGAGTTGATAAATTTCGTTTCTACACATATATTGATATGTATCAAAAATAATAAATAATCAAGGTGCGCTAGTCTATCCATGACAGAAAGGTTTAGAGCAAAATGAACAGATCCGATCACTGTCATATCTCAACAAAAACAAGTGCCATGTGCAATAGCAGCAGATGGCACACGTCATGGGTAATAGGGGAGTCGTCATAGTAAAAAGACTCCTTGTCATGGGTGAAAAGATCTCCGTAATGAAGAAATAGTCAGTGCCATGAAACTATTTGTTCCAGGAATAGGAATATCCAGATTGTAATAGGAAAAGGAGTCTTTGTTATGGATTTTGGCTATGCGTAATATGTGCAAAAAAAGATGAAAAGTCTGTAATATTACACAGGTCGTACAGATGACGACTTTGGGACGCAACACCCCCTTCAGAGACTGTGCAAAAAAGATGCAGTCCTGTCCAGAAAGCCACATTCCTTGAGCATTGCAGTTCACCGCATACAATGATAAGCTTAATCACAAGACTAAGGCTAAAAGTGTTAATAGGAATCACCTGACCCCTAAAAGTTAGGGGGTCATTAGGGCTTTCTACTACAGACTGGATGGGCCCCCTGAACATTCTCCCTCTCCCCCCTAATGGTTAAAAATGAACAGTCCCCAAGAATGTCCCTCAGTGATCCATTGGGACTCCCAAACCTAAGAATGTCCCTTAAGGCTGGGTTCCACTGGCCGGCTACTTCTCCCGCTACTACTCCCGCTACTTTTAGAAGCGGGAGCAAGTTGCGGGAGGTAGCCACTTCAATTCAAACATGTTTGATTTGAAACGGCTTCTTCCCGCTACTTCCTGTTACTTCTAAAGTAGCGGGAACAAAGAAACGGGAGCAGTAGCGGGAGAAGTAGCGTGGCAGTGGAACCCAGGCTTTATAGGCCAGCGGCCAAGGGCCAAAAAAGCCATTATTTAAGAAGTTACCCCTACCCACCGTATAACAAGCTAAATTTGAGGTATTTTGTGTAGAATTTCATGAATTTTCCGAATCTGAAGAAAAAAATTGCCCAAAAGGTGGCGAACATTGTCAAAATGGCCTGTTTCCATGGAAACTAGTGATTTCTTTGTATTTTAGCAAAAAATAGGTTTTTATTGTCCCATTTCTACACTTTTATCAGTATTGTAACCAAACTTGAGAATAATACTGATGTATCTAAGGGTTATCATTTCCATTCGAATCAGTGACCTTGCTCAAGGTCAAGGTCACCAAATATGACCTTGAAATGTAAAAATAGCAAAATTCTGGGATGTGACATCCTATTTTCTCTTATAAAAATATGGCAATAGAAGAAAATGGTAACCTAATGCATAAAAATTATAACTGACATTAGGGGAAAGATAAATAACCCATTTTTGGTATCATTGGAATGTCTGTTGCCATGGTAACCAAGCCTCACTTTTTGTTCTATGCTAAATTTTGTGTACATCTAAATAACATACTGCAGTCTATATCTTTTGAACAATTTATTTCAAAGCTACACAATTTATACATGTGAAAGGGATTCAAGTGTACTTTCATAATATATCTTTTAATTGACCTTTGTCAAGGTCAAGGTCACCATTTTCAAGGTCAAACATCAAATTTTGGTTCAAATTTGAGTATTATGTATGTATCTTAGGAACTATTTATCACTGGCGTACACAATTTATGCATGTGATAGGACACTAACATCACTTCCATGAGACATCATATGAATGACCTTTGGTAAGGTCAAGGTCACCTAATCCAAGGTCAAACATAACATTTTTTCTTGATTTTAGATTTAGGTATTATGTATCTCTGGAATTATTTATCCCTAGGTTACCCAATATGAGCATCTGATAGGGTTCTGGGAGCACAGGCATTAGATGTCTTGTCAATGACCTATGTCATGGTCAAGGTCAACATTTCAAGGTCAAAGATCAAGTTTTGGTCCAAATTCTTGTATTAGGTAGGTTTCTCTGGAACTATTCTCCCTGGGGTACACAATTAAAATATGCGACAGGGCTCTAACAGCATTTTCATAAGACATGTTGTCAATAACCTTCATCAATGAAGGATAAGGTCACAATTATCAAGGACAAAGGTAAGATTTCTATCTGAATTTTTAATAATAATCCCTTATAATCCCTAATAATCATCTAACACACAAGAGCTGTGAATAGAAGATGTATTAAAGCCATGATAGGTGTGCGTATCCACAAAAAGAGGGCCAGTTTTGCCTATGGCATTTGCATGGATAGATTTCAGTAGAGGAATCAGCTTTTCAAATGCATTGAATTTACTTCACTAATTTGATTGGCTGCATGGATCTATTCAATGACAATCAATGACGCTCATTTTAATGACATAGTATAGCATAGGGTGATTCTATGAGTAAGGGGTGTCAAGTGAGTAAGTATGACTGCTAGGCGAGTCTTCACCTGTAAGCCTGTTGTGGCTTCAAACCTAGATCTTGGCTGGAGTATAACCAATATTGTGCATATATTACACTCAATTGAGTAACATCTGACACATTCTTTGACGCAAATTTTGCTCATTGACCAATATTACATCCTCTAGATGTTGCTCATTGACCATTGTTATACCCTCTATGCTGCTCCATGACCTCCATCATACCTTCAATGTTGCTCCATGATGATCTCTATACCTTTTATGCTGCTAAATAATGACCATTTTATTCCCTATAATGCTCCATGGCCCCCCTCATACCCTCTATAGGGCTCCATGGCACCCATTATACCCTCTGTGCTGCTCCATGACCACCATTATGCCCTCTCTATGTTACTCCATAACACCCATTATACCCTCTATGTTATTCCATGACCACCATATATCCTCTATGTAGTGCTCCATGGCCCCCATCACATCCTCTAGAGGGCTCCATGCCCCAAATTATACCCTCCATGTTACCACATGACCCCCTATTCATAACCCCTATGCTGCTCCATGACCCCCATTATACCTTCTATGTTATTCCATGACCCCTATTATACCTTTTATATTGCTCCATGACCCCTATCATACCCTCTACGATGTTCCATGACCCCATTATACCCTCTATAATGCTCCATGGCCCCCATTATACCCTCTAAGTTACCCTAAGTTACTCTATGACCCCAATGACACCCTCTATGCTGCTCTATGATCACCATTATACCCTCTATGCTGCTCCATGACCACTATTATACCCTCTATGCTGATCCATATGACCACCATTATACCCTCTATGATGCTCCATGACCCCAATTATACCATCTATGCTGCTCCATGACCCCAATTATACCATCTCTGCTGCTTCATGACCACAATCATACCCTATATGCTGCTCCATATGACCACCATCATACCCTCTAACTTACTCTATGACCCCAATGACACCCTCTATGCTGCTCCATGACCACCATTATACCCTCTATGCTGCTCCATGACCCCAATGACACCCTCTAGACTGCTCCATGACTCCAATGACACCCTCTAGGCTGCTCCATGGCCCCCATCATACCCTCTAACTTACTCTATGACCCCAATGACACCCTCTATGCTGCTCCAGGACCACCATTATACCCTCTAGGCTGCTCCATGGATGACCCCAATTATTCCCTCTAGGCTGCTCCATGGATGACCCCAATTATACCCTCTATGTTGCACCATGATCACCATTATACCATCTATGCTGCTCAATGACCCCAATTATTTGTTGTTGTAACTTTTATTGCCAAACATTAAGAAATGGACGTCAGCGGAACTAAGCTCCCCATAGGTGGGAGGATTTCAAGCCCGACTGGTTGACATGGTTTTAGTGAGAGAACAATCCAATGCCGAGGCAACGCCCCATGCACTATATTATACCATCTATGCTGCTCCATGACCCCAATTATACCCTCTATGCTGCTCCATGACCACCATTATACCCTCTATGCTGCTCCATGACCCCAATTATACCATCTATGCTGCTCCATGACCACCATTATACCCTCTATGCTGCTCCATAACCACCATTCACCCTCTATGAAGCTCTATGACCACCATTATATCCTCTATAGTACTCCATAGTTCCCATCATACCCTCTATACTCCTCCTAGGCCCCCATTATACACTCTATAATGCTCCATGATGCCTATTGTACTGTCTATAGTCCTCCATGATCCCTATCATTCCGACTATGTTACTGCATTGCCACAATTATACCCGCCATGTTACTCCATAACCTCCATCATACCCTCTATGCTGCTCCATAACCATAACCATACCCTCTATGCTGCTCTATGGCCCCCATCATACCCTCTATGTTATTCCATGACCCCCATAATACCTGTTATATTGCTCCATGACCACCATCATACCCTCTATGTTACTTCATGACCCATATTATACCCTCTATGCTGCTCCATGACCCCCATCATACTGTCTATGTTATTCCATGACCCCCCCGAATACCCTTTATATGGCTCCATGACCCCTATCACACCCTCTCTGTTACTCCATGACCAACATTATACCCTCTATGCTGCTCCATGACCCCCATTATACCCTCTACGATGCTCCATGATCCCCATCATACCCTTTATAGGGTTTCATAGCCCCAATTATACCCTCTATGATGCTCTATAGCCACCATTATGTCCTCTATAGTGCTCCATAGGCCCCATCATACCCTCTATAGGGCTCCATAGCCCCAATTATATCCTTTATGATGCTCTATGACCACCATTATATCCTCTATATTGCTCCATGGCCACCATATCATACCCACTATGATGCTCTATGACCACCACCATACCTTCTGTGCTGCCCCATGACCCCCATTATACCATCTATGCTGCTCCATCACCATCATTATACCCTCCATGACCCCCCCCCCCCCCGCCATAATAATACATATATATATAATTATTCCCTATAATAATTACAGAACAAACCATACCCTCTATAGTGCTCCATTACCACCATCATACTCTCTATAGGGCTCCATGTCACCCATTATGCCCTCTGTGCTGCTCCATGACCACCATTATGCCCTCTCTATGTTACTCCATAACACCCATTATACCTCTTTATATATATGTTATTCCATGGCCCCCATGATATCCTCTAGAGGGCTCCATAGCCCCAATTATACCCGCTATTGTGCTCCATGACCCCCATTATACCCTCCATTTTACCACATGACCCCCATTCATAACCCCTATGCTGCTCCATGACCCCATTATACCTTCTATGTTATTCCATGACCCCTATTATACCTTTTATATTGCTCCATGACCCCTATCATGCCCTCTACGATGCTCTCTATGTTACTCCTTGACTCCCATTATATCCCATACGTTGCTCCATGACCCCCATTATACCCTCTATGTTGCTCCATGACCCCCATTATATCCTCTATGTTGTTCCATGATCATCATTTTACCTTCCATGTTATTCCATGACCCCCCATTATACCCTCTGTGCTGCCCCATGGCCCCCATTACACCTTCTACACTGCTCCATGACCATCATTTTAACCTCCATGTTACTCTTTGACCCCCATTAGAGCCTCTACGCTGCTCCATGGGCCCCATTATACCTTTTACACTGCTCCATGACCATCAGTTTACCCTCCATCTTACTCCATGACCCCCTTAATACCCTCTATGCTGACCCCATTATGTTGCTCCATGAGTACTATTAGACCCAGTGTCCACTAAGGAGATGCCACTGGCGGCCTCATGGGAAGTGCTATAGTACCACATGAATAACCCCCCCCCCCCCCAATCCCGCTGCTATACTATCTATGTTGCTTTATGGTCCATAAATATACTATGATACCCTCTATATTGTTACCAATACAGAGCTCTTGATTAAGGGAACAATATTGAGTAAGTCACATATTCAATTCATGGCATCTGAAGATACAGTGCCAACTGAAACATGCCTAGTAGTAAAAATTAGACCTAAATTTCAGGTTTGACCTTGGAAATTGTTACCTTGACCTTGACTAAGGTTATTGACAGGGTATTTAACGAGAGGCCTTTTAGAGCCCTGTCATATGATTAAATTGTGTAATCTAGAGACAAATAGTTCTGGAGATACTTACTTAATACCACAATTTGGACCCAAATTTCATGTTTGACCTTGAAAATTATGACCTTGACCTTGACCAAGGTCATTGACAATATATCTAATGGAAGGCCTCTCAGAGCCCTATCACATGATTAAATTATGCACCCTACAGATAAATAGTTCCAGAGATAAATACCAAAAACTTCAATTAGTACCAAAATTTTATGTTTGACCTTGAAAATCGTGACCTTAACCTTGACATATGACATTGACAAGATGTCTCATGGAAGGGCACTTAGAGCCCTATTACATTCTTTAAGTATGTAGCCTGGAAATAAATTGTTACAAAGATACGCATATCTATTACTGAAACTTAAACCAAAATTTGATGTTTGACCTTGGATTAGGTGACCTTGACCTTGACCAAGGTCATTGACAAGATGTCCGATGGAAGTGTTGCTAGTGTTCTATCACATGCATAAATTGTATACACAAGAGATTAATAGTTCCAAAGATACATACATAATACTCAAATTTGAACCAAAATTTGATGTTTGACCTTGAAAATGGTGACCTTGACCTTGACAAAGGTCAATTAAAAGATATATTATGAAAGTACACTTGAATCCCTTTCACATGTATAAATTGTGTAGATTTGAAATAAATTGTTCAAAAGATATAGACTGCAGTATGTAATTTAGATTTACACAAAATTTAGCATAGAATGAAAAGTGAGGCTTGATTACCATGGCAACAGACATTCCGATGATACCAAAAATGGGTTATTTTTCTTTCCCCTAATGTCAGTTATTATTTATATGCATTAGGTTACCATTTTCTTCTATTGTCATATTTTCATAAGAGAAAATAGGATGTCACATCCCAGAATTTTGCTATTTTTACATTTCAAGGTCATATTTGGTGACCTTGACCTTGACCAAGGTCATTGATTTGAAAGGAAATGATAACCCTTAGATACAACATTGCTATTCCCAAGTTTGGTCACAATACTGATAAAAGTGTAGAAATGGGACACTAAAAACCTATTTTTTGCTAAAATACAAAAAAATCACAAGTTTCCATGGAAACAGGCCATTTTGATAATGTTCGCCACCTTTTGGGCAATTTATTTCCTCAGATTCAGAAAATTCATGAAATTCTACACAAAATACCTCAAATTTAGCTTGTTATACGGTGGGTAGGGGTTCCCTCCCAAATTTAGCCTCTGGCCGCTGTACTATTAGTGTTACAACTCGTGAACCCACACCAGACGAAAAAGAGATACAAGGAAATGTCCACCAACAATGTGAGGATATAATCACTCATCATAATAGAGACTGAGTCTTCATCATATGATCACTACACAACCAGCATCATCCATTACTCCTGGCCTCATGTAGAGAGAAAGCCTGTCACCCCATCAACCCCCTTTATATGGATGTGACATTTAATAAACAATCCCCACCTTCCTCTGCCTACACAAAAAGGGTCAATTTATAGAAAATGTACAATTGGCAGCGGTACACATTTAGTTAATTCTGCTAGATTAGGCTGCAATGTGGCCAATACTAGGTATATTTGAGTATATTGGGCATTGCATTGATTCTAGCAATCTGTTTAGTTGGGTTAAACTGTATTTTGAACTTTATTTTCGTCTTAAAATTGGGATATTTGAGAGGATTGGTGAAGGTGAATTGTACATTTTTTTGAAAGTTTATCCACATAATAAAGAACTCGGAAGAGCACCTCTTCAGAAAGTGGGACAGAAAAAGAGGACCTTTCCCTCCTGGGCCGTCCTCTTAGAGTGTAAAAAGCTGGCAGCATTTTCAGTGTAACTTAATTTCTGTCTGAAATTTGGGTTATTGGTGAAGATGAATTGTACATTTTCTGAAAATCTAACCCAGAAGTCCCTATTATCGCTCTCCTACCAAGATAGAAATGCATACAATCCAGTGCCACAGCCAGAAGGAAAACAACAAGTGACTTCTTCACATAGCGAGGCCAGGCTCCTATCAGGACATCGATTATGATAACATTTTGCCTCCATGGTCCTCCAGTAGGTACGTTTACACCGGAGGAGGTACTTTGCTGGTTAGAACAACAGGCTCCTAGCGGGGCCGGGGGAAACAAAAGCTCGGGTTGCCTTGTTGTTTATCAACAGTCCCACCGGGCAACTGTCACTCTCCGCTATTGGGGAAGGGAAGGAAGATAGAAGTCAATTTGGTTTTCTTGTTCTTCTGAACTATCTTTCGCTGTCTCTGTTGTGTGTGTGAGTGGGGTTTATTCTCTCTCTATCTCTGTCTCTGACTCTCTCAATCTCCTACCTCTCCCCCTCTCTATGCCCTCTTTCTCGCTCTCTCTCACCCTTTTCCTCCCTCCCTGTCTGTCTCTCCCCCTCCCCACATTCTCCATCTCCCACCCAATCTCTATCTCGTTCTCTCTCTCTTTTCCTCTCACCAATCTCCCACCTCCCACTTACTATGCCCTTTCACTCTCTCTCTCTCTCTTTCTCCCTCCCTCCCCAGCTCCTTCTCCTCCTCCCTCAGATTCTCCATTTACCTCCCAATCTCTATCTTTCTCTCTCTCCCTCCCTCACCTCCTCTCTCTGCTCTCTTTCTCTCCCCCCTCTCTCTCTGTCCATCTATCTATCCCTCGTGCTAGTCCCTCTATCTCTATGTGTCTACCAGTAGGCCTACCTGCTATAATAGTCTATCCAAAAAGTAGTTGACACGTGATTCCTTAGTCCCTTTAAGGGGAGGGAAAAGTGGGAGATTTCTGATTTCTATTTATGACAAGGACCTGTCCACTCTTTGCCCAGCGAGTCTCTCATTGCAATCAACCATGGAGAAACAGGGCCAGTATAACCTGCTCTTCCTTCCTTCTAAGCAAAACAACAGCTGCTGCACATAGAACAGAGGCAGCACAATACAATACAGCTGTACATTTGGCCATGGTTGGTCGCAAACGGCAATGGTCGGCCGCAAACGGTGATTAGGGGGCAATTAGTTTGAAGTCAAAAATCTTCCACTTTTCCCTCCCTTTAAAGGTCCTAAGGAATCACGTGTCAACTACTTTTTGGACAGACTATATGAACCGTTGTCTGTACTGAGCACTACGACCCACTGCTCCTTTGTTAATATTACTGCAACTGTTGCTGAGTGGTGCTCCACGGTGCATTGTAACCCTGGAGGAGGATATTTACGGACGCCAGGTAAACGCTGCTCCCCCCCCCCCTCTACCTCTAACTCCTATATACATGTGTCTACCTTCCCTTACATATTCAAGGAAGTCTTGAAGTAAAAGCCCTTCAGTATTTCTCTTCCAGTAGTTCAAAGGCTATAATCAATAAACAATTGGCGAAATGTTCATTTTTAAGGATTCATATCATATGGAAATACCAGTAGCTTCCAGAATGCTATTAGACCACCCTCCCCGCATATTGAAATACACAGAGTCTATTCCTACACAATACAGTCAATGCCAAACCAAAAAGCATGATTCTAATGATCTAACCTTTAAGGACATAATGATACGAATCCCTTTGAACATGTGAATGACCTTCATCATGTGGCAAGAAGGACATCCATAAAATGTTATTGTGGATTAAACATTCTCACTCCCCTCTCTCTTTCTCACTCCCATTCTCTCTCCCTCCCTTTCATTCATTCACTCTTTCTCTCTCCCTCTCTCTCTAACTCTCTTTTTCTCTCTCCCTCCTTCACTCTCTTCCTCTTTCTCTCTATCTCTCCCTCTCTCTCCCTCCCTTTCTCTCTCCCTCTGTTTCATTCATTCCCTTTTTCTCTCTCCCTGTCTCTCTCTCTAACTCTCTTTCTGTCTCTCCCTCATTTTTTCTATCTCTCTCCTTGTGTTTCTCTTCCTCTCCCTCTGTCCCTGTCTCTTTCTCTCTCTTTCTCTGTCCCTGTCTCCTTCTCTCTATCTCTCTCCCTGTCTCTCGCTTCCTGTCTCTCTTTCTCTCTCTCCCTATCCCTCTCTTTTCTCTCTCTCTCTCACACACACTCAAACCCTAGTTGGTTATAGAAACAAAGAAATCTCAGAGACCAAGGGAGAAGGAAAAGATGGTGCATCTTTGGGCTGTCAATCACGGCTGTCAATCATACCCAGCCATGGGACCCCTCCAGAGCACTAGCCCCAGGCTGGGGGATAGGGTAACCATGGGAACATGACCCTTCCTCCATACATGCACAGATACACACAAACACAAGGGCAGAGGCTCAGAGGCAATACTACATCCTACCCTGTAGTCACCTACATGTTATATAGCAGTCTCTGGCATTTTGAAACTTTACAAACTGATATTTAATATGGCATTAAAGCTGTATTCCCAGCTATTACGACAAAGAGATGTTAGCACTTACAAGTGCTTGTTGCTTGACCTATAGGACTACAGTTTGATAACTGACAAACAAAGAAAGAGAAAAAAAGAGATGGAGAGAAAGAGAGTGAAAGAAAGAGACGGAGTGAAAGAGAGAGACGGAGAAAGAAAGAAAGAAAGAAAGAAAGAAAGAGAAAGAGAGAGATAGAGAGAAAGAGAGTGAAAGAGAGAGATGGAGAGAGAGAAAGAGGTAGAGAGAAGGAGGGAGAGAGAAAGAAAGAAAGAGAAAGAGACAAACATATGTTGCTGCTGTTAAGACTTATATAATATTTTGAATACAAGAATTTGAAGTCAAATTTGCTGATAGAAAGGGAGCGATAATAAGTAAAACCACTGCAGTGATTCCGGCGGGTCACCGAAATAATAATGTGCACTTTTATGAAGCCAAAACAGGACAAAGTCGTCTACAATTCTGGTTGAAAAAACCCCTAAGCTAGGCGAGGAAAAACAGAACAAAAAGTCGAGGTTTTTGATCGATGTTAACTGGGACTGCAACTTTAACAAATTGTCACTAAACATGACTTTAAGGTGTCGCATACACGTCGTGGCCATATATATATGGGTCAGATTTTCAGAAAATGTACAATTTAACTTCGCCGATCTTCTCAAATAACCCAAATTTCAGACAAAAATAAAGTTCAAAATACAGTTCAACCTAACCAAACAGATTGCTAGAATCAATGCAATGCCGAATATACTCGTATTTACCTAGTATTGACCAAATTGCAGCCTAATTTAGCAGAATTTACTAAATGTGTACAGCTGCCAATAATACATTTTCTGAAAATCTGACCCATATTGTGATGTACCATGTTGGACAGCACTGGCACTGGCCTTTACCACGGCACATTTGTAGTAGGAATGGCCTGGAAGGAAGCCTAATTGATGGTGAGAGGTCTGAACCACCAGAGACCAACCTAGCGCTATACCATTCTGTCAATAGGTATCACTCACGCTATCAAATGCATATCTAAAGCTATATGTGGGTGGATTTGTCAGAGAGTGTAAATTTGCCTCCACTAATCATCTTAGTCTATGCCCAAAGTTGAGAGAGTCCCTGCAAACTAAGGGAAAGCCTCTCGCCTCTCGCCTCTAGCCTCTCGATTCAAACAATCTGTTGGGTTATATAGGTTGAACTGTATTTTGTACCTGATTTTTGTCTTAAATGTGGATTATTTGAGAGGATTGGTGAAGATGAATTGTACATTTTCTGAAGATCTGACCCCTATGCAGAAGTCAGCTGTCTTCGCAAATTGGGAATATTCTTTATATTTGGGAAATAGCTAGAAACCTATATCTCCCCATGATTCACATGAAAACTAGAAAAAAACTAGAAAAAAGATCAATACTTATATAAAAACTAAGTAATCGAGATCTATATGAGAGGTTTTCAACAGGAGCAGAGCCCATAACTCAGACCAGTGCATTAATTATAGATGTAGTAAATTATAGGCTATGACAGCTGGTTGTTACTGTGGACAATTATACAGTAACGGCTTCTGTGCGCCCAAGGCAAACCTACATTTAAGGCACACACTCCAAAATGATGTCAACCCGAACGAGATGTTATTCTTTAGAGGCATAGAAATTTAAGTAAAGCTTCGTCGTGAGAAAATGAACAATCGGCAGCTCTACTATTTTAGTAAATGCTGTTAAATTAGACTGAATAATAATAGATAATTTATTAGCTTCATCGAGAAACCTTCAATTGTAAATGTATCGACGAACCCGCAGAAATTTTTTTTTTTTTTAATTTTACAAATTCTTTATTCAGGTTATTTTTACAAACCAGTCTCGGTCTTTGGACTAATTTTCTTTCTCTAGCCTGTGTATGTTTCTAGATAAATATATTCGCCTGTTTATTTGAAGATTTTGACATAGAGCTAAGCTATAGTATACATGTGCACAGTAAATATAAATATATGAAACCTATTGGGGATGAAAGATGTACGTGGGCTCCCTAGAACGAGCATACCAAGGAGTGAATGAGGTTTCTCCCTAGAACAAGCATTTCTAGGAGTGTATATATGTATATACCGTATGTTTAAATAGGGCATGTATGACAGCTAGATACCAGTAAATCATGGCCTAATGAAGGCAAGAGCCCGGAGGAACCAATATCTACTATATACACTTTACTTACTAATGCCATATGTGTGTCTCCAGGCTCAATGACCTTTGTCTTGGAGGTCATATTTCCATACATAATTATTTGTCCTGTCAGCAAATTGTCAAGTCTACAAACACGACCCTGGAGTGCTCAAATGGAGGCACTTAAAACGTCAGCTTCTTTAAAAGTTAAAGTTGTCCTAAAGTGTCATTTTCAGCTGTAATGATGAACACGATATCTCACGATTTTATTGTCGTATTATATTATCGTGTACTTGGTAAGTTTCTTTGGTTTCTATAGGTCTGTAGCATGGCATGTACTGGAAGGTCAGATTATCAAATCTGAAGAGCTGAACCAAATGTGTATCCCTTAGCCTTGCAAATAAAGAATTTATTATTTTTATTATAATCTGACCAAATTTAGTCATTGTTTTACCAACATATCATGACTTTTGATAAGAATGAAGTTATCAATATTCTGCTGCAGCAATATTAATTAATATAATATTATTATATTAATCATGTATACAAGCTTTTGAAGTTGAGTCGGCCGAGAGACAACGGTCGCCAGTGAGCGATAATAAGTGCAGCTACTGCCAGGAAAGGGCTTTGGCGGGCCTCCGAAACATAAATGTGGACTTTTATGAAGCCCTGTATTTAAAAATAACCCGCAAAATAATTGTCAAATCCCGGCCTTTTTATATGGGTTGGAAAGAAATGGAACAAAAAATAGAAAATCGTTAGTTTTTGACTGATGTTATAACTGAGAGTGCAGCTTTAAAATTTGAGCTTCTTAAAGTTCTTAAAGATATAGGGCAACCCCACTAGAGAGAAAAACGGTGCCGTCAAATTTTGTTGTTGCCGACTAATTTGTTGCAACAAATATCCATACAGAAACAACAGTTTCCAGAGAATGTGGCAACACATCTGACACTCCTCCATTTGCGTTTTCATTGCAAACATGAAATGAACTGTTGTTAGTGGGCAACAAGAAAATTTGTCGCCGCCGTTTTTCCTCTAGTGGAGTTCCGCTATTCAGTAAGTGTGATGAAGGCACTTTAATACTGTAAACGTATTAATGTTCGCGCAGTATTTGTTTTTCGCTATTTTAGCGCACCCACCTTTGTGCGCGAAAATAAATTTATGCTACGCGAAAGGTATGAATATTGCATAAACAAGGTCTGAGACTTCCTTGTGGCGCGAATTTAAATCTGCGCGAAAAGGTGTCAAAGTAATTAGTGCGCGAAAATAAATGGGTCAGATTTTCAGTAAATGTACAATTGGCAGCTGTACACATTTAGTCAATTCTGCTAAATTAGGCTGTAATTTTGTTGTTGTTGTAACTTTTATTGCCAAGCAATCAGCGGGAGTAAGCTCCCTTATAATGGGAGGGTTTCCAAATTTGGTCAATTCGAGTATATTCGGCATTGCATTGATTCTAGCAATCTGTTTGGTTAGGTTGAACTGTATTTTGAACTTTATTTTCATCTCAAATTTGGGTTATTTGATAAGATTGTCAAAATTGAATTGTACTTTTTCTGAAAATCTGACCCAAATACGTTTACAGTATAAGCTCCAACCCTCCTGACTGAGCTACTCTAAGCTCTTATAGCTCATGGGAAGAAGAATCAACATTTCCCAGGCTTTTTCCCCTCATTAATCACAATTATTAGCAGGAGGCAAAAGGAAACTATGTAATATAGAAGCCATTAAAGGCAAATGATAGCATTTCTTATGCCCTGCGCTAGAGTTAAAACACCAATAACTGCCCTGAAACCGAAGTCGATCGGGCGCTGGGTGGGAACAGAGTGAGTTTTTCCCTTAGCAGGAGGTTGATGCTATAATAAAGCAAGTTTCCCAGGCTAGATTAAGTCCTTATATTAAGTCTTTATGGGTCTCTCGATATATTATGGGCTCTCAATCCCTTTATGTCCCTCGGAGGTTATTCATCAGTTCCCTATCCCTATTTATATGAGGAGATATGACTGGAAGGGAGTATGGAGACTTTATCTAAAAGACATCTAAACTAAGCACAGAGAATCGATAAATTTGGGCAGGCATCCTTCAGTGGTTCCTGAGGCAAAGACAATAGAGGTTTTATACGAGCCAACCCTGGCTGCTCCAAATGTGGGTCAGATTTTCAGAAAATGTACATTTGGCAGCTCTACACATTTACTAAATTAGGCTAAATTAGGCTGCAATTTGGTCAATACTAGGTAAATTCGAGTATATTTGGCATTGCATTGATTCTAGCAATCTGTTTGGTTAGGTTGGACTGTATTTTGAACTTTATTTTCGTATGAAATGTGGGTTATTTGAGAGGATTGGTGAACAAGAATTGTACATTTTCTGAGAATGAGAGCCTTCTATAGGAGGCATCCCTGGCTGCTCCAGGCGTAGTGTTGTATGTATAGGAGCCGACTCCTCCTCCTCCTGTGGCCCTCCCCACTGCCTCCAGGGCGGGAGTGTACAACTCACTGCCTACCACTTACTGCCAGCATAGAGCAGCTCACCTGGAGCACAGAGCTAAACACCAGCAGGGGGAGAGGGGGGAGAAGGAATGGAGAGGCAGAGAGAGAGGGGGGGGAGAGGGAGAGGATAGAGGAGAGAGGGGAATGGCACAGAGAGAGATGCAGAAAGAGGGGGGAGAGAGAGAGAGAGGGAGAGGGGAGAGGCAGAGAGAGAGAGGCAGAGAGAGGAGAGGGAGAGGAGAGAGAGGGAGAGGACAGAGGAGAGACAGAGAGGGAGGGAGAGAGTGAGAGGGAGGGAGAGAGAGAGAGAGGGAGGGAGAGAGAGAGGGAGAGGAAAGAGAGAGGGAGAGAGAGAGAGAGAGGGAGGGAGAGAGAGAGAGGCAGAGAAAGTGAGAGGACAGTGGAAAGAGAGGACAGAGGAGAGGGAGAGAGAGAAGAGATAGAGAGAGGGAGAGAGAGAGGGAGAGAGATAAAGACCCGGGGATAAAGAGTAGGGAGAGCGAGAGAAGGGGGGGAGCGAGAGGAGAGATACATAGGAGAGAGGGGGAGAGATAACGAGAGGGAGAGAACGAAAGAGAGGAGCGAGAGAGAGGGAAGATAGAGGAGAGAGGGGGTAGGTAAAGAGAGAGAGAGAGAGAGAGAGAGGGGTGGGGGTGGGGGGAGAGCAAGGAGGCAAGAACGGTTGGTGTAGATGGGTGTAAAGTGCGTATAATAGGGGAGAGGAGAAGGAGAATAAAGTGCTTTTAGGAGAACGACGAGACGAGAGATACCGGTCAAAAAGAAATCAAAGAATGGAAAAAGAGAAAGCGAGACGGAGAATGAGTAACAAGAAGAAAGGAAAAAGAAGACATGAAGAAAGGAGGATGAGGAGGAAGGTACAGCTGGACGAATACACAAAGAAGAAGAAGAAAAAGAAGAAGAAGAAGAAGAAGAAGAAGAAGGAGAAGAAGAAGAAGAAGAAGAAGAAGAAAGAAAGACGTGCTGACATGAAGCTATAAACATGTGAGGGGAGGGAAGGTGCTGATGGGAAGATCCAAGGGCAAGGTCATATGCTCCGTTTTAGATAAGAGTGATTAGATAAGGATCAGTAGGTGTAGAAAGGTGTGCAATAGAGATAGGAGAGACGGCCATGGTGTGAAACATACACGCACCAGGTAAGGGCCATCCTAAATACCTCTCAAGACAAACGTTCAGTTAAAGAGTCTCGGGAGACGAAAGAGCTCCTCCCCCCCCCAACCCCCTTAAAAAGAGAAAGAAGTTTGCTCTCGCCTACCCCCCGCCCCCCCCCCCCCCCCACCTACACACCCACACCTACACAGCCACCTTTTGTTGTTCATGTTCAAATTCGTGTTCATGCTTAGATGTTACAAGAGTAATATTCCCTTAGTATAAGTCCTGAATATAGATAATCATTTTACCTACATTCTTACCCCACCTAAAGATATGTTTACCATGTTAAATTTCTTTTTGATATTTTGACCAAAGATATTGGCAAAAGCAGGAAAAGCAGGAGAGAGAGGAGAGAGAGAGAGAAAGAGAGAGAGAAGGAGGAGAGAGACAGGAGAGAGAGGAAAGAGAGAGTGGGTGGGAGAGAGAAACGAGTCCAGGGATAATATGTGATCATCTAGGATAATTCCAATAATCATACACGATACTAATTGTACACTTAACCAACATTTCCCTGGAAGTTGAGATTTGATCTGAATTTACGTCAAGGACATATTAACCACTACATTGATGGAAGAGCCATAACCTACTCAACCTGTACTGCCACAATAATGACAGAGATTGTAGCTAATGGATCAGATCGTCAGAAAATGTACAATTCGCCTTCACCAATCCTCTCAAATAATCCACATTTAAGACAAAAGTGAGCTTCAAAATGCAGTTTAACATAACAGAACAGATACTTTAAATCAATGCGATACCAAATATACTCAGATATACCCGGTATTCATCATTTCTTAGCAGAATTTTCTAAACAGGTAGAGCAGCAAATTGTACATTTTCTGAAAATCTGACCCGAATGCCTGTGGGTGGGGCTGAAGGGTAAAGGGTTGTATAACACGATAAGTATAATCGGCTTGTGACACCTTGTCACACATGTGACAGTCAAATAATACCCTTTATATCATAGGTGTCACGTGTTGGGACACCACTGTCACAACTAGTATCATTATTACCTGTAAATGCTCTGAGGTCAAATAATATGTGTCCTATCGATTTATATCGGTGAGAACTAGGTAGGAGGGCGTGGTAACTTTTTTTTAAAGAATCCAGGAACTGAAAAAAATGTCTGTTCGGTAAGAATTGTTCTTTAAACAAACGAATAAATGTAGTGTTTAAGCGTTTTCTGGATAGGAAGACTTGTTTTCCTGCTTTAATTACTTTTTTTCCGGTATCCATTCAAATCTATGTTTCAAAGTATAGAAGACTCTTGCTAAGTTATAAGTGCTAAACACAGACAGAAATCGATTCCATATCTTAGTGACAGCATCATTAAGACCTAAACCTGTCATTTTGAATTGTTAAGGGAAATCAAATTTAAGCTAGAACTGCTGAAAGATAACGCAAGAATCTTACAAGACAGATTTTGAAAATGGAAAATATAAGTGAAACAAAAGTAAGTTTCCCATTTATCTGGCTGAAGTTTCCTATTTATCTGGCTGAAGTTTCCCATTTATCTGGCTGAAGTTTCCTATTTATCTGGCTGAAAATTAGGTATAGGGGAAGAGGGTGGTAACTTTTTATAATTTTTTCTATGAAACCACCTTCCAGGAACTGAATAAAAATGTCTATTGTATAACAATAGTTGCTTGAACAAGGGAAATGTGCTTTTGACTGTTCCTGGTTAAGTAAACCTGTTTTCCTGCTTTTATTTATTTAGCTGTTTTTGTTTTTTCCCCCAAAAAATTAGGTATGGTAAAAAAACCCTTTTTGGTAGGGGAAGAGGGGAAGGTTTTTCTAGGTGTGTGTGTGGGGGGGGGGGGGGCGGGGGAGTAAATCGGAAACACATATCTATTTTTTGGCCTTATACACACGTTATACACTATAGCAGCAGTTGAATTCCAGGAAATAAGGGTCAGATTTTCAGAAAATGCACAATCTACAGCTCTACACATCTTTCAAATTCTGCTAAATTAGAGTGAAAAATGATAGATTACTGAGTATATCTGAGTATATTCTGTATTGTATTCATTCAATAAATCTGTCTGGTTATGCTGAACTGCATTTTGAACCTCATTTTCGTCTTAAATATGGGTTATTTGAGAGGATTGGTGAAGGTAAATTGTACATTTTCTGACACCCTGAGCCACTAGTGGAACTAAACTAGGTATGAATATTACCGAGCAAGTTAGATTCGTCAGGCACTTTTACAAGCATGCGAATCAGCATCATTGCTAACATGTGCACACTCCAGTACGACCCATGCAGATAAAAACCATGGCAGAAGTGATATTAATAATCATCAGGCGTTTTTACTGATATCTCTTCAACCGTTACATTGGATATTCATCATAGCAGCATGCACAGCCTTCCCACCTGGGACAAATAAACGGGGATGCGCCAAGAATGACAAGACTAGATCTCATCTAATGTAAAATAGCCTATTTGGAACGCGCATGTATACATGTATGGGTCAGATCTTCAGAAAATGTACAATTCACCCTCACCAATTCCCTCAAATAATCCAAATTTCAGACGAAAATAAAGTTCAAAATACAGTTCAGCCTAACCAAACAGATTGCTAGTATACATGCAATACCAAATATACTCGAATTTACCTAGTATTGACCAAATTTCAGCCTAATCTAGCAGGATTTACTAAATGTGTACAGCTGCCAATTGTACATTTTCTGAAAATTTGACCCTAATGTAAAATAGCCTATTTGGAACGCGCATACATGTATCTATGGGTCGGGTCTTCAGAAAGTGTACACTATAGTTTATGGCAGGACAATTGTAGAATGGCGATTTTTCTTTGATGTCGATGTGTGGAAGAAGGAATGCCATTAATTGCTATTAATCCCTCCCCTCCTAATGACAATAACAGCTGGTTTATGACTTGTGGCATGTGGTGCTCGGTGGAGAGACTCATTTGCAGGACAGCTCGCCTTGTCTTATCATTAACAATAATTCGGCACTCGGCGGAAGACCTACTTAGACATCTGTCTATATAAATAGCTGAATTACCATGTTGTAAAAAAGATCAAATGCAATAAAGAATTCTTGAATTGAATGAACGAGGCCATATAAGCATGCCCCTCCAAATTCTTTACTGACCACATAGGTGGCGAGCCCTCTCAGGGGGGCGCAGTTAATTACCTAAACAACGGTCCTTTCCCTACTCCTCCCTTTAAACTTACCCTGTTCAAAACTATACTTCAGATACAATCTAGGCTCCCAGCCTCTCAGATCAGGAAAGATTGGTATGCCAGTGATTGGACCTGTACTGCGCTATTGGCGTTCCTGGCCCTGGAGTAGGCTAGACAAATTGTCCTAATATGATTATATAATATTTCTTAGCAGTTTTCCAAAGGTTTTGGAAACAGTTCTTCTAAGTATACCAACAAGTTAATGTTTACAGACTGGTTTTAGCTGACAATCGCAGCTCTACACGTTCAATAAATTGTACTAAATCCGACCATAAAATTTGAGTATATTTGGTATTTCGTCCATTCAAGAAATATGTTGTTGTTATGTTAGATTCCACCCATGATCACTTACATCCAAATAAACAACTTCACCATAATAAAAATTAAGAATAAAATAACAGTGAATATTCCTCATTAAAATAAGTGTTTCTTTAATTAATACCAAATTTGGTTATGTTGAACTATATTTCAACCCTAATGTCTTGATTAAATTTGAAGTTATTATTATTATTTCATTCGAGGCCAAGAAACATATTTGAACGTTGTTACATTTTGTTATCTAAGGCCAAATTGTACATCTTCAGACGATTTCATCCACATGTTAAATTCAGTCCACAAACCAACAACAAAAAGCTCTTATACTTAGCGAACACGTTTGATTAAATCGGATACGCACTCTGTGCAAAAACACACAAACTCGAGTAGAAACTCATTCCAAATGTGAACATACAGTCATGGGGAGGATCATGCGGCGTGCGCCATAATGAATGCAGTGATTTGTGAACGGACTCATGGGTGGATGGCCTTCAGCACTGTTTGCGGGACGAGCGAGAGGGGGTCTGGTCGTTAGAAAATGTACAATCAGCAACTCTACACATTTAGTAAATTCTGCTAAAAAGTGATGAATTCTAGATATATCTGAGTATATTTGGTAGTGTGTTGATTTGAAATATATATTTCGTTATGTTGAACCCTTTTTTTGTACATTTTTTGTCTTGAATTTGGGTTATTTGAGATGATTTGTGAAGACCAATTATACATTTTTCGTCGATAATGTGTCGATTCAAAATATATATTTCGTTACGTTGAAGTATTTTTTGGGGGGTAAATCAATTTTGTCATCAAATTTGGTAGTAATTTGAGAGCATTTGTGAAGAAGATCAATAATTGTACATTTTTCGTTGATTTGACCCATTATCATGGAATCTTTCCTGGCAACACTTTCTAGGTACCGGAACTACCACCCACCGTTACACCTGGCTCTGGTAGACGCTGGTGTTTATAGGGGTAGGAGATAGGGAGCTATCTGTATAAATATACCACCCTGGTCCTCCAGGGTCTCCCCCCCCCCGCCACCCCGTGTCACATCTGGTAGCAATAAGCCAAGCGTGCCGCCCATATATTAATGAGCATCCCTCATAAATATCACCATTTTGTACTCAATAGGGGATTTGAATATGCCATATCCTCCCCAGGCAGCGTAGAAACTGGTTGCGGAGTATAGGACCTGCCTAGGGAGGATGGTGCCACTGCGCATGTCTGTAACAATGCATCCGGCCTGGGATGGACTCTGTTGAAATCTGACATAGGCCTACACATATTTGGCAACATTTTTATCAAAAATGTGTTCACCAATAAATTGTATAAATGATGTATGTTAACCAAATGCATGATGGGAAAGATGGAGGCTTATGTTATGGGAACATGTATAATTACATGCGAATCAAGATTCAAAATAGCGGCGATGCAAATCCCCTATTAGTTCATTCGGGGAAAATTAGCATCGAATCGATTTTTTGCATGATATTAATGTTTGTGGCAGCGTGAATAAATATGATGAATACTGATCGTGATGGGAGCCATCATGCCATGGGGTCCGAGCCCTGAGAAAATCTTCATCGCAATTTCAGTTAGAAACCATTGCCCTTCAATGCTACAAATCGTCAGAAAATGTAAAATTCGCCTTCACCAATCTTCTCAAAGAATCCAGATTTCAGACGAAAATAAGGTTCAAAATACAGTTCAACCTAACCATACATATTGCTAGAATCAATGCAATGCCGAATATACTCGAATTTACCTAGTATTGACCAAATTGCAGCCTAATTTAGCATAATTTATTAAATGTGTACAGCAACCAATTGTACATTTTCTGAAAATCTGACCCATGAGGGGAATTCGATGTCACCACAAGCCCAACTAATGGAACTTTAGGATAACGTATGTTGAGTTTTTCTTGTACAATTCGCCTTCACCAATCCTCCCAAATAACCCACATTTAAGACAAAAATGAACTTCAGAATACAGTTTAACATAACAGAACTGATACTTTAAATCAATGCGGTACTATATATACCCAGATATACCCGGTATTCATCATTTTCAGCCTAATTTAGGTGGTTTTCCTAAATGTGTAGAGCAGCCAATTGTACATTTTATAGATATGTGTCCATATGTTACCCACGTTATAACAACACTACTCCCTAGAAGACAGAGTTGACAGAAGTCATTACTCCATAGAAGATGTTAGAATATTCACCATGCGTTAGAATATTCCCTCTGTTTCAGTTCCAAACTTGTTAACCCCGTTTAAACACAAATACCGCCTGTGCTCCTACCTCTTTCCCTCCCCACACTATAATATGAAAGTATAAGATATGTAACAAAGACAAAGTTGACAGAAGCCAATGAGAACTATCACTATGTGAAACTTTGTCAATAAAATTGATTAAAAAAATTACGCCTACCTGTACGTATATATACATCACCAGTCATAATTGCTATTTATTAAAGTTTTCAGCGACATTTTCACTCACCTACAAGAAAACAGAAAACAGATTATTAGTTATTTTCATTTCATCAAACAGGAATATCAGATTGTTGGTATCAGAAATCGGTGACAAAGATTCAAGACAAACCAGGCTAAAGCGAATGACAAACAAATTTAGGAGAATTTCCTAAATGTGTAGAGCTGCAAATTGTACATTTTCTGACGATCTGACCCATGTAATATACATCACGGAGCAAATCACGTGTCATTCAAACAAACCGACGGAAATTCCCTCGTGTCAAGCAAAGGCTATTAACACTCCTTTTCCCATTCCAATACCCATTTACATTACATTCACTACCAACGCGAGCCCCTTCCCCAGTGGACAGGGGTCAAGGGTCAGATTCTCAGAAAATGTACAATTGGCAGCTATACACATTTAGTAAATTCTGTTGAATTAGGCTGCAATTTGGCCAATATTACGTAAATTCGAGAATATTTGGCGTTGCATTGATTCTAGCAATCTGGTTAGGTTGAACTGTATCTTTAACTTTATTTTCGTCTGAAATTTGGATTATTTGAGAGGATTGGTGAAGTTAAATTGTACATTTTCTGAAAATCTGACCCATGTACAACACAGGAGGTATGCTACAGCCACAGCACATGTCTCTCGACGTCCAGGCTGCTCCGACGTCGTTGCCAAGGTAACGTCGTCCGTGCCAAGGTCGTGGCCAGCGGGGGAAGGTCAGAGGTCACGTCACGGAATGACACCAGAGCCCGGTTGAATGGTAAGTCAAGCTTATAACATTTAATGCGACCATCCGACATTCAAGCTAAACATGATTTATATTCGGGTAATAACCAGAGAAACATGTTTAGATGTTTGAGATTTTGGAGGCAGGTTATAGTAGGCATATAGGAGGAGGAATGTGACTATGAAGGTACCGACAGAATCGACGATTCAGTCTAGATCCAAACCCTCAGATCAGATAAGAATGTATTTGTATATGGGTCAGATCGTCAGAAAATGTACAATCTTCAGATCTACTCATTTGGTAAATTCTGCATAATTAGGCTGTAATATGATACATACTAGGTATATCTGGGTATATTCGGCATTACCTTGATTCAATAAATCTGTCTGGTTATGTTGAACTGAATTTTAAAGCTCATTTTTGCCTTCAATTTGGATTATTTGAGAGGATTGGTGAAGGCGAATTGTACATTTTCTGAAGATCTGACCCATATATTATTATAGCATTATTACCCGAGGTTTGGTGGTTCGTTGTGGTCTGTGTGGTCATGGAAACTCAAGGGCTTTGCCCGAGAGTTTCCACAACGAACCACCAAACCGAGGGTAATAGTTCTTTTAGACGCGATTTGATCAGATCAACTTATTAATACCAAAATAGAGGGTTTACCAACCTGTACAATTATCTATTTCAATCAAATATGCCTTGTGAAACAGGTATTGAGTGCTCATACTTTGAACCGGTACCTCAGGTACTTCCGTCAATAAAATCTGATAAAATCTGATAAAATCGCGTCTAAATGTCTCGAAACCACATTCAGTTGACAAGCCCACTCCAAGGAGTAACCAACTCCCTCAACTTGGGAAGTCCATAAATCCCTATAAGATCCCAAACATAAAAAGCCAGGTCGCTGTGGCTTCCCCGAGTGGCTTCATAACACCAGGTTAGAGAGCCTGTGTTTACAGCCCCGCTGATAGGCCAATAGCACCGGAAGTCTTATCAGGGGATGTCTGCGCATGTCTGCGCGTCTCCAACATAAGCCCCTGCACATCCATGAGGGTCAGATTTTCAGAAAATGTACAATTCTACTTCGCCAACCCTCTCAAATAACCCAAATATCAGACGAAAATAAAGTTCAAAATATAGTTCAACCTAACCAAACAGATTGCTAGAATCAATGCAATTCCGAAAATACTCGAATTTACCTACTATTGACCACATTACAGCCTAATTTAGCAGAATTTACTAAATATGTACAGCTGCCAATTGTACATTTTCTGAAAATCTGACCCATGAGGCGAATTCGATGTCACCACAAGCCCAACTAATGGAACTTTAGGATAACGTACGTTGAGTTTTTGGCAGGCAAGCTATGAACGCTGACAAGTTAACCTATAAATCTATATAAGAAAGGTAGTGTGTGCGGATTCAATGGGAGGATTCATACTGCCGGGTTACACTGGCTTATTTACCTAGAGCTGGACCAGCGGATGTGGGGGAAGTCGTCAGAAAATGTACAATTCATTTGTTCAAATACTGTCAAATAACTCAAATTTCAGACAGAAATGAAGTTCAAAATACAGTTCAAGCTAACCAGACGGATTTTTTCCGTTCAATGAAATACTAGATATAAAAAGATATGGCTAGCATTTATCAATGTTAAGGCTAATTTAGAAGCATTTACTGAATGTGTAGAGCTGACAATTGTACATTTTCTGACGATCTGAACCATGTATATGTTCTTTTTAAAGAGAACCATGTATTTTTCGAATTTATAAGATTTCTCGAATGTTCAAATCTTCCCAGACGTCAGCACAGAGTTGAGAGGGTCATTCTCCAAACTGAGGAAAGGCCTGTCGCTCCGAACCGCAACCTACTCCAGGGCGGGGAAAGCCATAAGCGCAGTAGGAGTCCAATCACTGACATGTCATTCTTATCTGATCTGAGAGGTTCTGAGCCTAGACTGGGTATGGGTTTGTTACCAATTCCCAAGTGCAGGAGACTTTCTATAATTTCTCTCTCCAAATTATCGAATTTCTATCATTTTTTTATCTTATGAAGAGATACACCCAAGAATTTATTGTACAAAGGAAAATCAAATATCAGGCACAATACATCTTTCTTCATTAAAAAAGACTTTTTCAGGCATTTTGGTGGCATGAAATACGGCCAAATGGATGAGTATAAAGTGACCAGCTATTTCAAGGCCACCATAGCAGTTATGGGTCAGGTTTTCAGAAAATATACAATTCACCTTCACCAATCCTCTCAAATAACCCAAATTTAAGACAAAAATGAGCTTCAAAATGTAGTTTAACATAACAGAACTGATACTTTAAATCAAAGAGATACCAAATATACTCAGATAAACCCGGTATTCTTCATTTTTCAGCTGAATTTACACGAATTTCCCAAATGTGTAGAGCTGCCAATTGTACATTTTCTGAAAATCTGACCCTTATAAAGTTGTCGGGGGATAAGTAATGTATTTTAGATAGCGCGGGGAGTGGTCAGTGAGAGGAATGCTATAACGAGGGGCTGAGGCTAATAGCCCACTTGTGCACTACCCTTCACACCTGTCTGAGCCCGACAGGTGGCAGCAGGGGCGGCCGGAGCGGGGGCAGTCCCGGGAATAACTGATAAACACTTCAAAGGAGGCGGTTACCATTATATGGGTTAGATTTTCAGAAAATGCACAATTCACTTTCACCAGTCCTCTCAAATAACCCACATTTAAGAAGAAAATTAGGTTCAAAACACATTTAAACATAACCAGACATATTTTCTGAATCAAGGCCACACCACGGAGGCAAAGTATCCGCCTTAAAATCACTGACATACCATTTTTATCTGATCTGAGGATTTGGACCTATAGACTGTACACTAACATTAATTCAGACCATTAAGAATATTTGGCTGGCTAATATGCCCTACATATTGGAGGCATTAGGGTCAGATCGTCAGAAAATGTACAATTGGCTGCTCTACACATTGAGGAAAGTCTGATAAATTAGGCTGAGAAATGACAAATACTGGGAATATCTGAGTATATTTGGTATCACATTGAAATAAAGTATCAGTTTTGTCATGTTAAACTGCATTTTGAAGCTGATTTCAGTTTGAAATCATGGTTTATTTGATGGGGTTGGAGAAGGTGAATTTCTGACTTTCTGAATATCTCACCCATAAGAGGTAAGTAAGATATGGGCCATATTTTTAGAAAATGTACAATTGGCAGCTCTACACATTTAGTAAATTCTGCTAAATTAAGCTGAAAAATGAAGGATACTAGGTATATCTGGGTATATTTTGTATCACATTGATTTATAGTATCAGTTCTGTTATGTTAAACTGCATTTTGAAGCTGATTTTTGTTTTAAATGTTGCTTCTTTGAGAGGATTGGTAAAGGTGAATTGTACATTTTCTGAAAATCTTACCCATATAGGTCAGAGTAACTTAGAGTTAGAGTAACTGTAAGGTGTAAAGGTAAAGTATAGGTGACGCGTGGTGTCAGGTGCTTCATGTATACATGTAGCTCTGGCACAGGGAATTCCACTCCCGGAGGCTTCCACACGAGGCGATCCTCAACCAGATAAGTGGCTTCTTAACTATGCCTGGCATTGGACGAGTGGCTTCTCACATGGCTTCTAGAAACAGGCTTCTCTTAGTGGCTTATGGATAAAGTTTTCAAAAATGTACAATTTGCCTTCACCAATCGTCTCAAATAACCCAGATTTCAGACAAAAATGAGCTTCAAAATACAGTTTAACCTAACCAAACAGATTGCTAGAATCAATACAATGCCGAATAGACTCGAATTTACCTAGTACTGACCATTTTACAGCCTAATTTAGCAGAATTTACTAAATGTGTACAGCTTCCAATTGTACATTTTCTGACAATCTCACCCGTATAGCTGCTGGTGCTTGGTGTAAAGGTGCTTATTAATATACAGGCTACAATTCTTTCACTAATTGGATAGCAGTTGATAGCCTTGATAAAACGCTTTCCCCCCAATGAAAGAAGCCCCAGTGCAGATAAATGAAAAGCAAGGGTAAGGGTAATACCAGCATGGTCATAAAAAGCCTTCAAACGACAACCAGGGTAATCAGAAAGTCCTCCTCTTCCTCTATGGAATAACTAGGGTTAAGTCTATTGTCCCACTTTGTATGCTTGTATTAGCGGGAAAGAAGTAGTGGGTCGAGTTTCCTCAAAATGTACAATTCGACTTCACCAATCCTATCAAATAACGCAAATTTAAGACAAAAATGAATTTCAAAATACAGTTCAACCTAAACAAACAGATTGCTAGAATCAATGCAATGCCGAATATACTCGAATGTACCTAGTATTGACTAGATTACAGTCTAATTTAGCAGAATGTATTAAATGTGTAGAGCAGCCAATTTTAACATTTTCTGTAAATCTGACCCATGTCCAGAAAACAAGGACCGGCTCGAAGCATCTTACGATCCTAGCAAGAAAAGTACATGCTGTATCACATGAACATGTCAAAGCATGTCATAACAAGATGAAGCATTGACATAAACACACACACATGGCCTTCAAGCGAGGCAGGCGGGGTTAGAGGTCAAACGTCCAAAGTCTGGCCAAGATTGAACGCCATGGTGCATGATGGGGGAACGCTGGGAATGGATGTCCCGGATGACGGGCTACACAGGGGTTAATCGTGTTTTGTCTCCATAGAAACATCACTCGCAAAGACTAATTAAAGAAATGTTTTATATCTCAGATTTCGTGATCAGAAACAGATGAAACTTTTCTTCAACAGGATACATGATCCACAAAGACCATTAACTAAAATATCTGTTCTAAACGCTTAAAGCTGCATTCTCTGCTATTACGATAAACACAACCTTACCAACTTCACTCATCTTATGACTTATAGGACCACATTTATCAATATTCAGCTGCGGTTATATGCTTATACAAGGGTTACTCATATTATGACTCATAGAAATGAATTTATCAATATTCTGCTGCTGTTATATTTTTATACAAGAGCTACTCATATTATGATTTATAGGACTGAATTTATCAATATTCAGCTGCTGTTATATGTTTTTACAATAACTGGAAGTCAAATCGTCAGAGAGAAAATGGCCGCCAGTGAGCGATAATGAGTGAAGCCATCGCAGGAAAGGATTCCGGCGGGTCACCGAAATATAAACGTGTACTTCTATGAAGCCCTGTAGCAAAAACAACCCAACAAAACCCTCCAAAATGTTGGTTACATGACATTTCGATGTAGAAAATATTTAGATTTTTGGCCGATGTAACTGACAACGCAGCTTTAAGAAAAGAAGGACCCAATCTTCTACCCCATTGACGGAGAGAGAGAGCTAGAGGTTATCGCGTTCTTATACCCCTTTCACACTACGCGCTTCGAAGCGCTTTGAGGCGCTTTGGAGGTGTAGTGTGAATAGAACCGACTTGTAGAAAGCGCTTCCAAACCGACTCAGAAGCGAATTCGGTAATTCACCTCAGATAGGTGAATTGTATAAACCGCTTCGCTTCACTTCGCTTTCTCAGTGCTAATTCTGGTAGTGTGAATGGAACCGAAGTGAAGCGAAGTGGTTTCTGACGTCATCGATCAGCTGTGTTGCTTATAAACGTATGGAAAATACTACGGCGACCTGCCCTGCAGTCTGAATAGAACCGACTTTGTGAAAGCGCTACGAAGCGCTTCTCTGCTGCAGTATGAATGGTGCGCATTATAGAAACCAGTTCGCAACGATTCGCTTCGGTTGTGTAGTGTGAAAGGGGTATTATATCATAATGAAAGAACCTTCTTCCTGCCTACTTCCATGGCAACCCAAGGAATGGCAGACGACATTTATCAAGCAACGCCTCAATGCAAAAAGATACATGGGTCAGAGCGTCTGAAAATGTACGATCGGCAGGCCTACACATTCAGCAAATTCTGCTAAATTCTGCTGAAAAATCATAAATAGTAGGTAAATCTGAGTATACTTGATGATGTGTTGATTCAAATAATCTCTTTGATTATGTTCAACCTTATTTTGAGCATACCTTTTATAATAAATCTGGGTTATTTGAGACGATTTGTGAAGACGAATTGTACATTTTCCGACGATTTGACAAGCAACGCCTCAATGCAAAAAGATACATTGATCACCTCGTCTTCAGGGCTTGGCGACAGCAATAAATCACAGGATTCTGCAATGTATTTTATATATCTCTCTAACGCCTAATGGTTGATTTGCATTGCGTTATAATCATATATTTGCATTGCAAATATGGACATGAAATTACAATAAATTCCATACATGGGTCGGATCGTCAGATAATGTACCTTCGGCATGTTCTACACAATACATAAATCTTGCTATAAATAGTAAATACTGTAGATATATCTGAGTATATTTGGTATCGCATTAAAGGTACTTATTTGTAATACAATACTATACTCAAATATACATAGTATTTATCACATAAACTTAGTCGTTTTTTGACAATTCAGGCATAAAAAACATTGTGCTTTCCTGGGAAATCCAACTTATATCATCTCATCTGATTAAACCAATTAAACCCAACCCATGCACTAGATTGTGTATAAAAACTGATATCATGAGACATATCACCCAAACTAGGTACAAACCTAGATAAGATCAGATAAGAATAGTATCTCAGTGATTAGATGCCTACTGCGCTAATCGGTTTCCTGGCCTAGGACTCGGCGTCCTAATAGAAATATAATGAATGCCATTTTCGCGGTCTTAAACGAATTATAATGGCAATTTGCGGTTTGAGGTGACGAGAGGCTTTCCCTCCGTTTGAAGGGACTCGCTCATCTTTGGGCCTAGACTGGAGCCGAGTGTTTTCTCCTCGATCTGCTGCCAAGGCAATATATATATACCAACCAGCATCACCTTGTTAAATAAAATTTATTTTTTCAAAAAACAAGAAGGTCAAGAAAGCAGTACAAAAACATCCAATTGCACCCAGAAATTGTATCAATTGAGAAGTCGCTTGCATCAAAGGCCTGTCCTTCACAACAAACCACGTAGCTAAACATTGGGAGAAGCAAGACGCTGGTAGACGCTGGAAGACATTGGTAGACGCTGGTGGATGGAGCAAGCAATGTGTTTACATTGCCACAGTCAAGTCACAATCACGGTGAGTAGGAACACAATCACGGTGACTGAGAACATGCCCTCCGCGCTTGAACTTCTTGTAAGAAATAGAATGATCACCACGTGGCGCGCCCACCCGCTATAGTCTGTCCAATAAGTAGTTGATACAGGCTAAACGGAAATCTTTAAGAAGAGAGAAAGGTGGGGGACTTTGTGACTGGGAACTTTGCCCCCTGAGTCTCCGTTCAGTCCTGTCCAGAAGGCCACATTCCTCAATTCCACATCCAGCGATAAGCTTAACCACAAGGCTAAGACTAAGGCTAAAATTGTTAATGACCCCTAAACCTTAGGGGTCAAAAACTGCCTTCTGGACCTGCCTGCGTTTGCGATCAACCATGGCGAAATATACAGCTGTATTGTACAATGGAACCTCTCTATTGGGACCACCCTTGGGACTGAGAGAAACTGGTCTTAATAGAGGGTTGGTCTGTATAGAGAGGTGGTCTTTATGCGAGGTTCCACTGTATTGTGCTGTCTATGTTTCATGTGCAGCGGCAATGTTTCCCCTTCTGGAAGGAAGAGCTGGTTATACTGGCCCTGTTTCCCCATGGTTGATTGCAAAGAGCGGCTCGCAGGGCAAAGTGTTCACAGGTCCTTGTCATAAATACAAGTAAAAAAAACCCCACTTTCCCCTCTTCTTAAAGAAAGCCGTTTTGCCCGTGTCAACTACTTATTGGACAGACTATAGTCTTCCGGCTACAGCTGCTAGGCAGTCTTTTACTCGCGCCAAAACAAAAGTTCCACGGACAATAAACAAAATGGCGGAAAAAATAGACTATTTGCTCCAAGTAAACACAAGCGTCGATTGCCCCACGGGGATATCCGACCAGTTGGAAGCACCGTGCCAGTACCTGCTGCCTTCTGGGTCAGATTTACAGAAAACGCACAATTGTCCTTCACCAATCCTCTCAAATAAACCAAATTTAAGAAAATTAGGTTTAAAATGCAGTTCAACATAACCAGGCAGATTTATTGAATGAATACAATACAAAATATACTCAGATATACCTAGTATTAATCATTTTTCACTCTAATTTAGCAGTAAATGCTGCTATCAAATTTTGATAGACGTCTATAACTGTAGATTGTGCATTTTCTGAAAATCTGATCCTTCTAGAGTAGCGAGTCCGGAGAAATAGATAGATAGAGAGAGAGAGAGAGAGAGAGAGAGAGAAGAGAGAGAAGAGAGAGAAAAACGAAGGTGCGTATTGATAGACGCTGCCCTTTAAAAAAGTGGTTCTAAGTAAGAGTATTATTATGCAGCACCGATTCAAGGTGGAACGCATACATATATAATTGATATGTTTCTTCGGAAGACACAAGACATGTTTATTTAAATGTAATTTAGAGAACTGCACTTCGGTATAGAATTCCCTCTATGAACGTTTTTGCTCGCTCGGCCGATTCAAATTCAAATTCTTGTATAAATTTATATAACAACAGCATAATATTGATGAATTCAGCCTTAATATAAGTCCATGTGCCAAGCTGTGTTTGTCATAATAACCAAGAACGCAGCTCTTAGCAATATTCTCCCGGTAAAGACGGACTACTTATACAGTCGAGGCCCAAAGTTGAGAGAGTGCCTTCAAAAGAAGGGAAAGCCTCTCGCCTCAAACCACAAAGAGTCATTATAATTCCATTAAGACCGCAAAATGTCATCATATTCCTATAGGACTCGCTACTCTAGAAGGGTCAGATTCTCAGGAATATGATGACATATAAGACAAGAAACCGATTAGCGAGGTAGGCTGACATACCATTCTTATCTGATCTGAGGGTTTGGACTTAGAGTGAATACATGACCTATAATCATGAAAAAGTAATGCATAGTAGATAGATTAATTAATTATATTACATCCTATACCAAGCAAACATGATACTTTTTGTAAGTACAGTGATCCCGCCGGGGCTCCCATATGTATAAAGAACCCTGAGTAAACAACGTCTACATCCAGCTGGACCCCAGATCCCCTGAAAGCTATATTTAAATATTCATGTCCGGCATGTACATAGCCTTGTCAGCAAATGATGATTCAATAGGGTGATTTGCATTACCGCCATATTGAATCTAGATTCGCATAGAATTATGGGAGTTATAAGTAATTGTAAATTCTATAGCAAACATGCCCTGTTTAGCATTGGATGTTTATCAGTGCTCTCAATTTGTTATACATGTTTTCATAACACAAGCCTCCATCTTTCCCATCATGCATTTGGCTTTTATAGATCATTCATACAAGCTTTATTATTGGTGAAAACATTCTTACAATTTTCTATACAAATGTTGCCAAATATTTGTATGTCATATTTGAACTGGATCCATCCCAGAATGCACTGTAATAGAAATGCGCAGTGGCACATGCAAATCCCCTATTTCCTATGGAAATAATGGGTCAGATTCTCAGAAAATGTCCAATAATTGGCTGCTCTACACATCTAGTAAATTCTGCTAAATCAGGCTGCAATTTGGTCAATACTAGGTAAATTCGAGTATATTCGGCATTGTATTGATTCTAGCAATCTGTTTGGTTAGGTTGAACTGTATTTTGAACTTTACTTTTGTCTGAAATTTGGGTTGTTTGAGATATTTGGAGAAGGTGAATTGTACATTTTCAGGAAACTCTGCCCATATGTTCTTCTATGTTACAAACAAGATGCTCAGCTTAGCCTTTTATGTATAGTTCCGATGTACACACATACAGTAGCGCATCACAGAGAGAAGAGAGGCGATCAATAATATCGGAAATAACTAATATGAGATGCAGCAATTACTGGCGAGGCCATGATACTTAAGTTGCGGGGGGATATTGGGAGACGTATCACCAAATATGGCCGGCCACCTTGAGGATATGCCGTTACATTTATCATTATTGACCGCTGGGGCGTTGGCCAGTTAGTGGCAGATATTCCCAGACAGCATATGGGCCAGATCGTCAGAAAATGTACAATTTATTCTTGGCCAAAAGGTAAGAGATTCCCTTCAAACGGAGGGAAAGCCCCTTGCCTCAAACCACAAAGTGCCATTATAATTCCATTAGAACGCCTAGTCCTAATCCAGGAAACCTATTAGCGGAGTAGGCGTCCAATCACTGACATACCATTCTTATCTGATCTGAGGGTTTGGTCCTGGACTGAATTCTCCTTTACCAAGTATAGACAAGTATAACTAATTATATAGACAAAAATGAGGTTCAAAATCTAGATGAATTTAATATAACAGATGTTTTAATCACCACAATGTCAGATATACGTGGATGCATTCTAGTGATTTGCCATTTGTCTGTCTAATTTACAAGAATATATATAGTAAATGTGTAGATCTGCCGATTGTACATTTTCTGACGATCTGACCCGTATTCCTGAGTGCTGAGGAAGTCCTCCTGCATTACACTTGTATACTAACTTATCTTGTGTAGTATGGAGTCGTCAGAAAATGTACAATCCTCTCAAATAAGCCAAATTTAAGAGCAAAATGCTGCTGATGAGCGATAATGAAACCACCAGAGGATAGGATTTCGGCGGGTCACCAAAATATAAATGAGGAGATCTATAAAGCCCTGTAGTAAAATCAACATAAAAATATCCTCCGAAATTCGCTGAAATGACTTCCAGATGTCTAGGGAAATAAAAACAATACCAGAAACCTGTAGCTTTTGACCAACTTTAAGAGAGACTGTCGCTTTAAGGGTCTACACTAAGAAAGAAGGCCAAGAGGCAGTTGGAGAGGCAGTAACTCAGGCGTGTGGGTTTGCTCGTTAACGAGCTGCTCTGAGTTTGGGGTTGCGTGACTATTAAGGACTGCCATAGATCAGCACAAGTGGGTGCTGGGCTAGGGACCCTCGGGTTGTAGCACTTCCTTGCAGGTTAATACAGTGCTCAGTAGAGAGAGTGGGCAAATATTATATTACCTCGTTCCTTTCTGTATGTTCATTCACTTTCTATATGGGATATTTATTTGAATACTTCTTTTCTGCACATTCAGTTTCTAAATAAGATATTTTTGCATCATTTTTTTTTTTAAAAAAATGAAGAATATTTTTTATAGATATTTGTTTCCAGGTGATAACGTAGGTTTTATTCCCAACCATCAAGCCCTAATATTTCTTGCATCTTTTCTTTTTGTTTAAGAAAAAAAATCAAATATTTCATGAAATATGTTTCCTACCAACCTGTGGTATGTAGATTTAATTCCCAACCCCATCGAGCCCTAAACAATTCGACTCATTCCAACCTAGCGATAAGCTATATTTAGAATGCATATGTTGCTCTGGTTCCAAAGACCTGAATGTAACGCTGACCTATATATTAGTCAGGCACAACATAGGGAGTTTTTCATCCAGTCAAAAAGGGAGAGGTCATGGCAACTAATCAGATTTGTTAGCCTTTATGGACGGCCTCGTGTCGCTGACAGAGGAAGGGAGAGGGAGAGGTGACATGCGTGCATGCTGTACGTGCGTGATGCGTGCTGTGTGAGTGAGTGAGTAGTATATGGGTAGGGTAGCATGTGCGGATATATGGGTCAGATTTTCAGAAAATGTACAATTCACCTTCACTAATCCTCTGAAATAACCCACATTTAAGACAGAAATGAGCTTTAAAATGCAGTTTAACATATCAGAACTGATACTTTAAATCGATGCGATACTAAATATACCCGGTATTCATCATTTTTCAGCCTAATTTAGGAGAATTAACTAAATGTGTATAGCTGCCGATAGTACATTTTCTGAAAATCTGACCCATAGGCAGCCTGGGTCATGTTGTGTGTGAGTATGTGACACTTGTCAGACTGTAGATCTTAGCAATGCACACATTTACTGATGTGTCGCCAGAAAATGTACACTTGACCTTCACCAATCCTCTCAAATAACTCCAATTGAAGACGGAAATAAGGTTAAAGTGATACTTGCCGCTGAGTTCCTGATTTTTTGGGAAATTGTTTGAATGTCAACCAGTATGTCAGTAACGAATACCCGGAGCATTAATGTATGAAATACATGTATTTGGAGTCAGTATCTTAGACAAATGTCTATCATGCCACCGGGTCGATGTCGCGTTTTTCAGCATATTGAGTATAATTGACTTAATGTGTAGAGCTGCAGAGTGTATTTCCTAGTCGCACTGGTGGTCCTGAGGGTCGCTACTCCCGGGAACTAGCTTAGGTCGGGGCTCCATATGAGTCAGATTTTCAGAAAATGTACAATCGGCAGCGGTACATATTGAGTAAATTCTGCTAAATCACGCTGCAATTTGGTCAATACTAGGTAAATTTGAGTATATTCGCCATTGCATTGATTCTAGTAATCTATTTGTTTAGGTTGAACTGTATTTTGAACTTTATTTTCGTCTGAAATTTGGGTTATTTGAGAAGATTGACGTAGGTGAATTGTACATTTTCTGAAAATCTGACCCATATATTGCAAGGAAACAAATGCACGTGTAGTCTAGACTTGCATTTCATGAAACTCAAGATTTCAAACAAGAAATAATACCCCATATACATGTGTGAATGGTGTATAATTGAAGTATATCAAAATAAAATTACAAAATAACAAAGCAAAAAGAAGAAAGTTAAAAGAAAATTTTAAAGTATACAAAAAATAAACAAATAGAGAAAACCACTGTGATTGAAGCCATGGCATTGTATCTACTGATGAACATTTACCGACACCTTAAACCCTGCCCACACACAACCGATTTAGCCCCCGATTGCCTCCCGATTTGGGTCTCCCAATGAACCCTAGAATTTCATTTCCAATCCTGGTTTATGATATTTCAAAAACATAAACCAGGATTTGAAATGAAATCATAGGACTTATCGGGAGACCCAAATCGGGGGGCAATCGGGAGGCAAATCGGCTGTGTGTGGTCAGGGTCTTAAACTTGACAGAAGAAGCATCAGGTATGGACAAGGAGAAGAAAGGAGATAAGAGGTGCAAGGATATATGGGTCAGATCTTCAGAAAATGCACAATTGGCAGCTCTACACATTCAGTAAATTCGGCTAAATTAAACTGAAATTTGGCCAATGCTAGGTATATCTGAGTATATTTGATATTGCCTTGTTTCAAACAATCTGTTTGGTTATGTTGAACTGAGTTTTGAACCTGATTTATAAATTAAATCCGGGTTATTTGAGAGGATTGGTGAAGGAGAATTATAAATTTTCTCGCGATTTCACTCATATGTACATACATAAGTAGTACATGAACCCATGAGCGGTGATGGATATGAGTCAGATCTTCAAAAAATGTACAATTAATTCACCTTCACCAGTCCTCTCAAATAACCCAAATTTAAGACAAAAATGAGCTTCAAAATGCAGTTTAACATAACAGAACTGATACTTTAAATCAATGCGATACCAAATATACTCAGATATACCCGGTATTCATAATTTTGCAGCCTAATTTACCAGAATTTCCTAAATAAGTAGAGCAGCCAATTGTACATTTTCTGGCGATTTCCCCCATATGTACATACATAAGTAGTACATGAAACCCCCATGGTGATGTATAAGGGAGTTGGTGAGGGCGAGTATAGACATGGGTTATTGGGCCCTCATTGATCATCGCCCCGCCCTGCTCTATGATGGATGTCCGCCGCGCGCCGCTCATGGAACAAATATTGGCTATAAATATGACTTGTCAGACATGGAAAGTAGGCGCACGAGGCCCAACAGACTTTTCTCCAGAAAGAAATAGCTTCCCAACTATATATATGGGTCAGATTTTCAGAAAATGCACAATCTACATTTCTACACTTCTTTCAAATTCTGCTAAATTAGAGTGAAAAATGATTAATACTAGGTATATCTGAGTATATTTTGTATTGTCTTCATTCAATAAATCTGTCTGGTTATGTTGAACTGCATTTTGAACCTGATTTTCTTCTTAAATTTGGTTTATTTGAGAGGATTGGTGAAGGCCAATTGTACATTTTCTGTAAATCCGACCCAACTATATATGAAGGTAGGAAGTCAGTCAGTCTCTCTCTATGCCGTTACAGCGCTTGGAAAGGACCTTCTGATGTTTGAATACATGAGGTATTGTTCAGGCTGATATCTACTACCATGGTCAACCTCCCGTCAAAATTGACAAATTTATTTAACTCATTTTCGTTTATTTTGTATCTAGGTAAAAATATTCGTCAATGAATACGAGCTTGAGTTTGAATGCAACAGCTTCTTCTTCCCATTGGAAGATTTGATGGGAGGTTTGATGGATTTGCCTAATATACTCTACCACGTCAAACCTCACGTCAAGGTCCCAAGGGGGAAGGAGCGGCTTTTGCAAGAATTCATACTTTGGCTCAGGCTTGCTATTTATTTGTAAATGAAAATGAGCTTTAATCCAAATGCAAAAACCTCTGTATACTTGTAAGTATGGACATGAGGTCTGACGTGAGGTCTGACGTGAGGTCTGACGTGAGGCTCGACACAAGGTCTTACATGAGATCTTATGTGAGGTTTGAGGTTTGACATGGGGTTTGACATGGGGTTTGACATGAGGTTTGACATGGGGTTTGACATGAGGTTTGACATGAGGTCTGACATGGGTTTTGACATGAGGCCTGGCATGAGGTTTGACATGAGGTTTGACATGGGGTCTGACATGGGGTTTGACATGAGGCCTGGCATGAGGCCTGACATGAGGTTTAACATGAGGTCTGACATGAGGCCTGACATGAGGTTTGACATGAGGTTTGACATGGGGTTTGACATGAGGTTTGACATGGGATCTGACATGAGGTTTGACATGAGGTCTGACATGAGGTTTGACATGGGGTTTGACATGAGGTTTGACACCAGGTCTTACATGAGGTCTTATGTGAGGCTTGAAGTGAGGTCTGACGTGAGATATTATGTGGTAGTGGATATAAGGATTTATTTTACAAATTTTACAATACAGGCGGCAACTTTCTCTCAAAAAGCCATCCTCACCTCCCCCTATTACAAATCCTTCCTTCATTCAAGGAGAAAGATTGGATCATAACGCCATCAGTTTGCCGCCCACATAAAGACACAGCAGCCTTAAAACACAACTTCCTCTTAAATATAATCACCAGCTTTTCACAATCAAACTGTTTTGTGAGGAAGAGGAGAAAGATGTACTTTCCTCACGCCTAGTCACATGCCTGATAATAGGGGAGTTGCATGTGCCACTGCCCATGTCTGTTACAGTGCATGTTGGGATGGATTCAGTTCAAATCTGATATACAAATATTTGGCAATTGCTAGAATGTTTTCGCCAATATCATAGCTTGTGTAAATGATCTATGAAAACCAAATGCATGATGGGAGAGATGGAGGCTTGTGTTATGGAAACGTGTGTAAACATGGATACAGGGTGCATAAGTGTCATGGCGGCGCCGCCCGAATTAATGAAAATTAGTCGCGTAGTTGTACCGATTTGTAGACCGGAAGTAAACAATCCCCATAGAGTTAGCATTGGGGCGATAAGTAATCACTCTATACATCGCTCCAGTAACGGTTTGACGATTATGGGTTATAGTTGAAATCTTTTGCCTCTAAAGATTAATATATATGTAAGTTATAATTCATAAAACTATATGATCGATGAACGAACATAGATTATCTATCTCCGCAATGATGGGCCTATGGGAGTTTTGCGCGACATGTCCACATGACGTCATGAAACTGCTACAGTAGCGCGACTAAAAAAATCGCTGCCGTGGACTACTTACACCCCCTATTGGCATTAGATCATTGATAAATACTCCATGCTGAACAGGGCATGTTTTATATAGATTTTATAGTGTACCATTAGTCCCATAATTCCATGCAAATAAAGATTTAAAATGGCGGCTATGCAAGTCCCCTATTGCACATTTTCTTAGTATCTGACCCCCATGTAAAGGGATTGCATGGGAAACAATGGTTTATGCTTGATATTGACATTAGAACATTGATGAATAGTGTTCTCTATATATTTTATATATTACTACTAGTCCCACAATGCCTTGCGAATCACGATTCAAAATGGCGGCTGTGCAAATCCCCTATTCCCGAGATGCTCTGCCTTTTAAAAAGATTAGAGAGAATGAGAGTGAAACACAATAGGAGGAGGCGATACATCAATTACTCTTCACTGCATTCACCGTGATTCCAAGCCAACAACACTTTCTCCCATTTTATCCACATACATCCATACTTCCAAATATGAAGCAATCCTTTTAGGATGTCGCCTGCGATAAATAAATAATGGATTGCAAGATAAAATAAAGAGGGAAACCTAACACTTATAATACTTCAGATTAGGTTTTAGGCCGATCAGAGGAAAGAGTAATAAATCATGGGTGGGTCAGGTTATAAGGCAGCACCTATAGTGCCTGAAGGCTGAATGGATGGATATATAGTATATTTTATAGTAATGGAGGAGAGGTTGCTGCTGGGTGGTATTTTAACATGTGGGTGTGGGTGGGTGTGCATATGTACTGCTATATCTGCCACATAACCCACACACATGGGTATAGTCGTGGGATAATGTACATTTTCAGTTTACAAGAATTCAGTTCAAAATTCAGTTCAACACAACCAAACAGATTGCTTGAATCCAGCCAATATCAAATATACTCATATATACCTAATACAGTGGAACCTCTCTATTAAGACCACCCATGGGACTGAGTGAGTTTTGGTCTCATTGCGAGAGGGCTCTAAATCTAATAAGAGGGAATAATTCGGGACTGGGAAAACTGGTCTTAATAGAGGTGAGTGAGTGAGTGAGTGAGTGAGATTAGTTGCTTTACGCCCTTATCAACACATTGAAGGTTATATCAAGGGCGGGAGAGCTGAGAGGGAGGCAGTTTATGACCTTACACAGGAAATAGAGATAGAGAAGAAGGGAGAGAGAGACAGAGAAAAAGAGACAGAGAGGCATATAGAGGGGTGGTCTCTATAATGAGATTGGCTTTATTTGAGGTTCCACTGTATTTATCATTTTCAGCCTAATTTAGCAGAATTTACTAAATGTGTAGAGCTGCAATTGTACATTTCTGAAAATCTGACCAAATTGTGAATCTTTGTGTGACTTCCCCTACACGTGCACACACACACCCAGGTCTAGGTGTGTGTGTGTGGGGGGGGGGGGGGGGGGGGGAGTGGGTGTGAGGCAGGGCAGTGCTATAATTGATAGTCAGTTTTAACATGGGGAAGGTGGAGGGATTAATGGGCCACAAACAATGCAGGATCACGCCCGCCAGGCACTGGGTAGTGTGACCCACTCCTGTAGAGAGCAGCTCACTAATATTGACATACCCATACATGCAGGGCCAGCAGGAGCAGGAGCAGGAGGTGAGGGGGGAGTCACACTGCATGGGGGAAAATGCACAATTGGGACTCAGTACACTCAGATCAGATAAGCACGGTGTGTCAGTGACTACTTCGCTAATCGGTTTCCTAGTTCTAATGGATTTATAATGACATTTTGCAGTCCTTATGGAGGTGAGAGGCGAGAGGCGTTCCGTTTGGAGGGACTCTCTCATCTTTGGGCCTAGACCTCGGGGGAGGGGGGGGGGAGGGGGGGGGAACGCACAATAGGGGGTCAGTGACTGATCCAGCGATGCAGTGCATAGGGTAGGTTAGGACTACATACCCTTTGTCTTATTCCGAGAAAATGATATTCTTAAAGCACATGATACTTAATCTCGTGACCATAAAGTTACAACAATGTTGGAATAACTAACCAGAAAACAGCATTTGTTCAAAGGTTATGGTAAAATAAGAAATTGGGAATAACATAATGATAAATTCTAAACTACATGGACTGTGAATTATACATCTGGAAATATATATACTTTTAAATGGGAAAGTTTGTATTTTGAAAATATAACAATCCTAATCCATATATATATTTATATAAGTAATACCAGTATTTCACAGGTTTTTTCAACAATATAAATCAAATTTTAGATACCCAAAATCACTCCTAATCCTAGAATGTGTGTACCCCCTCCCCCAAGTCAAAGCACTCCTCCCCCACCCATGATAATATTCCTGTATCCACCCAACACCGCTCTTCCCTCATACAAGTACACAAGAGCAGAACATGAGTGCTCGCCGATAAAAGCAACCATTTTACAACATATTGCTCGCTCTCTCACTTGTAGCAAACACAGCCGATCAAACAACGGCGCATTGGAAGATGCACTTAAAACCAGCCTTAAAACCAGTTGAGGCTGTCGTATCACATTTCAAAGTGTATTTCACTAAGAATCGTTGTCGACCTTCTTGCATTATCGAACAGCTAGTAGTAGAAGCGGGGGCTTTAGACACAGAGAGAGGGAGAGAGAGGGGGGAGAGGGAGAGAGAGAGAGAGAGGGGGAGAAGGAGGGAGAGAGAGGGAGAGGGGGAGAAGGAGGGAGAGAGAGGGGAGCGGGGGGGACAACGATTCAGAGAAAGACACTCAGAGACTGAGGGAGAGAGAGAGAGAGCAGAGAGAGCAGAGAGCAGAGAGCAGAGAGAAATAAAGAGAAAGAGAGAGGGAGTGAGAGGAGAGAGAGAAGAGTGAGGTGAGAGAGACAGAGAGACAGAGATAAAGAGACACAGAGAGAGAGAGAGAGAGAGAGAGAGAGAGAGAGAGAGAGAGTCACACACAATAAGCACCCACGCACCGAGGAGCGAGCAATGAGGTTAAAAAGCAAATGTGGCGGGTTGATATTGAATTGTGCTTGACAGAGGTTGGGTGAGCAATAGTAGGTTTACACTCGTCCATCTGCTCATCCTCCAAACATGAAAGCCATGTGAGCTACTCTGTATTGTACAATACATCTTCAACAGATCTCCAAGAGGTGGATATGGGTCAAGTCGCAAGAAAATGTACAATTTGCCTTTCACTATTCTATTCAAATAACCCCAATCGTCTCAGATCAAAGCTTTAAAGGGTGGTCTCCACTGGCTGCGGTAAGCTCTGCGGTAAGCTCTGCGGTAAGCCTTGCTATAGTGCTGTGTTGTTGAGGAGTGGCGAGGTCCTGCCTACATGGTTCACAGATCATGTAGACAGAACCTCGTCATTCCTAACCACCTACAGAACCAGTACAAACCATCGCAAGGCTTACCGCAGAGCTTACCGCAGCCAGTGGAGACCCCCTTTAAGATCAGATAAGTATGTCAGTGATTGGACGCCTCCTGCGGTAATGGCTATTCTGGCCCAAGACCAGGCGTTCTAATTGGATTATTATATTTTGCAGTTGAGAGAGAGGCTTTCCCTCAGTTTGGAGGGACTCTTTCGACTCTGAGCCTAGACTGCTGATTTAAAACAAAAATAAGGTTCAAAATACAGTTTACAGTTGGCAGAGCTTTTGAAACACCACAATACCAAATATGACGAGTATTTTTCATTTTTCTGCTTAATTTGTCAGTATTTACTAAATGTGTAGAGCTGCCGATTATACATTTTCTGACGATCTGCCCCATATAGGCCTACTATATATATACCACACAGGTATGCTTCTACCAAAACACTTCCACATTCTAAAATGCTTTGTATTGATTTTGTTTTCAAAGATTAAAATCGGGATGAAAATGTTGCTTTTCTCGACAAGCCATAACAGTTGACGACAACATGGCGTTATTTCTCATGTGTCACATTACTTTAGGAGAAAACCTATTTATAAACCCATAGGGTCAGATTTTCAGGAAATGCACAATCTACAGTTCTACATATCTTTCAAATTCTGCTAAATTAGAGTGAAAACTGATAAATACTGAGTATATCTGAGTGTATTCTGTATTGTATTCATTCAATAAATCTGTCTGGTTATGTTGAGCTGTATTTTAAACCTGATTTTCTACTTAAATTTGGGTTATTTGAGAGAATTGGTGAGGATTGTTGAAGGCCAATTGTGCATTTTCTGGCGACTACACCTGGTATTGTTATAGACTAAAATACATTAACATGAAAACCTGTGTAAATTCCCAGTTTCCATATACTACTCACACACTGACAGCTCCTACAACAACTCCATCCGATGTAATCGGAACATGTCCTATAGTGTCGGTTTAACCTTAGCCTCTGGGTCTTATCTGGGGAAACAATAAACCCTTTAGTCCCATCCTACCACAGTTAACTCTTCTCCACAGTATTTAGCCATAAATTATTGATGTATTTCCTGGTATGTGCCTAGTATAAAACCGCGGCCATCTTGTTACCAGCGTCCGTAAAACGAAGGTCATTGCATATACTGGAGGAAGGTCAGTTTAGGTCGCCAGGACTCAATCATTTTGACGAAATAGGTCAACTCATTGTGCCCGATTCGCGTCTTGACCGTTAAGATGTTGTCGCACCGGAAGTCAGTGTCTTGAAGACAGGCCCGCAGCATCGATGGTTACCATGACAACGACACCAAGAAAAGCTTGAAGGGAGCCAATAACAGGTCCATGACAGACAGCGATATCCAAATCTGCCTCCACCACATAGCTCTGAGGCTTCATGTTCTGATAGTAAGGGGGTCAGATTTTCAGGAAATGACATGACAAAAATGAGCTTCAAAATGCAGTTTAACATAACAGAACTGATACTTTAAATCAATGTGTCAGACACCAAATATACTCAGTATTCTTAATTTTTCAGCCTAATTTAGCAGAATTGTCTCGGCCCGATTTTTTTAGGGTTTTTTTTCGGACCGTTTTTGCTTTCTCGGACACCCGCCGAATAGAAATCCTTTCCTGCGATGGCTTCACTTATTATCGCTCACCAGCGGCCGTTTTCTCTCGGCTGATCCGACTTCAAAATAAACATATGAATGAGTAAATTCGATAGAATACATCTTTATGGGGACTTTATAAAAAATGCATGATTGTAATCAGATCTGTATGAAAACATGATTATATGATTCTGAGCTACCGGTGGTTATTTGATCATATTTAATTAACTTAGTTACTAAGATCATTAACGCTATGCTAGTTTTTCTTATTAATTATGTTCTAGAAATGTGATATCAGTAGGCCTATAATCATTTGACTACATCGTCAGAAGCCATGTTAGCGCAGAACCCATTCCCAGTGAACATTCTACAGCCTCTTCATCAGTCTGGGCTCACAGTCTCTCAGATCAGATAAAAACGGTATGCCAGTGATTGGACGGTATGCTACTGATTGGACGCCTACTGCGCTAATGAATTTCCTGGCCCTGGAGTAGCATCCTATAAATGGAATTATAATGTCACTTTGCGATTTGGGGCTAGAGGATTTCCCTTAGTTTGGAGGGAATCCCTCAACTCTGAGCCTCAACTGTTATACCAAATCAGCATGGCCTATTCGTGATGAACATATTTAAGTTAATGTCTTAAACTTAATATAGCACCTATAGGGACGAATAAGGGTAACTTCAACCAGGGCTAGCTTGCAACTAGCATACCGACAACCGCTGATGATGTAATGTACTTATTATAATGCGAATTAATGTTAAAACTGTCCAGATGTTCTAAAGTTAAGTAATGTTTTGTAATTGGCAAATGAGAATCCTCACCTATGTGAAACCTTGTCCGATAAAAGTTTCTAAAAAAAAGAATTATATCGAAAATTTGTTTCAAATTATGGCCAATAATTTTTAGAAAGATATCTCGGTCTCTGTGCCACCCAGTCAGTCTGCGGCGGTGGCTCCCACCACACGCTGCGCACGCATACTGTTGGGGCCACGTGCTCTAGTTGACCTTGACCCTGATTGAGACTGGTCTCCTCCAGGGGGAGTACATTGTTGTCATATCTCCACTTATAGCATACGTCATCGAGTGACAAGATTAACGGGAATTAATGTCAGCCACCCGCCGAGGCCTACATTCCAGTCGGAGATTGCCTACAAGAACATGATCCCTTACTTACTGGGTCAGATTTTCAGAAAATGTACAATTGGCAGATCAACACATTTGGTAACTTCTGCTAAATTAGGCTGGAAAATGATGAATGCCGGGTATATCTGAGTATATTTGGTATCACATTGATTTAAAGTATCAGTTTTGCTACGTTAAACTGCATTATGAAGCTCATTTTTGTCTTAAATGTGGGCTATTTGAGAGGATTGGTGAAGGCGAATTGTACATTTTCTGAAAATCTGACTCACTTACTGGGTCGGGCGGTAGAAAGAGTGCAATCGGCCGCTCTACACTTTGAACAAATTATGTTAAATTAAGCTGAAAAATAACCAATTATATTAGCTTTGTCTGCGTGTGTTGATTAAAAACAATCTGTTAAACTGAATTTTGAAGCTTCTTTCTTTCTTGGGGAATTGAGGAGATTGGTTAAGGTACCTGCAGTCTAGACTCAGAGCCTCTCAGATCAGATGAGAATTGTATGTCGGTGATTGGACGCCTACTGCGCTAATGGCTTTGCTGGCTCTGAAGTAGGCATTTTAATGTGATTTTAATGTCATTTTGTGGTTTGGGACAAGAGGCTTTCCCTCAGTTTAGAGGGACTCTCTCAACTCTAAGCCTAGACTGTAAAGGCTTCCCCTCAGTTTAGAGGGACCCTCCCAATTCTGAGCCTAGGCTGTAGGAGCTTTCCCTCAGTTTGGAGGGACCCTCACCTCTGAGTCTAGACTGTAGAGGCTTTCCATCAGTTTAGAGGGACTCTGAGGCTTTCCCTCAGTTTGGAGGGACTCTCTCACAACTCTGAGCCTAGAGTGTAGAAGCTTTCCCTCAGTTTGGAGGGACTCTCCCAACACTGAGCCTAGACTGTAGAGCCTTTCCCTCAGTTTGGAGGGACTCTGAGGCTTTCCCTCAGTTTGGAGGGACTCTGAGGCTTTCCCTCAGTTTGGAGGGACTCTCTCACCTCTGAGCCTACAGTGGAGTTGTACATGTCCCGGCGGCTTCACCCATCCACCAACATCCCTCCCTGGAAGGAGGATAGGGAGGATAGGGAGGAGTGGCTCTGCTCCGTCGGGAGTAACTCGTGGGAGAAGTAAAGATGGGTGGCGGAGCTGGAGGAGGAGCAGTTGGTGATATCTTTAAGTCATCCTATCTCCCAGTATTTAAGAGGCGTAGAAGGGTTTCCATTCCCGGGTGGCACGGGCTATCAACGGCCTAATCATGATAGATATTAGACCCTTTTTTATTTCCATTTACGAAATATAAGAGAATTCCCAACTGAAGTGTACATGGACAGCGGTAAGTAAAAAGGTCTACTTATCACTATAAAGATGGGCTGTGTTGGTTTATATACATCATTTACAGACAACGTAGGCTTAATCTAGAGCTAGTGTATTTATGTTGGCTTGTTTAGTCATGAAATAAGAGCTTACAGAAATAGGAACACTTAGGTTAGAAGCTGCATTCTAAGCTATTACGACAATAAAATGTTTTCAGTCTAGGCCCAACGTTGAGAGAGTCCCTTCAAATGAAGAGAAAGCCTCTCGCCTCAAACTGCAAAGTGCCATTATAATTCTATTGATATTGCAAAATGTCATTATACTCCCATTAGAACGCCGAGTCCTAGGCCAGGAAACCGATTAGCAAAGTAGGCTGACATACCATTCTTATCTGATCTGAGGGTTTGGTCCTGGAGTGTTTTACCAAATTTACCCAAATTATGGCTCATGAGACTGAATGCATCGATATTCTGCTGCTATAGAGATTGAAGTCTATGTAGCCGAGAGAAAATGGCCGCCGGTGAGCGATATTAAGTGAAGTAACCGCAGGAAAGACTCTCAGCGGGACTTAATATAAATGTGAAGATAATAATTTGAAGCCTTGTAACATAAACAATCGGAGAAAAAACCCTCGAAAAATTTGGTCAAATGACTTTTAGAGTTCCAAAGTCCCTTCTGCATTTATTTTTTAAAAATTGTTTTTATAGATGTTATTTTAACTCATTCATCTGAATCCATCACGATTCAAAGAAAATGCTGAGAAATATTCGCACCCAAACAATGGTTAGAATAGTAGAAAAATCAGTCCAGGCCCAAACCCTCAGATGAGATAAGAATGGTATGTCAGTGATTAGACGCCTACTTCGCTTATCGGTTTACTAGCCTAGGAATAGGCGTTCTAATTGGATTATAATGACATTTTGCGATCTGAATTAAATTACAACGGCACTTTGCAGTTTGAGGCGAGAGGCTTTCCCTCCGTTTGAAGGGAATCTCTCACCTTTGGGCCTAGACTGGCCTAGACTAAATATTTAATAATATGTAAGGTTATACCCTAACAAACATGATGATTTTATATTTATATTGTATTGCCACACGATACCATCTTGCCAAGCAAAATATGATTATTGAAGACCAAATGTCTTTAATCTTTAATCTTTCTCTTGCTATAAGTATTTGTTTTATTATGTCGTATTATATTATTTACTTGTACTCCTAAAAGTTATTATATATCAAAATTCTCGTGCGAGATGGTAACGTCTGGTAGAACTGGATTTGATCTAGATGACTGTATACCTATTTGTCTATTTTTATATGTGATTATTCTTATGTAACCTGACTTCGATAAATAAAGTAGTATCTTATCTTATCTTATCTTACTGTAAAGCCTATATTGAGTAGGCAAATCACGACTAGAGACAATATATATTTGTTGTGGTGGTGGATAATATATAGACACATCTCTACATGTGCCGTCAGGTCTACAGAGACCCCAAGTTCTTAGTGACAGTAATGACGATCCGTAATCCCGGGGGAAGTCTTCGCTCTGCACTCAGCCCACGGACAGTCGGCTTGGCCCACGTGAAGAAATGGTCACTGCTTACCCCAGGCCTAACACTCCATCACTAACTAACGTTTAATCCCTCTCTGAGTCTCTCTCTCTCTCAGTGTAGGTTTCTCTATCTATATGTTTCTCTCTCAGTCAGGTTCAGAAGGCAGTTGTGGTCACCTAAGTTTCAGGGAGTCATTAACACTTTAGCCTTAGTCTTAGCCTTGCGGTTAACCTTGTCGCTGGATGTGGAACCGAGGAATGTGGGTGTCTGGACCTAACTGCTCTCCCAATCTGTTTCTCTCTCGCTCTCTCTCTTAGAGATCCCCTCACCTCTCACTCTATCTCTCCTCTCTCTCCTCTTCTCTCTATTTCTCGCTATTCCCCCTTGCCCTCTCCCTCTCTCTCTCAACACTAGGTCTCTCTCTCCTATAGATCCTCCCCCCCCCCCCACCTCTCTCTCTAATTCTCCCTCTCTCTCCTTCCCCCTCTCTCTATTTCTCTCTCTTTCTTTCCCTCACCCTCGCTCTGTCTTTCTCTAGGGTTCTCTCTCTCCTCTAGATTTACCTAGATTCCCCCCCTCTGTCCATTCCTCTTTATCACTCTCTCCCTCCCCCTCTCTCTATTTCTCTCTCTTTCTTTCCCTCACCCTCGCTCTGTCTTTCTCTAGGGTTCTCTCTCTCCTCTAGATTTACCTAGATTTCTCCCCCTCTGTCCATTCCTCTTTATCACTCTCTCCCTCTCCCTTCTTCTCTCTCCCTATCTCTCCCTTCCTCTCTTCTTCTCTCTCCCTCCCTCTTTTCTTCTCTCCCATATCTCTCCCTTTCTTTCTTTTTCTCTCTCCCTCTCTCCCCCTCTCTCTCCCTCCCTCTTTCTTCTTCTCTCCCCCTCTGTCTCCCTCTCTCTCTCTCCCTCCCTTCCTCTCTTCTCTCTCTCTCCCCCTCCCTTCCTCTCTCTCTCTCTCCCTCCCTCTTCTCTTCTCTCTTTCTTCTCTCTCCTCCCTCTCCCTGGAGTGAAGCCTTGTAAGCACACAACTAAAAGGTTATAACGCTGGGTGCCAGCCTCAGAGCTGCAGTCAGGAGAATTCAGGCAATTATTGGCTTTAATTCACCTTGATAACAAGCATAGTTGATCAGACGCAGGCCTGAGCCATTATAAGCCGTGCAGACCAGAGGTAAGGTCAACTGCTGATTAGCTGCCCAGTCCACCGCCTCACCCAGGTATTTATATGGGAGGGAAGACGGAGAAATATAGAGAGGGAGTCTAGAGGAGAGAGAAACCTAGAGAAAAAAGAGAGGGTGAGGGGAAGAGAGAGAAATAGAGAGAGAGGGAGAGGATCTATAGGATAGAGAGACCTAGTGTCGAGAGAGAGAGAGAGAGAAACCTAAACAGGGAGAGGAAACCTAGAGCCTAGAGAGAGACAAAGCGAGGGCTAGAAAGAAGAGAGAGAAATAAAGAGAGGGTGGAGAAATGTAGAGATTAGTGTAAGAGAGAGAGACCTACACTAAGAGAGAGAGAAACCTAGAGAGAGAGAGAGAGAGAGAGAGAGAGAGAGAGAGAGAGAGGAGGCTGGGAGAGGAGGCTGGGGGACAGAGGGAGAGAGAGTTTAGAGACCTATATGGAAGGGAGGGGGGAGGAGAGGGAAGGGAGGGAGGGAGAGAGGAGAGAGAGGAAGAGAGACAGTGAGAGGGAGGAAGAGGGGGAGAGAGACAGAGAGAAGGGGGAGATGGAGAGAGAGGGAGAGAGGGAGCGGGAGATGTGATGTCTTGATGTGAGAGACACACAAAGAGAGAAGAGAAAGATAGAGAGAGGGAGTGGGAGGGGTAGACAGATGTGGAGAGAGAGAGACAGAGAGAGACAGAGACAGACATAGGGAGAGAGAGACAGAGACAGAGAGAGACAGAGACAGAGAGAGACAGACAGAGAGACAGACAGAGAGAGAGAGAGGGAGAGAGATGAGGAGACTGACCAGCATTTCATTTACTAGTGAAGTGATGGAGAGTGGAGAGGGAGAGCCCCATTACCCCCCCCCCCCCCTCTGTATCTCCCCACATTAGCGGCAAGCACAAGAAGCCTTATATAGAGAGCGACTAAGGAAAGGTAGGACAGGAAGCCATAGACAGGGCGCACCATGTAGAGGCTTGGGACATGTCTTAGAGGCAATATATGAATTCAACTCATCAGTGGGACATTAATCACTGATGCAGAGATATTGGCAATACTGAACAAGTGCAGTCTAGGTCCAAAGATAAGACAGATCCTTCAAACGAAGGGAAAGCCTCTCGTCGCCTCAAACCGCAAAGTGCCATTATTAAAGGTTTAACGACCAACATTGAGGTACATTGCACCACCAGCAGGCCCGGAATGGAGGTTATTAATCTGTTTAGTCTCTGCTTATGGTTGTTATAGCCCCTGGACTCTTCAAGGCAGTGACTACTATATATGGGTCAGATTTTCAGAAAATGTACAATTTGCCTTCAACAATCCTCTCAAATAACCACATTTAAGACAAAAATGAGTCTCAAAATGCAGTTTAACATAACAGAACTGATACTTTAAATCAATGCGATACTAAATATACTCAGATATATACCTGGTATTCTTCATTTTTCAGCAGAATTTAGCAGAATTTCCTAAATAAGTAGAGCTGCCAATTATACATTTTCTGAAAATCTGACCCATACACAGGTATGGACTGACCTTTATATGTTAGGAGCGCAGGTAGTGATATTACATAAGTTATTAACGATGGATGTGTAACATGGAGGGAGGAAGGTCACCCCATCCATTAACAAGGACACGGAACGCTCTACATCGGCTATAACATCGACCTCTACATATATGGGTGAAGTCGTCGGAAAATGTACAATTGGCAGCTGTACACATTTAGTAAATTCTGCTAAGTTAGGCTGCAATTTGGTCAATACTAGGTAAATTCAAGTATATTTGGCATTGCATTGATTCTATCAATCTATTTGGTTAGGTTGAACTGTATTTTGAACTTTATTTTCGTCTGACATTTGGGTTATTTGAAAGGATTGGTGAAGGTGAATTGTACATTTTCTGACGACTTCACCCATATAGCAACGAGTGCGATATTCTAAGCGGCAGAAACCAACGTTGCCGTAATCAACTGGTTGGTTAACTGTTTATTGATATGTGCCTTTTCTAATCTAAAACCTGGTAATAAAACAACAGTTGCCATGGCTTATTTTCATCAATTTTCGATGTTTGTTTTTTCATAACCCAGTTGCCTATCGGCTCGGGGGCCATGAAAAAAAAACATTTCGGACAGTGCAATAGTGTCCCTCGTACCACATTCTCATTAGTTTCTATCTATGAACCTCATTTAAAGATTCAGGTGTTACAAAAAAAATGCGAAGTCGGCAAGAAAAGGAATCATGCATGGGTTAGAGGTTAAAGCCGTGGACACACACAGCCGATTTGGCTCCCGATTATAGTCTCCCGATAAATCCTATGATTTCATTTCAAGTCCTGGTTTATGTTTAAATGAAATAACATCAACCAGAATTGGAAATGAAATCCTAGGATTCATTGAAAACAAAATCGGGGGACAATCGGGAGCCAAATCGGCTGTGTGTGTCCACGGCTTTAGGAAAGGTGGTGGGAGGGGAGGGAAAGGGAGGGAAATTCCTGGCTATGCTTATTTATCTTGGTATCGCTGAAGTCCTGGTACCATTTGTACCAGTACATTATGGGGAGGTTTACTTGACACGCCCACTGTCTGACACGCCCACCTACTGACACGCCCACGCCCCACCCCAACCCTATAACATGACAGATTCAGGGATTAAACCACCTTATAAATAACCGCTTCGACATAATATAAAAAAGGACTGGGGCCCTTTAAGTCCCTCCTTATATGGGCATTCTCGTACATTGTAGCGTGTTTCTATGTCGCTATGGTAACCGGTATTAGGGAGTTTCATATATATTTCGCCATATCAGGGCGAGAGAGGAAAGATGCTACGCAATTATTTAGTTTAAAATAGCATTTCGCAGTGCAAAATTCGAATTTCATATAATATTATAAATATCTATAGATTTGTAACCCTGGTATATGACAGAGTCACTACCTCTACCTGTACGTATACATCATCAGTCATATTGCATTGTATTAAAGTTTTCTACGTCATTTTCACTCACCTACAAGAGAACAAGAAAACAGATTATTAGTTATATTCATTTCATTTTTCATTTCATCAAACAGGAATAGCAGACATAATGGTGAATTAGCATTTTTTTTTAAACAATTTTATTGGCAGATATTCACAACAGTGATACGTCTCATCCCCAAGTGAAAAAGACATTTAACTATCAATACAAAAAACATTATCCATTTAAGCAATTAAATACATGTATACTTATACCAAGAACAAATGTGGGGTTTAAACCCTGCACACACACATGCAGCCGATTTGCCTCCCGATTGCCCCCCGATTTGGGTCTCCCGATGAATCCTATAGGATCTCATTTCAAATGCTGGTTTATGTTTTTGAAATAACATAAACCAGGATTGGAAATGAAATCCTAGGATTCATCGGGAGACCCAAATCGGCTGTGTGTGGGCAGGGTTTAAGCCATGCTACAAAATACATAAACTGCAATTTATCGCAAATTCTATGCAATTTGTCGCAAAAACTACTTAGACAATTGTCTATCTAGAATGTTGAACAACCGCATTGTAATACGATCAAATACAATAAAAGAATTCTTGAATTGAATTGAATTGAATTGAATGCGAGAAAATGTACATATATTCACTTCCTACAAACATCTTCGCTGGCCAGAGACAGATGCATATATGATGCACCCAGTCAGGAAACTATACGTTCTAGCTGTGACATAGCGACAATACCACATAATCGTGTGTTGATGGATGGCCTTATGCAGGAAGGCACAAATATGACACATATATACAGAACATCATCTCCCTCTAGCACGCTACATACTACAGTCTGGTGTATGATGGGAGAAGTCGGAAAATGTACAATTTACCTTCATTAATCCTCTCAAATAATCATTAAACAAAATAAAAATTAAAAAATCATAAACACTAATCCTCTCAAATAACCATAAATGAAAAATAAACATTAAAAAATCATAAACACTAGGTATATGCATGGGTATCTTTGGTGTTGCCTTGATTAAAAAGTTCGATTATAGACTCAGAATACAGTTCAATATAACCAAACAGACTGTTTGAATCAACACAATACCAAATATACTCAGATATACCGAGGTTTTTTTCATTTTCAGCCTAATTTCTAGGAGATCGGACCCAAAGTCAGCTCAGTTCATCCATTAGAAACCTCATTACCTCAGTCTTCTGAAACGCTTTCTACTTTCATTACATATAGGCGTCAGAAAATGTACAATCGGCAGCTCTAAACATTTAATGAATTCTCCTAATAGCTGGGTTGAAAATGATAAAATATATACTATAGGTTTATCTGAGTAAATCTGGTATTGTGTTGATTTAGAACATATGGGGGAAGTCACCAGAAAATGTACAATTGGCCTTCACCAATCCTCTCAAATAACCCATATTTAAAACAAAAATATTGTTCAAATTACACTCTAACATAACCGAAAAGAGCTTTCAAATCAACGCAATACCAAATATACTCAAATATACCTAATATTTATGATTTACCAGCCTAATTTAGCAGACTTTCCTAAATGGTTAGAGCTGCCAGTTGTACATTTTCTGAAAATTTGAGCCATATCTGAATACCAATCATCCAGTTCTTCCTAGGTATGCCTAATATTCATATCAATTATGTGTAATTTATGTAATACGTATCCGTTCATAATGAATCAGGAATAGAATAAGTGTTGCTGCAGGTGTCAATAGGCATGCAAGCATAAAGAGTCCTATGGAAAGCGGGATGCAACCACCGATAAATCACTAGAAATGTCGGTAAAAACTCCGACAAATCGGTAACAGAGAGAGTGTGAGAGTCCCTTCAAACGGAGGGAAAGCCTCTCGTCGCCTCAAACCCCAAAGTTGCAATTATAACTCAATTAAGCCCGCAAAATGTCATAACAATCCCATTAGAACGCCTAGTCCTAATCCAGGAAACCTATAAGCGAAGTAGGCGTCCAATCACTGACATACCATTCTTATCTGATGTGAGGGTTTGGGCCTAGACTGACACCCCATGCATGAGAATGTCTGCTCAGTGGATACATGTCTTTACATGCTGCATGTTACAAGTACATGTAAAACATGTGACGGCAGTGAACACGTGACACAGTTCCCATGTGTCTGGGCTGAATAGACGCGCCCTCAGCGTCCTCCTGTAACTGGTATAAATAGGTTAGATTTTCAGAAAATGTATAATTGGCTGCTCTACATATTTAGGAAATTTGGCTAAATTTGACTGAAAAATGGTGAATACCGGGTATATTTGAGTATATTTGGTATCGCATTGATTTAAAGTACCAGTTCTGTTATGTTAAACTGCATTTTGAAGCTCATTTCTGTCTTAAATGTGTGTTAATTGAGAGGATTGGTGAAGTTGAATTGTACATTTTCTGAAGATCTGACTCAAATAGCAGTCCACGCGACCATCTGTAACTGAGTCATAATGTGGGTCCATTTAGCACACCTTCATAGGCACAATGCATCCATATTCATTCATGTATCAATCGTGCAACCGTATACACATTTGGGTCAGATTTTCTGAAAATGTACAATTCGCCTTCACCAATCCTCTTGAATAACCCACATTTAAGACAAAAATGAGCTTCAAAATGCAGTTTAACATAACGGAACTGATGCTTTAAATCAATGCGATCCCAAATATACTCAGATATACCGGGGATTCATCGTTTTTCAGCTTAATTTAGCTGAATTTACTAAATGTGTAGTGCTGCCAATTGTACATTTTCTGAAAATCTGACCCATTTACTCTAGATGCATTCGTAAAGGGAGGACTGAGGTATCCATTTCATTCCTTTGTGGTTATTTTTCATGGGTCAGGCCGCCTAGAAATGTACAACTAGCAGCCCAACACATTAAACAAATTCTGCTAAATTAGGATCATCAGTACCTGAGTCATAATGTGGGTCCATTTAGCACACCTTCTGATGTACAATGTATCCATATTCATTCATGTACTATTCATTCATTCATGTATAGGAGGGGCGTGCAATCGTATACATATTTACTATAGATCTATTCGTAAAGGGAGGACTGCGGTATTCATTTCATTCCTTTGCAGTTATTTTGACATAGGTATTTATGGGACAGGTCGCCTAGAAATGTAGAACCAGCAGCCCTACACATTTAGAATATTCTGCTAAATTAGGATGAAAATGATAAACACTGGGTAAATCCTTAGAGTAAAAGGGAGTTTTACTCTTTATTACACCTGTGAGCAGTTAGAAAGGTGCAGTTCGGTTGATCCGAACTGTTCACATGAACAGTTTGGGCAAAGACAAAATCTCTTTGGCGCAGCATAGGCCTGACCTACAAATCTGTTACAAATGATGTTGTCCCCGACCGCATAACTTAGGCCTACAAATTGTGGTGAATCGAGCCTCCTCAATCTAAACTATAGGCTAAACAAGTTAAATTTACTTTTTAACATCCAGATAGAGTGTGTAATAAATAGCAAATGGCACTCTGTTCAGGTTCAAACTGATCTCGACCCATCACACTTCGGGGTTCGTCTCGTTTTCTGATGAGTCTCGATCAGTTTCAACCCTCCATCGTGCCATTTGCTATAAAAGGTATATCAGAGTATATCATGACATTGTGTTTTGTTTGGTGAATTGTACATTTTTTGGCGATTTCAGCCTCATATATGATAACAGCATCCCATTTATGCACCATATTTGATGCAGCATCGCATTCATGCACCATATTTAGCTATATTTGATGCAGCATTCCAACTCTGGCTCCATATTTCTCAATGATTAACTTCCATAATTACAACAGGTCCATTATATGCGAGTAACCCGAACATGCAAGTCGTTAGTGCCTACATTGAGAGGAAGCATGGAAACCTTGGGTTGATTACTTCCCGCCCCTGTTTCTGACACACGGCGACATTACAGCTAAATACGTGGCCCCGTGTCTCAGCGTCTCTAAGGCGTTTCCATGGCAACAGATTATCAAGGTGACAAGGGTCAGGTGAGGTCAAGGCTAAGATGTTACTAGGGACACTGGACGGCGAGAAGCAATTCCTGGCCTAAGAGTTAAATGAGTTTACGAATGCATCCGTCATATTGATATCATGCAGCACATAGCATATATAACCCTTAAGGGTCAGATTGTTAGAAAATGTATACAATTCGCCGCCTTCTCAAATAACCCACATTTTAGACAAAAATGAGCTTCAAAATGCAGTTGATACTTCAAATCGATGCGATATTAAATATACTCAGATATACCCGGTATTCTTCATTTTTCAGCCTAATTTAGCAGAGTTTCCTAAATAAGTAGAGCAGCCAATTGTACATTTTCCGAAAATCTGACCCAGCATAGCCCAATAATTGGCAATTATCAGTAACGTAGCTAAGTACACTAGTCCATAGGATGAGTTGTGAAACGCAAGGATATATTTTACCCAGTCCTGAAATTGTCTTGTGAATAAATCACTTTGGAAAATAATCATTTTTCCGACTTGTGACTCATTTTCCAGAAACACATCACAAATACCAGTGTATAAAGCATTTAACCGAATGTACCCTCTCTCTATTGAGTATGTAAAAACTGTGGAGAAGTTTATAATTTGTATATTTCATTAAAGAGAAAGAGTTGTTGACTTTATCGAATAATTGTAATTCACTGAGCAAGGCAAATATATGTATGGAAGGACAGTGTGCCTCATCCATCAATCTCACGAGGCAATCTGTTTGATTGGAATAGAATATGGAATAGAAATAAAAGCTTTCCACGTTAGACGTGGCTATAATGAGATATAGTAGTAGTAGTGGTGGTGGTGGTAGTAGTAGGTGGCGGGGGGGGGGCGCAGTATATGAATATAACCGAGAGAAGAACCGAGAAAACAAATAGAGAGACAACAGTATAGACAGAAAGGGAGCGAGAGCTAGGGAGGGAGGGAGGGAGAGAGGGAAAGAGGAAGAGACGTACAAACTAAGAGAGGGAGAGAGGAGGAGAGAGACAGACAGCGAGACAGACAGAGAGATTAAGAGAGGGAGACAGACAGACAGAGAAACAGACAGTGAGACGTACATAGGGAGAGAGGAGGGAGAGAGAGAGAAGGACAGAGAGAGAAGAACAGAGAGAGAGGGAAGGAGAGGGAACGACGGACAGAGAGAGAGAGAGAGAGAGAGAGAGAGAGGAGAATAGACAGACAGAGAGAGAAATAGAGACAAAGAGAGAGACACAGAGAGTGAGAGAGAGAGGATACAGAGAGAGAGAGACAAAGAGAGAGGCACAGAGAGAGAGACAGAGAGAGAAATAGAGTGAGAGAGACAAAGAGAGAGGCACAGAGAGAGAGAGAGAGAGAGTCAGGCACAGAGAGAGACAGGGAGAGAGACACACACACAGAGAGAGATATGCATCCAGCAAGATTGACTGAATAACGAGCCTATGACAAATGAGGAGGTACGACCTCCCATATCCATCACCACACATCCATACACACCACATAGAGACAGACGCATAATGGACACAAACACACAGACACCAGGCCTCCATGTCTCCCCATAACTCATACTGCACACTCACAACTATATATGGCCCAGATCGTCAGAAAATGTACAAGTCACCTTCACAAATCCTCTTCAATAACCCACACTTAAGACCAAAAAAGTTCAAAATACAGTTTAACCTAACCAAACAGATTGCTAGAATCAATGCAATGCAGAATATACTCGAATTTACCTAGTATTGACCACATTTCAGACGAATTTAGCAGAATTTACTAAATGTGTACAGCTGCCAATTGTACATTTTCTGAAAATCTGACCCATATATAGCATGTCTATTACGTCAATAGCAGTCATCCGAAGGGCCTCAGGGCCAGCCATAATTTCACAATCCATAAACTGAGGGCATGATGATGATTATTGCTCTTATTACTAAAACTTTTATTAGCTGAGAACTAAACAGGATCATGTGCCTTTCGGCAAAAGTGTTAGTACTATGTTTTTTTTAGGATTTTATTTATACTTGGGTCAGGTCTTTAGAAAATGTATAATTCGCCTCCACCAGTCCTCTTAAATAACTCATATTTCAGACAAAAATGAGGTTCAGAAAGCAGTTTAACATAACATAACTGATACTTTAAATCAATGCGATACAAAATATACTCAGATATACCCGGTATTTATCATTTTTCAGCCTAATTTAGCAGAATTTCCTAAATGTGTAGAACTGCCAATTGTACATTTTCTGACTATCTGGCCCATATATAGGAATGAGTGCATAAATAGAGAGCAAGGATTTGTCCATATTCAGTAATTGTTCTGTATAATTCTGTATAATTGTTTACATAGCTTCTGAACTTAGTGTAGCCTCAATGCACTAGTTCTGTGCCACAATGAACGGATTGCATTCCTAAATATAGTGTGTATCTAAACCTCCATGCACCATGATGGGCCAGGTCGGCAGAAAGTGTACAATTAGTATTGTATTGTATTTTTTATTGATAGTATTTCATCTTTTACAGATAATATTTCTCAGCATATCAAGAAAATAATGAAAAAATGTTCCAGACAAATAAAGTTGATCAGTTCAAATTGTTTCCAATAATTTAACATTAAGGAGAGTATACATGTATCCATATTCGTAAGATAGTAAAGTAAAATTCATTACAGTGCTAGCTCTAAATATTTAGTAAATTCTGTTAAATTCGGATGGAAAAATGATAAACTATGAGATATAGATCAGGTCGCCTTTAAAAATGTACAACAGTTGTCAGAATTATAAATTTAAAAAGTTTGTATATCTACATATTATCTTTTATATTATCTATTATTTATTTTGGTAAGTATACTGTCTATCGTGTATAATGTAGTTTGAATTCTACCATTCCTGATTAAAGAATTTGAACAAAGAATATCTGAGTATATACTTGCGTATTTTTTATGAATCTGTTTGGTTAAGTTAAACTGTATTTTGAACTTTATTTTGTCCATTTACTAACAACTTCCCCCATATAGGCCTTTAATTCTTTCATTTATTTAAAGTTTAAAAAGGCGTTTAAGTGACCCAACATGCTACTATTGCCCATAGGATATTCAGTGAAAAATAGAATCCAATTGTTGGCGCAAATAGTGTGTAAATACTGGGTGAAGCTGTGACCATTAGACCAAGCGTTGTGTAGAATGTACTAAATACATGTGGGTCAGATTTTCAGAAAATGTACAAATGGCAGCTCTACTCATTTAGGCAACTCTCCTAAATTAGGCTGAAAAATGAAGAATACCGGGTATATCTGAGTATATTTGGTATCGCATTGATTTAAAGTGTCAGTTCTGTTATGTTAAACTGCATTTTGAAGCTCATTTTAGTGTTAAATGTGGGTTATTTGAGAGGATTGGTGACGGCGAATTGTACATTTTCTGACAATCTGACCCATGTATTGTTTTATATGGGAGGGGGGGGGGGGGCGGGGGCGGGGAGGGGGGGGGGGAGCGGGGAGGATGGCCTGCGCCCAAACACTATATCACAATTAGAGAGGTCAGGTGAAAGGCCTGAGGCATGTGTCGTGGTCGTCTGACATACAGGATTTACTCATATACAGCCATGTTTTATATTATCATTTTAAAATACTTTTTGTTCTTAAACTGCGATCTCTAATTTGTTATTTATCGGAGGAAGAGCATGGGTTACCTTTTGCACCATTTCCTTCATATTTGTGATGTGTTACAGGAAAATGAATCACAAGTCGCAGAAAATTAATTTTGAGATATCATGATATTTGAAAAGAGGAGATGAAGCGGATTCCAATGATAGTAAAGATTCAATAATTACTTTCATATATATATATGTGTGCATACATGAACAAAAGTTTTGTAACATAGAATTCGTCAATAGTACGGTACAAACAATTTTGAAGTCTCTCTCACAGTAAGAGGTTTTCTTCTACCTTGTCTTTTACTTTTTGATTACTTATTATCCTATGTATTGTTATAGAGTCAAAATAATAGTATTTGTTGTCTATTCGTCCTTTTGACGTTTCGCTTGTTCTTAAGAAATAACTAACTTTCTGGAGATGTCATCTCAGGTGACGGTTCGCCCTCTGGCGATTCGCCTTTTCTTTCTCTAACATTATATGACGAATGTACTTGTATGACGAATGTACTTGTATGACGAATGTACTTGTCTGACGAATGTACTTAGGTGGCGAATTACAACTACTTGGAGGCATTGTACTGTATTTTGATTGGCCTGCTTATGGTCCGCATTTTTACTATAAAAGCTGTGATTGTCATAACCAGAATCAGAATAAAACTGGCTGCTAACTTAGACAGAGCTTGTCCATTATTCTACCAACACTCCTAGTCGATTAAGAAGTATCCTCACGAGTAATCTGACGATTTACCTATCAGGCGAGAAGCAACTAAGGCGAATATCTCTAAGTCTTTATTAAGAAGCGAATAACATATCAGGCGAAAGTACAATGGCCTATTCGACATCACCATCACTCGAACATCTGTGGGATGACCAGCCCCAGGGGGAAGACCCCCTTCATCTAATGAGTCAGCAACTGGACGAAAGGCGAAACCGTATCATTGGTGGCAGCGGTGGGATATGTGATGCCCTGGAGGAAGACGGATCCTCCTCATCCATGACGGATCCACATCCCTTCGCCTTAACCCCGTCGCTGGAAGTTACAGTGAATCCCAGACAGTATGAGAATTGGAGAACCTCTCAGCCAGCTCGAGATAGGAGGGTGAGGGTACTGGACGAAGTACCAAAGCCAGATACCAAGCCAAAGCCAGGGAGTGGAGGAGGCATCGCCACGGCCAGGCCAGGACGAAAGGTGAAAGCTTCACCTCGCATCTATGATGGTTCTACCTCCTTGGGCGATTTCCTGAATCATTTCCAGGTAGTTGCCGACCTAAATGATTGGACTGACAAAGAATGTGCACTGTACTTGGGCGCCAGCCTCGACGGGTCGGCCCTTGCTGTATTGGAAAAGGTCGACTTAGACGCACCAAACAGTTACCTGCTGCTGGTGGAAGAACTGGAGAAACGCTACCAACCTGCTGACCAGCTGGCATTGTACCGCACCCAGTTGAGGCTGAGGAGGCAACAGAAAGACGAGGATGTGAATGTGGTTGCTGATGACATTGAACGAATGATTCGCCTGGCATACCCACGAGTGGACAGAGAGGTGAGGGATGACTTGAGTAGGGATGCCTACATTGCTGCCTTACGTGATGAACGACTGAGACAATGGGTGGTGCAAGCTCGACCAGGGACATTCGCTGAGGCCAGAGCTGCTGCCCTCCATGCTGAAGCTTTCACCCAAGCCGAAAAGGACAGGTACTCTACACCAAAAGGCCAGATCAGAGTCGCCGTGAGTGAAGGGACTAAGAGGGCTGACCCCATGGAGACAGTGTTTGAGAAGATCCTGGAGCGGCTAGAACGTCTAGAGACCAGTAGAAGTCAACCCAGGAGTAGGGGCTGCTTCCAGTGTGGCGAAATGGGGCATTTCAAGCGAGACTGCCCGAATCGGCCAAGACTGCCTGTTGTAGAGGGCCAGCAACCCCAGGGAAACGACCAAGGACAGTGAACAACCGGGATCCTGTCCAACGCATAACCGGTGGGAAGGAGGGATGGATCGCGGTACAAGGGCGATGGGACCCCTCCACAGCAGGAGTGATAGTAGATGGACGATGTAGAGGGGTCATGATCCAGTGGCTAGTGGACACAGGGGCGTGTACAACCATCATTAGCAAGCAAGTCTGGCAGAGCATGAACGAATCACCCCCTCTGAGAGCATCCCCTGTGAGGATAACTGGAGCTGGAGGAATGCCGGTGGATGTGTTAGGGGAAACAGACATTGAGGTGGACTTTGGGACATTGAAAATTCAAATGCCAGTGATTGTGGCTAAATTGGACCAAGGAGGCATACTAGGTATGGATGTGATCAGGAGTAGGAAAGGCCAGGTGGATACAGGCAGCGGTATCATCTGGCTGGAAACCAATGGGACAGTGGCTCCTGAGAGACTGGAAGGGTATGCTTATGCTGCCCATGAGACTACTGTAAAAGCGGGTAGCAGAATGATGATGAAGGTCGAGTGGACAGCTAGGACGGATGAGGACCAAGTACTGATCCTGGAGGACGGAGGATTCGTTCCTGACCTCAGAGTGGCAAGGTCTGTACACACTTCCCAAGCAGGGGGGAGTGTGGCTGAGGTGCTGAACAATGGAGATCAAGACATTCGTGTGCCCAAGGGAAGCAAGATGGCCGTCTGGGTTGAGGGAGAGAAACCCCCACCAGCAGGAGATAGACCTGGGCGAATGAGGACGCAGGAGCAAGAGGAGCAGCTCATGAAAGATCTGTGGGCTCAGACGGATGAGGAACTAGTGGAGAAATGTGCCGAAACAATTGATAATCTCTATCGGCAATTCCTGCATGTATTCTTTGTGGAGGGGGAAGAACTAGGAAGGACTGACCTAGCAAAACACCATATCATGACAGGCACCAACCCACCAGTCAGGAATAAACCAAGACGGGTCCCCATTCATAGGAGACAAGTAGTGGAAACAGAACTGGAGCGAATGGCGAAAGGAGGAATTATAGAACCTGCTTCTGGACCATGGGCTTCGCCAGTGGTGTTGGTAAAGAAGAAAGACGGGGGCTGGCGGTTTTGTGTAGACTATAGGGACCTAAACAAGATTACGAAGAAAGACGCCTACCCCCTACCCAGAATGGATGACACCTTGGACATGTTGAATGGGGCTAGAGTCTTTGCAACATTGGACTTGGCGAGTGGCTACTGGCAGGTCGAGATGGAAGAAGACAGTAAGGAGAAAACCGCCTTCTGTACTCATCAAGGGCTATTCCAGTTCAAAGTCATGCCCTTTGGCCTAGTGAATGCTCCTTCCACGTTTGAAAGACTAATGGACACTGTGCTATCTGGACTGGTAGGAGACCAATGCCTGGTCTACCTAGATGATGTGATTGTATTTGGGAAAGATGTGAAGGAGTGCGCAGAACGCCTGGCTGTGATTCTAGAGCGAATCGACCATGCAGGGCTAGTCGTCAAACCCAGCAAGTGCCAACTATTCAGGACATCAGTTGCGTTCCTAGGGCATGTCGTCTCAGGAGAAGGAGTGGAGACAGACCCGTCGAAAATAGAAGCAGTCCAGTCCTGGCCCATCCCTACTACCAGGGAGATGTTGAGGAGCTTCCTAGGCTTCTGTTCCTACTACAGGTCCTTCGTCAGAGATTTCGCCACGATAGCCAGCCCACTTTTTCAACTAACAAAGAAGGATGTTACATTCGTATGGACTCCAGAGTGTCAGACAGCCATGGAAGAGCTGAGAGACAGACTGTGCACAGCACCTATCCTGAGATACCCAGACGCCAATCTCCCTATGACTCTTGATACGGATGCATCGAATAGTGGTTTAGGAGCCGTGTTATCTCAGCATATAGAGGACAGGGAAATGGTGTTAGGATTCGCCAGCAGATCCCTGACTAAAGCAGAGAAAAACTATTGTGTCACGAGGAAGGAGCTACTAGCCATCCTGTTTGGTATCAGGAGATATCGCTCATACTTAGTGGGAAGCCATTTCACAGTCAGAACCGACCATAGTGCACTCAAGTGGTTGTTGGAGATGAAGGAGCCCGAGGGTCAGTTGGCTAGATGGATGGAAGAACTCGCCTCCTACTCATTTACTGTACAACATAGGGCTGGAAAACGACATGGGAATGCGGATGGACTCTCACGAATCCCCTGTGGACAGTGCCACAGAGTTGATTATGAGGAGGAGGAAATAGTCACGAGTCGTCTGAGAGTAATTACCTGGGATGTGGGACAGAACTGGGTGGAAGAACACCAAACTGACGATCCACTGTGTGTGCTGTTCAAAGAGGCAGTGGAGAGGGACGAGTGTCCAGGCGAACGTGATCGCATACCTGGGCGCGACTGGAACTGGTTTTTATGCAATTTCCAATCCCTAGCCATCCAGTCAGGACTATTGGGGAGTTGGAGATGGACTGGTCAAGGGGGAAGAGAATGGCGAGTGTACATCCCTGTGTCAGCCCGAGAGGAATTTCTCAAACAAGTGCATGAGGGCCCTCTGGGGGCCCATTTAGGCCGAGACAAAACTTTTAGCAAAGCCCGGAAATCAGCCTACTGGCCTAATATGACTAAGGACAATGCCCTGTTTGTCTCCACCTGCATGCCCTGCCAGCAGAGGAAAAGCCCTAACAACAAGAGGAGAACTAAGATGGGGGAACGCCCCCTGAAGGGGCCATGGGAGGAGATGGCCATGGATATTACTGGCCCTTTACCAGAGACTGAACGAGGCAACAAGTACATCTTGGTGGTGACTGACTTATTCTCAAAGTGGACAGAGGGATTTCCCATTCGTGATTTCACAGCACAAACAGTAGCCGACGTCTTAGTCCGAGAAATCATCTGCCGCTTCGGTACCCCCCTCATATGGCACTCAGACCAGGGGAGGAACTTTGAGGCTAGTCTGTTCCAAGAAGTGGCTAGGGTGTTGGGGATATACAAGACGAGAACCACACCATACCACCCAGAGGCCGATGGCCAGACGGAGAAATTTAACTCTACGATGTCCACCATGTTAACAGGCCTAGTGGACGAGGAGCATAGTGATTGGGACTTGTGGGTGTGTTTTGTGACAGCAGCGTACAGGGCCTCTACACACACTACCACTGGCTTCTCGCCTAATTTCCTGTCCCTTGGCAGAGAAACCAATATGCCCTGGGATGTAGCATACCCAACCCCCGGAGGGGAACTGATGACGAGAGAACATTATGTGAGGAACATGGTCACCATGATGGAAGGAGCCCATTCAATCGCCTTCCAAGCCATGCAAGCTACTCGGCTAAGACAGAAGGACTACTATGATAAGTTTACTAGAGAGACTAAGTATCAGGAGGGCCAGTCTGTTTGGATCTACCAACCCATAAAGAAGATGGGCCGGTCCCCCAAGTTTCGCCAGTATTGGACGGGCCCCTGGCTGGTGGTTGAGGCTCTCAGTGACATGATATACCGGGTCCAGAGAGGCAGAAAACGGCGAGTAGTACATGGAAATGTCATGAAACCAGCCAACGTGGGGGAGCGAGTCACCCGTGTATGTTATGACAACACTGAAACTAGGTCGCCGGGGGAAAACCCATTGGCAGAGGAGCCGAGCGAAGCGCCCTTGACTACGAGAAGGGAACCTAGCAACAGTGACCTAATTCCAGAACGAGACGGGCGCCGACCGCAGGCGGCGAGTCACCTAGCAACGCTTCAAACCAATGAGATACATTCTGATACAGGTCCCGCGCGCGGAGCTGTGATAGCGACCTGCCATGACGTCACGTCGCCTGTTCTGAGGATCGAGAGGCGAGAGCGGGAGCCAAACATCCAAATGCAAAAAGGGCATGTAAGGACAATAACTAGGAGTATGAAACGAAAAGAGAAAGAGGATGCCAAAACTTTATGTTCTGACCAAAAAAATCAAATAAAGCAGTTGTGTAACGACCAAGAGAAGGCAGGGAGACCGACTGCAGAGGTGGCGGGGAGGACTGGCGGCCAGCTTGAAGCCAGTGCAGGGGACTTGTTGCTTGGTAGCAGTTCCTACAAAGTATCAGGCAAGAACAATAAAAGCGATCGGGGCTCGGGTGGCTTTTCAGTTCAACTCGACATGGCTTCGAAGCAACTACATGAGTGTCGTTACCCCACCTGCGATTATGTCACCAGAGATAGGGGCCAGGCTGAGGAACATCAACGAGACAAGCATGATGACTTGATCCTGGGCGTGAAGTGCGATCTCTGCCCAAAGATTGTGTACAACCGGAGAAAGCGAGACCTCATCAAGCATCGCCAGAATGTACATCAAGATCAGAGGCTAGACTGGCCTGGGCCGGTTCAGGTGCTAGTGCTCACCTGCCGGCGACCGCTCTCCGGACGAATCGCCACAGAACAAGAGGCGGAGTTTTTCTACCAGGGAATCAGATGTACTCATGATTTCCCAGCTGGACAGAGGGTACAGCCAACCCCCACCCCTGCCGATTCACCCAAGTATCCACCTCAGCCGACTCGCCAGCCCTACCGTCCCCAGGTAGAGCCAGTGACACCTGCGAGGGCCGAGTCACCGGTGCAAGACGGGCTGCTACAGGAGTTCGCCCTGGAGGCGATTGGCCAGACTCCGGGAGTAGTTAAAGTGACAGACCTGACTGACTCCACCATTCCCCCAAGAGCTGTGAGAGTGGCTAGCAAGATGATTAGGCCTGCTTCGCCACTGCCTCCCCAACAAGTAGGTCTAGTGACGTCTGAGACCACCTTCAACGGGCCAGTAGCACAAGACGAGGGGCCGCAGGAGACGGCCACACCTAATGCTGACCAGTCGCCAACCAAGAGTGGATCGCCTGTGCTTCCCACCTCCCCTGTCCGCAACCCCCCTGCTTTCCCCCCAGAGCAGTCCCAGTCGCCAGGTGGACAACTGGCACTGGAGGAAGTCCCACCCCCTGTCAGACAAGAGCCTTCTGTCCTCCATACCCCTCCTCCCCCCTCTACTCCCCAAGGCCAATCGCCAGGAGAACGCCAGCTGCAGTGGAGTCTGACCCCCAGGACCTGTGATAGCCTGAACCAGCTGGTCACTGAGACTGTCAGAGACGTTGCCCCTCCCCCTCACACCTCCCTCAAGAGTGGATCTGTTTTTAGACCGGAGCTAGGACTGCCCCAGTGCAGCCCTATGATAGTGCCAACCAACATCCTTCTGGACGAAGAAGACGAGACTTGGGAATTGTTGGAAGGTACGCAAGTGTGTAAGCTTGCTTACAAGCGTACTTTCAAGTGGGAGACTATCGACCCTCTTCTTCCCTCCCCCAATCCAGAAGGACCACCACATCTCCCCGACTGGCCTGGTTTCCCTCGGCGAGTCAACCGCAGCAAGGTCAAGTGCCGACGGATGCTGGGACACTTTCACTACACCCAAGAGGTGTCTGCCACTTACAGGCTGGAGGAAGAGGATGAAGACATGTGATTGAGAGAACAATTGTGTTAGTTAGTGTTGCTTCTCTCTAGAGTGACTAGTTTTAAAACTTGGGACGTTTTCCACCATATCTACTCCTTCGAATTATTCCAATGGACGCTTTGCTGTGTGATTTTTGCAGAGACGATGAACAATAAGGTATGCTGAACTGTGATTAGAGACAATTATCTCCGGTGCTTCTTGACTACTGTGGCAGCTGATTTCCAGAACAGTATTGATATTTATCTTTTCTTACGGGTCAAGAAAGCTAGTGGGGGGGGATAATGTTATAGAGTCAAAATAATAGTATTTGTTGTCTATTCGTCCTTTTGACGTTTCGCTTGTTCTTAAGAAATAACTAACTTTCTGGAGATGTCATCTCAGGTGACGGTTCGCCCTCTGGCGATTCGCCTTTTCTTTCTCTAACATTATATGACGAATGTACTTGTATGACGAATGTACTTGTATGACGAATGTACTTGTCTGACGAATGTACTTAGGTGGCGAATTACAACTACTTGGAGGCATTGTACTGTATTTTGATTGGCCTGCTTATGGTCCGCATTTTTACTATAAAAGCTGTGATTGTCATAACCAGAATCAGAATAAAACTGGCTGCTAACTTAGACAGAGCTTGTCCATTATTCTACCAACACTCCTAGTCGATTAAGAAGTATCCTCACGAGTAATCTGACGATTTACCTATCAGGCGAGAAGCAACTAAGGCGAATATCTCTAAGTCTTTATTAAGAAGCGAATAACATATCAGGCGAAAGTACAATGGCCTATTCGACATCACCATCACTCGAACATCTGTGGGATGACCAGCCCCAGGGGGAAGACCCCCTTCATCTAATGAGTCAGCAACTGGACGAAAGGCGAAACCGTATCAGTATATAATCATTCTTTAACCCAAGCTGAGTTCCGCCGGAATATCCTACTCCTCTTGGAGGTGATGTACCCAGTGAAAATAAAATCTTTAAAAAAAAAGAAGTTTAGTGATATTTCTTAACGGTCAATCACAATCACTATATATAGTAAAGTAAATTGAGTGAAATATACTCCTTAGGATGAGCTCAGATATGCAGGGATATATTGAATACCCAGTCGTCAACTTTGGTACACATTTTCATACAACTGACAGCGCCAAATATGAACAATTTCTGAGTAAGGGTTCGTGTAGATGAACCATTTAAATCATTTATCTGAAACACATCATATGTTTGGTTATATCGGGGGGAGAGAGGCGTCCTAATGGCATTACAGTGGTTTTTTGTGGTTTGGACCCAGAGGTTTTCCCTCAGTTCGAAGGCACTCTCTCAACTCTGAGCCTAGACTGCTAATAGGATGTGATATCCTACTCTTTTCAATTGTTAGCAATGGTTGTGTTTATGTGCATATAACCATATACCACACCGATGAGTGAAGGCATTTTAAACTTGATTTAACACAGTCTAAACAAACAACCTTTCTTCCCCTTTGTGTATTTATAATACAGATTTATCATTCCCTCTTGTTCTAATGATACCCATACCCTCTTATTAACGATAATATATGCATTTCAGACAGACAGGTACCCATATAGTATCCACAATGGCTGACCCTTATGTACAGCCACTATTCATTACCTAAAGTAATATACCTCGTATATGGGTGAAATCGCCAGAAAATGTACAATTTGCCTTCACCAATCCTATCGAATAACGCAAATTTAAGACAAAAATTGCTCTCAAAATGCAGTTCAACCTAACCAAACAGATTGCTAAAAGCAATGCAATGCCGAATATACTCGAATTTACCTAGTATTGGCCAAATTTCAGCCTAATTTAGCAGAATTTACTAAATGTGTACAGCTGCCAATTGTGCATTTTCTGAAAATCTGACCCATATATAATAGGTTGTCAACAGAATAATGATATTGTTACATTGCTGGTCAACGATGAAGACTAACCTGAGAACTGCCATAGAGAACTGCATTTAGTATAAAGGTAAGATTTTCAGAAGATGTACAATTCGCCTTCACGAATTCTTTCAAATAACCCACATTTAAGACTGAAATGAGCTTTAAAATGCAGTTAACATAGCCAAACAGATACTAAATTATCTCAGATATACTCGATATTCATCATAGCAAAATGTCCTAAACGTGTAGAGCTGCCAATTGTATATTTCCTGACGATCTGACCCATAACCACTCACCAAGACAGTATGGGGTATTTGGGTCAGATTTTTAGAAAATGTACAATTCAACTTCGCCAATCTATTCAAATAACACAACTTTAAGACGAAAATACAGTTTAAAACACGGTTCAACCTAACCAAAGAAATTGCTAGAATCAATGCAATGCCGAATATTCTCAAATTTACCTAGTATTGACCAAATTGCAGCCTAGTTTAGCTAAATGTATACAGCTGCCAATTGTACATTTTCTGAAAATCTGACCCATATATAAAAGTAAGTAAAAGAAGTCCCACAGAAACTCTTGCTTATGATAATTTACTATAATATCGTTGTGGTTGCTAAATCTCCCTAATATCTCTGTGCTAAGCCCATAATGTTACCATGTAGTTATACTACGATTAAACGGAGCTAAACAACAGAACAAATGCTACATTTGAGAGACATAAAACGATATTGAATGAAATAAATATGAGGCCTCACATACTAATCAAATGTTTAACTCAGTTAAAACAGTCCATGGAGCAATGAAAATAACTTTATATTTGATTACAGTGGAAAGGGAATCTATTATTTCAAGTCGCTCTCCAGAGAATACGATTCCCACCAGCTGCTGTGTTCACATGGACGCCATACAAAATGAATGGAAAGACATACTATAATGACATATGGGTCAGATTTTCAGAAAATGTACAATTGGCAGCTCTACACATTTAGAAAATTTTGCTAAATTAGACTGGAATCTGGTCAATACTAGGTAAATTCGTGTATATTCGGCATTGCATTGATTCTAGCAATCTGTTTGGTTAGGTTGAACTGTGTTTTGAACTTTATTTTCGTCTGAAATTTGAGTTATTTGAGAGGATTGGCGAACATTTTCTGAAAATCTTACCCATATGTATACTTTGCGTGAATACATACAGATGGCTAGACAAAGGCCAACAAAATAAACCTGTTTCTCGTTCGTCCCCTTACCTAGAAAAAAAGCAGACCAGGCCTAAATGTTTTTTGGCACTGCCTAATGTGTTTTCATCATTCTTTTACCCCAAAAATAATTGAAGCAAAATTGAAATTAACTAAAATTAAATAAAAAAACATACCTCCATCCTCGCCAGAAACGCCTTAAAAATGCATCCCTCTTGTTTAAAACAAATATTACTACGAATTGTTTTTTTTAGTTTCTGAAACATTTTTTTCTTATTTTCTTACCCCGTCCTTTTTAAGTTTCCATCACATTTGAACCGGAAACACACCAATTATTTTATTGGCCTATAATGCGGAAAGAGAGTGGAAACACTGCCATACATGTGGCCTCATCCTCTGGTACGAGACCCCTGGCCCCTGTGTCTCATATTCTCGTCATTAGTTTAGAAATGACTGGCAGAGGAAGCAATACTCTCCAGGTTTATCTACCCTGCTACACTCTGTTTGAGACCTACTTAGAGTAAACATCAAAGCGACCCAACGGTAACCCTAGATCTCAAATAGAGTGTACTGAAGAACCACCTCCATCAGAGACGAAGGCTTTTAGCCGAGCCAAGTAGAAAATAAAGCAAATGGCTCAGATCTTCAGAAAATGTACAACTCGCCTTTACCAATCCTCTCAAACCACCCACATTTAAGACAAAAATGAGCTTCAAAATGCAGTTTAACATAACAGAACTGATACTTTAAATCAATGCGATACTAAATCTACTCAGATATACCCGGTATTCATCATTTTTCAGACTGATTTAGTAGAATTTACTAAATGTGTAGAGCTGCCAATTGTACGTTTTCTGACGATCTGGCCCACAGAGGCTAGGTAGAGTGGGGTATGGAGGGACGGGGAGTAAGGCGAGCACATCCATATATTATGGGTTGTGCTCCTCTTTAGGTCCATATGTGGAAAGAGACTTAATCATATTCTTTACAAGATTACAAGATTACATGTAAAGGTTTGGGCAATTTTGTCAGAAAATGTACACTCGGCAACTCTACACATTATTGGGTACCCTTAGAGTATTGCATTTGAGTATAGATTTGGTGTTTTGTTGATTCAAAAATATGTTTGTTCATGTTAAAATATATCTTCAACTTTATTTTATCTTATTAAAAGAATGAAGGTGGCGACTAGTCAACTAAAGAACAATCATGAAAGTGAATCATGTTTTGAAGTATTCTTCAAATTAAATTCTGCTAAATTAGAGGGAAAAATGATAAATTCTAGGTATATCTGAGTATATTCTGTATTGTATTCATTCAATAGATCTGTCTGGTTATGTTGAACTGTATTCTGCACCTGAATTTTCATCTTAAATTCGGTTTATTTGAGAGGATTGGTGAAGGTCAATTGTACATTTTCTGGCGACTTCCCCCATTAAATGTGGTCGATCTGTTGATTTAATGTATTAGTGAGTTCCTCTCCCCTGCCCATCCATCAACCCGTATGATAGGTTGTAATGCTTGTAGGGACTATAGTAAACTCTATATTAACGTATGATAGGTTGTAATGCTTGTAGGGACTATAGTAAACTCTATATTAACGTATGATAGGTTGTAATGCTTGCAGGGACTATAGTAAACTCTATATTAACGTATGATAGGTTGTAATGCTTGTAGGGACTATAGTAAACTCTATATTAACGTATGATAGGTTGTAATGCTTGCAGGGACTATAGTAAACTCTATATTAACGTATGATAGGTTGTAATGCTTGCAGGGACTATAGTAAACTCTATATTAACGTATGATAGGTTGTAATGCTTGTAGGGACTATAGTAAACTCTATATTAACGTATGATAGGTTGTAATGCTTGCAGGGACTATAGTAAACTCTATATTAACGTATGATAGGTTGTAATGCTTGTAGGGACTATAGTAAACTCTATATTAAAGTATGATAGGTTGTAATGCTTGTAGGGACTATAGTAAACTCTATATTAAAGTATGATAGGTTGTAATGCTTGTAGGGACTATAGTAAACTCTATATTAACGTATGATAGGTTGTAATGCTTGTAGGGACTATAGTAAACTCTATATTAACGTATGATAGGTTGTAATGCTTGTAGGGACTATAGTAAACTCTATATTAACGTATGATAGGTTGTAATGCTTGTAGGGACTATAGTAAACTCTATATTAACGTATGATAGGTTGTAATGCTTGTAGGGACTATAGTAAACTCTATATTAACGTATGATAGGTTGTAATGCTTGTAGGGACTATAGTAAACTCTATATTAAAGTATGATAGGTTGTAATGCTTGTAGGGACTATAGTAAACTCTATATTAACGTATGATAGGTTGTAATGCTTGTAGGGACTATAGTAAACTCTATATTAAAGTATGATAGGTTGTAATGCTTGTAGGGACTATAGTAAACTCTATATTAAAGTATGATAGGTTGTAATGCTTGTAGGGACTATAGTAAACTCTATATTAACGTATGATAGGTTGTAATGCTTGTAGGGACTATAGTAAACTCTATATTAACGTATGATAGGTTGTAATGCTTGTAGGGACTATAGTAAACTCTATATTAACGTATGATAGGTTGTAATGCTTGTAGGGACTATAGTAAACTCTATATTAACGTATGATAGGTTGTAATGCTTGTAGGGACTATAGTAAACTCTATATTAACGTATGATAGGTTGTAATGCTTGTAGGGACTATAGTAAACTCTATATTAACGTATGATAGGTTGTAATGCTTGTAGGGACTATAGTAAACTCTATATTAAAGTATGATAGGTTGTAATGCTTGTAGGGACTATAGTAAACTCTATATTAACGTATGATAGGTTGTAATGCTTGTAGGGACTATAGTAAACTCTATATTAACGTATGATAGGTTGTAATGCTTGTAGGGACTATAGTAAACTCTATATTAACGTATGATAGGTTGTAATGCTTGTAGGGACTATAGTAAACTCTATATTAACGTATGATAGGTTGTAATGCTTGTAGGGACTATAGTAAACTCTATATTAACGTATGATAGGTTGTAATGCTTGTAGGGACTATAGTAAACTCTATATTAACGTATGATAGGTTGTAATGCTTGTAGGGACTATAGTAAACTCTATATTAAAGTACTGGCCGTGTGATCATGCATGTCTATAATATCCCCGGAGAGAGGGGAACATATCGCCCACTCATTCACTCACAAGTACAAATGGGTCTACTATGGTTAGACTTGGATAAGTCTCTGATTCCTTTTTTTTTCATTAACAAAAGTAGGAAAAGAATTAAAACTACAGTATTAGAGTCACTACGGCCTCGACTGAGCATCAGTAAGGCCGAGCATCAGTAAGGTCTTTGCTGTGTGCGCCCATTAAGATAGGCAGAGGGACTTGATGCTAGTCTATACTATGGTGGACGTCAAGGTTCTACTATGGTGGACATCTATGGTGGACGTCAAGGTTCTACTATGGTGGACGTCAAGGCTCTACTATGGTGGACGTCAAGGCTCTACTATGGTGGACGTCAAGGCTCTACTATGGTGGACGCCAAGGTTCTACTATGGTGGACGTCAAGGTTCTACTATGGTGGACATCAAGGCCTGTGTTTGTAGAGTAAGAAACTGCCGCCCTAAATATGGCTGCTATAACCTGAGAGACTTTTAAAACTGTATTCTTAAATCGTGACAAATTTATACTTAAATTTATTTGTTTACCTATACGATGGATGTTACCGATATTTTGCTGCTGCTGTGTGTTTATGGGTCAGATCTTCAGAAAATGTACAATTGGCAGCTCTACACATTTTAGGAAATTCTGCTAAATTAGGCTGAAAAATGAAGAATACCGGGTATATCTGAGTATATTTAGTATCGCATTGATTTAAAGTATCAGTTCTGTTATGCTAAACTGCATTTTGAAGCTCATTTTTGTCATGAATGTGGGTTATTTGAGAGGATTGGTGAAGGCGAATTGTACATTTTCTGAAGATCTGACCCAAGTATGAAACGCACTTGTAGTATGTAAAGAGGTCCATTCATCATTTAGAAAAACATCCAAGAACCTTTATTTTCTAGTGCTATAGTCTGTCCGAAAAGTAGTTGACACGTGATTCCTTAGTCCCTTTAAGGGGAGGGAAAAGTGGGAGAATTTTGACTTCAAACTAATTGTCCCAGAATCACCGTTTGCGACCGACCATTGCCGTTTGCGACCAACCATGGCCAAATGTCCAGCTGTACTGTATTGTGCTGTTTCTGTTCCATGTGCTGCAGCTGTTGTTTTGGTTAAAAGGAAGGAAGAGCTGGTTATACTGGCCTTGTTTCTCAATGGTTGATTGCAATAAGCAACTCACTGGGCAAAGAGTGGACAGGTCCTTGTCATAAATAGAAATCAGAAATCTCCCACTTTTCCCTCCCCTTAAAGGGACTAAGGAATCATGTGTCAACTACTTTTCGGACAGACTATAAACCTTGGATATCATGTTATTGGCAAGCAGGCCTCCTTTTGCCCTCGTGTTATAGCGAATCCATTTACGAAGAACATTATTCTCGGATTCCAAGATGAAACAAAGAACACCTGTTTTAGGGACAAAACATTGAAGGTAACCCGATGAAAAACATGTATATGGGTCAGATTTTCTGAAAATGTACAATTCGCCTTCACCAATCCTCTTGAATAACCCACATTTAAGACAAAAATGAGCTTCAAAATGCAGTTTAACATAACAGAACTGATGCTTTAAATCAATGCGATCCCAAATATACTCAGATATACCGGGGATTCATCGTTTTTCAGCTTAATTTAGCTGAATTTACTAAATGTGTAGAGCTGCCAATTGTACATTTTCTGAAAATCTGACCCATATGTTTTTACCGCAACACGCGATTGTGTGTGCACTCATTTTTTCATCTTCCAGAGAAGAGTAAAGTTCAATGTTCCGACCGTCAGGATATGGCAATGTCTGTTTTGTTTCAAAGAGATCATTCAAAAAGTTGTTTTTGTGGCTACAGTTTTTGCCTTTTAAATCGTGAGCAATAGTAATTATCCTCAGGATTTATTATATATGCTCTGAGAGCAAAGAGTTCCTTTCACTAATTATTATAGGCCCTCAGTAAAGAGGAGAGTTCCATTCAGTATTTTTTACTGAATGTGCAGCGCTGCTGATTGTACACTTTACATTTTCTGACAAACTGACCCATGTGTATGGGTGAATATGGGTGAAGCCGCCAGAAAATGTACAATTCGCCTTCACTTGCCCTCAAATAATAACCCAAATTTCAGACGAAAATATCTTTCAAAATACAGTTCAACCTAACCAAACAGATTGCTAGAACCAATGCAATGCCGAATATAGTCTAATTTACCTAGCATTGACGATTTCTTGGTCTAATTTAGCCGAATTTACTAAATGTGTACAGCTGCCAATTGTACATTTTCTGAGAATCTGGCCCAAATGCAGTGCACCTCGGCCATCAACATTCAGGTGGCAGTCGTTCCCCCAGGGCAGGGCAGGAGAGTGGACTGGTGAGTGGAGGGACAGGAGTGGGTGGAGGACTCGGGAGCAGGGGCTGGTCATGTGGGTGAAGTCACCAGAAAATGTACAATTCGCCTTCACCAATCCTCTCAAATAACCCACATTTAAGACATATTTGTTTCAAAATACAGTTTAACATAACAAAACACATTTTTTAATCATTTACTAATATTTGATTTTTTCCCCAGCCGAATTTAACAGAATTAAATTAATGCATTCATGTGGGGAAGTCGCCGGAAAAGGTACAATTGGCCTTCACCAATCCTCTTAAACAACCCAAATCTAAGACAAAAATGAGGTTCAAAATAAAGTTTAACACAACCAAACCGATTTCTCAAATCAACACTAGATCAAATATACTACTATTTATTATTAAAAATAATTTAATCAATGTCAAAATTTGCCGATTGTACATTTTTATGACTATCTACCCAAGCTGCTGCTGCTGTGAGCCCGGAACAAGCACCATGCAGGGCAGGACTTGTTGTAACACACAGGGTCTGACGTGAACCACGGCCCTAGCGTGGTCACTGTACCGTCAGGGGGACACATAGGTGTGCTTCTAGATTAGACATGGCAGCTGAAAACTAGGTAGGGTTGGTTTAGAGAACCACCTTTAGAAACTGAACAAACGTTTTTTTCATAACAATAGTTGTATTAAGAAGGGACATGTATTTCATGAGGACTTTTGTGGTTATTGCGTTATTATTATCATTATTATTGTGCTTTAATTAACTTCTTTTGTAAAGAAAATCTAAGATATCTTAGTCAGGGAGGGGTACACATCTAAACAGAATCCTAGGAAAAAATCATATTTATATCATCTTTTAGCCAAAGCCTCCAATATTGATTTTTTTAGAAAGTCATAATCATGAATCAGATTGTCTCTTTAGAGATACCAAACTATAGTCCCTATACAATCCTGTCCAGAAAGCCACATTCCTCTAGTTTCCTTCCTACAGTCGCCAGAAAATGTACACAGATCCTCTCAAATAACCCAAATTTCAGACGAAAATAAAGTTCAAAATACATTTCCACCTAACCAAACAGAATCACCTGACCCCTAAAAGTTAGGGGGTCATTAGGGCTTTCTACTACTGACTGTATACCCACCCACTCATAATAGCACGAAAAGCAAAAAGTAAATCTGCCCCTGGTTTTCACCAGCTCTCACCTGGTGGCCTGGGCAGGAACTACAAGCACAATGAGTGGAACGCCGGTAGAACGCCCGCAATTTATGAGCTCAGAGGACGAGATCTCGCGTGCACGAGACTATAACGGGAAGTGACGTGTACCAGAGCTCAGTGCCTTAATGCCTTGCAAAGGACTTTCCAAAAATCAAAATAAATGCGACCATTTTCGCTTCAACATTCTGTATTCCGTTCATTCCTCCTTCCCTTCACCACTTATTGGGTGAAGTCACCAGAAATTGTACAATTCACCTTCACCAATAGTCTCCAATAACCCAAAATTCAGACGAAAATAAAGTTCAAAATACAGTTCAACCCAACCAAACAGATTGCTAGAATCACTGCAATGCCGTCTATGCTCGAATAGTATTGGCCAAATTGCAGCCTAGTTTAACAGAATTTACTAAATGTATACAGCTGCCTATTGTGCAATTTCTGAAACTCTTACCCTATTAATCCATTAATTAATTAAATTGGGGATAATGTATGAAGCTATAGTTGTACATATTATACAAGCTGGGTTGCGCCAGAACATCCTACCACCCTGGGAGGGGCTGTACCCAGTGGAAATAAAATCTTAAAAAAACAAAAACAATAATGCGATCATTTCCGCGGTATAGTATTTATATATTCTCATTGAAACTGGTCAGAAAACTTTCTAGGTATTGTATCCCTTGAATTAACTAAGACTATGAGACAAAATGAAAAATAAACCGATTTGTTTACAGTTTCTGCAATCCCTCCATATGTCTCTTATGTAATTCGCTGGTTTACCAAACTATATGAGGATGAACTCAGAAAATGTACAATTCGCCTTCACCAATCGTCTCAAATAACCCACTTTTAAAAGAGAAATAGTCGCTACACCTAACCTGTTCAAAATATAGTTAACAAAACCGAAGAGATTGTATAAATCGACACAACATCAAACATACTCAAATATACCTAGTAAATATGTCATTATTCACCCATAATTAAACAGAAGTGACTAAATGTGTAGAGCAGCCGATTGTACATATTGTTTCACACCCATATATAAATCTAAATTTCAGGGAGCAGCATTTGAATCAATTTCAGACAACCCATTTGTATGTATACCGTCTTAGCGAATAGTGAATAATTCAATTTGGACTTCAATATCGGCTAATAGAGCCATCCTCAAAATTGCCATTCTAGCGCCGGTAACAGATTGTCAAAAAAATTAAACGTTGAATCAAGGCCGAGACTCTGAGAGCTCAAATCACGCGATGAATTATCCACGAGTATGAACATAGGACTGGGTTGGAAAGCCATGTGGGTCAGATTTTCAGAAAATGTACAATTGGCAGCTCTACACATTTAGTAAATTCTGCTAAATTTGGCTGAAAATGATGAATACTGGGTATACTTGAGTATATTTGCTATCACATTGATTTAAAGTATCAGTTCTGTTATGTTAAACTGCAATTTGAAGCTCATTTCTGTCTTAGATATGGGTTATTTGAGAGGATTGGTGAAGGCGAATTGTACATTTTCTGAAAATCTGACCCGTGTGTGTTCGGACAAACAGAACCGAAACCGAAACCAGGTCTATGTGTATTTGAAATAGTACCTAGGAAAGACCATCTGAGCTAAAAGAAAGTAAATAACGATCGCGTCTTCTGGGAATACTGATCAAACCTTTGGGATTTGCTTCTTTTATTAGAGTGGAGTGGGCTTTTCGCAAAGCTGAAGTGAATGTTCATATTGAAAGTGATCCGCAGCGAGTACACAACGTTACAGATAAAGGAATCCAGTGCAATGCAGTGTAGGCCCAAAGATGAGAGAGTCCCTTCAAATGCAGGGAAAACCAAAGGGGTGCATGACACTGGAAGCTGAAATTTGATATAAGTTCTGTGATATAACTCACAGTTCCATATACTACTACTACATGGTAATCAGGATGTGTATAAAACATTTTTATTCTCTATACAGTCTAGGCCCAAAGTTGAGAGAGTCCCTTCAAACGTAGGGAAAACCTCTCGCCTCAAACCGCAATTATAATTCCTTTAAGACCGCAAAACGTCATTATAATCCCATTAGAATGCCTGGTCCTAGGCAAGGAAACCGATTGGCGAAGTAGGCGTCCAATCACTGACATACCATTCTTATCTGAGGGTTTGGGCCTGGGCTGAATGGCAACTCTAGAGTCAATATAGAATAGGATAATGCAATTGTTTACAACAGGAATATCATGTTGAAAGTGCTCTGCCGCAAGTATAGTCTGTCTAAAAAGTAGTTGAAACGTGATTCCTTAGTTCCTTTAAGGGGAGGGAAAAGTGGGAGATTTTGTATTTCTATTTAATACAAGGACCTGTCAACCCTTTGCCCAGCGAGTCGCCCATTGCACTCAACCATGGAGAAACTGGGCCAATATAATCAGCTCGTCCTTCCATCTAAGCAACACAACAGCTGCTGCACATGGAACAGAGACAGTGCAATACAATACAGCTGGATATTTGGCCATGGTCGGTCGCAAACGGTCATGGTCAGTCGCAAACGGCGATTCAGGGGGCAAAGGTTTGAAGTCAAAACTCCCCCACTTTTCCCTCCCCTTAAAGGGACTGAGGAATCACGTGTCAACTACTTTTTAGACAGACTATACACACATTTACTGATAAAGGAATCCGGTGCATTGGCAACGCTGGAGTAAATGGGTCAGAAATGCACAATCTACAGTTCTACACGTCTTTCAAATTCTGCTAAATTAGAGTTAAAAAATGATGAAGTCTAGGTATGTCTGAGTGTATTCTGTATTGTATTCATTCAATAAATCTGTCTGGTTATGTTGAACTGTATTTCGAACCTAATTTCTGTCTCAAATTTGGGTTATTTGAGATGATTGGTGAAGGTGAATTGTACATTTTCTGGCGACTTCATCCAAATATAGAATAAGATAATGCATTTGTTTACAATAGGAATATCCATATCAATAACATGTCATTGGTATTGAACAGAGGAGGTTTAGAAATAATTGATTGGGGATGAGTGGATGAAAATGTGTCAGAGAAAGAGAGAAAGAGAAAGTTGTATGATAGAATGAATGAATGTATGAATGATCCTACCCACCATGAAATAATCGATAAATAACTTATAACTAGAGCCATTTATTTATTATTTACTATTGATACCAAACTAAACACCCGATGAACATTTTGGTCAATGTTAGAAATAATTGATTGGGAATGAGTGTTTGAAAATGTGTCATAGGACAGTTGTATGAAACGATCGATGAATAACTTACAACTGTTTATTATTTCCGATTGATACCAAGCTAAAAAAACCGATGAACATTTGACCAGTGTCTGAAGTTGAGAGAATAAAAAGGTCAGATTTTCTGAAAATGTACAATTGGCAGCTCTACACATTTAGTAAATTCTGCTAAATTAGGCTGAAAAATGATGAATACCGCGTATATCTGAGTATATTTGGTATCGTATTGATTTAAAGTATCAGTTCTGTTATGTTAAACTGCATTTTGAAGCTCATTTTTGTCTTAAATGTGGATTATTTGAGAGGATTGGTGAAGGTGAATTGGACATTTTCTGAAGATCTGAGCCAGAAGGAGGGATTGTGTAGTAGTTGAGGGAGGCGTGACAAACCCTTGATTCAGGCGGGGACATGTCCTAGCACAGGCAATGACATCACTGGGTAAATATAATAAATCCATCACTTGTATTTACCCAAGGCAAGACGCACTCAGAGGAGCCGAGTTAATCACGTCACTTCCTCCCCCCGCCCCCTTCCACAGCCACCTGTCGCGCAGTGCGGGAGAGTGAGAGTGAGAGGGGAGGGAGAGAGGTTCCAGGAAGAGCAGCTTTGCCTCCTTCCTGTTGCCTCTACCTAAGCCTCCTCCAAACAATTACCGATTAATTACCGCTGGATATCCATATATGGTCTTTACAGAGTACATGGCTGTCGGGCATAGTAATAGGGGATTTGTATAGCCGCCATTTTGAATCTTGATCCGCATGGAATTATAGGACTAATGGTACAGTCTAAAACCTTTAGAAAACATGCCATGTTTAGCATGGAGTATTTATCAATGATCTAATGTCAATATCCACGTTTTTTTACATGTTTCCATGGCACAAGTCCCCATCTTTCCCATGATGCATTTGGTTTTGATAGATCATTTATAATATCATTTATATATCATAAATATCATTTATGATATTAGTGAAAACATTCTTGCAATTGTCGATGAAAATGTTGCCAAATATGTGTATGTCAGATTTGAACAGAATCCATCCCAGCATCCACTAGAATAGACATGCGCAGTGGGTTATTTGAGAAGATTGGTGAAGGTGAATTGTACATTTTCTGAAGATCTGAGCCAGAAGGAGGGATTGTGTAGTAGTTGAGGGAGGCGTGACAAACCCTTGATTCAGGCGGGGACATGTCCAACTCCCCTATTTGTATACGCACCAATCTAAAATTTAATATCCGAAATATAAATATGAACTTTTATGAAGCTCTGTAGCAAAAACAACTGGAAACATCCCCCAATATCTATGTCAAAAGACGTTTAGATGCGTTGGAAAAGAGCGGAAGAAAAAGAAGTTTTTGACTCTGTACTGAGAGTGCAGCCAAAGAGGCATACTGAATAGTGAGGTTCAGCAAGTCTAACGTTAAGGTAAACGTATCCGTATCTCTGATATACAAACGGAAGAAAGAGGTTCAGCAAACCATGGCAGGAAAAACGAAACGTAACATATCAAGCAAAATGTTCCATCTCCCAATTTATTTGTCGTACATAAGAATTTTACGTAATCGACAAAAAAGCTACGGATACGGTTACGTAATTGAGATAGGTTTGCTTGCTGAACCTCCCTTATAGCAACGAATGTCACTATCACAGGAAATCATTGTGTGTTTAGAAGTGTAAAAGGAAGGCCTATAAGGGAAAGCCATATTATCCTCAAATCGCTTTGATCTCAGAAACGACGCGAAATTATCTTCATCCGGGAAAAGGCCCCAGATTGGATGTCATTAATTAAAAGGTAATTAAATCTCCAGGCGATTCTCTTTTAAAATGAACGCAACTAATGCAACTTTATCCCTGAGGCTTTTTAAAGATTTAGACTCACGCACGCCATGTATGGCGGTACATATGGGGCAGGTCGCGGAGTAATCTACACTTGGCAGCGTTACACATTTTAGTCAATTCTGCTGGAAAAACTATGAATATCTAAGTATATCTGGCACTGCGTTGATTAAAAAGATGAGTTTGGTTATGTTAAACTATATTTGAGGTGGAGGAGGAGGAGCAGGAGGAGTGAGTGAGTGAGATTGGTTGCTTTACGCCCTTATCAACACATTTAATATGGTTATATCAAGGGCGGGAGAGCTGAGAGGGAGTGAGTGAGTGAGATTGGTTGCTTTACGACCTTATCAACACATTTAATATGGTTATATCAAGGGCGGGAGAGCTGAGAGGGAGTGAGTGAGTGAGATTGGTTGCTTTACGACCTTATCAACACATTTAATATGGTTATATCAAGGGCGGGAGAGCTGAGAGGGAGTGAGTGAGTGAGATTGGTTGCTTTACGCCCTTATCAACACATTTAATATGGTTATATCAAGGGCGGGAGAGCTGAGAGGGAGTGAGTGAGTGAGATTGGTTGCTTTACGCCCTTATCAACACATTTAATATGGTTATACCAAGGGCGGGAGAGCTGTGAGTGAGTGAGTGAGATTGGTTGCTTTACGCCCTTATCAACACATTTAATATGGTTATATCAAGGGCGGGAGAGCTGAGAGGGAGGCAGTTTATGATCATACCCAGGAGGAGGAGGAGGAGGAGGTGGTGGTGGAGCAGGAGGAGCAGGAGGAGGAGGAGGTAGAGGGGGAGGAGCAGGAGGAGGAGGAGCAGGAGGAGGAGGAGGAGGAGGAGGAGCTGTAGCAGGGAACTGAGTCTGTACCCCCCCCCCCTAAGATCAAAGCCTACCTAATTACCACCTTAGCTTAATCCACATCCGTAACAACCCTTCCCCACCACAGCTTCTCTTTACCCAACACTAACCTGTTGGTCATAGCAATAAGGCTTTACTCCAGGGGCACGTTGCACAACAACTCATCACTTAACATTACCCTTCCGTAGCTACCGTTCCTTGCTCAGCAACTGGACGGAAACTTCAGAGTGAAGTCGCCAGAAAATGTACAATTCACCTTCACCCATCCTCTCAAATAACCCAAATTTCACACAAAAATATAGTTCAAAACTCAGTTCAACCTAACCACACAGACTGCTAAAATCAACTCAATACCAAATATAATCGATTTACCTAGTATTGACCAAATTTCAGTCTAATTTATGAGCTGTTCAGCTGCCGATTGTACATTCTCTGAAAATCTGACACTTCAAGGAAAGAATTGTGCTATAGAAAGCAATTTCTTTTCCTACAGTATATAGGCATTTCCTACACATGCAAGGAAAACAGCGCAGCGAGGAATATTCTAAGTAAGGATATGTTACACAACTTGCACATTGCCCTACAGTGTTGTGAGGCGGTGGCCAGGAGCTGTAGAGAGGGAATCAATCAGGCAGCCACTTGTTTGCACCCCGCTATTGATGGAGACGCTTTAAGGAGACGTTTCCCCTTCATCCTGTCTTCATTAATGGCAGCCATCAGTTGTTCATTTACCCTGTCTCCTGCCATGAATCAAAGGCCTGTTGCGTATAAATCAAAGGCTTGTTGCACAATCTTAAAGCGAGTTAGAAGGCCTTGTCAAAGTGGGTGCGTGCATGGCACTGGTAGCTGAGATTTAGGTTCTGTGATATAACTCACATTTCTATATACTACTACATGGTAACCAAGATTTCCCTAAAACATTTTTATTCTTTATAGAGATTAGCGGTTGATTTGACTTAATGTATTACTCTTCTCACATTCACTCGAGGTCCAAACCCTCAGGTTAGATAAAAAATGGCATGTCAGTGATTGGACGCCTACTTCGCTAATCCGTTTCCTGGCCTTAGACTCAGCGTTTTGATGAGAATATAATGTCATAGGCCTATTGCGGTCTTAATGGAACTATAATGGGACTTTGTGGTTTGAGGTGAAGTCTTTACCTTCGTTTGAAGGGACTCTCTTATCTTTGGACCTAGACTGCTTCAAGGCATTACATGCCCCCAAACGTCTTGTGAGGAAGTAGATGAAGAAGACGTTTGTGGGGTGTGAAGTCTCGCCTTTAATAGAGTGAGTGAGAGCATCTCCTCACCCAGCCAAGCTGTGACCAGCCCACTACTACGACTACTACTTGTGTCTTTCATAGTTTCTCTCACCCTGCTGTCGCCCGTATTATCGTCTGCTGCTCCATTTGCCCGCGATCGCCTTTGATGCTCCATTTGGCTCCATTTCAACGTTGCGCATGCGCCAAATCAGGCGAGTGATTCACCATAATTGAGTATGGGCCACCGTACAGAGGCCACGTGACGTCTACCTTTCTACTTCCGCTTCCTGTGTTCTGAACGCCCGAGTGGCGCCTTTTTTCCCGCGTAAACCGACATTGGATGCTCCTTTTAGCTACCCACATGGGTCAGATTCTCAGAAAATGTACAATTGGCAGCTGTACACATTTAGTATATTCTGCTAAATTAAGCTGCAATTTGGTCAATGCTAGGTAAATTCGAGTATATTCGGCATGGCATTGATTCTAGCAATCTGTTAGGTTAGGTTGAACTGTGTTTTTAAATGTATTTCCGTCTGAAAGTTGGTTTATTTGAGAAGATTGGCGAAGTTGAATTGTCCATTTTCTAAAAAATCTGACCAAAATGCAATGCCGCGGAGACCTGCTTCTTGCCTATTTCTACCAGGCCTTTGTAAGGGTGACCCTGGGATTAGGTTCCGGGTCAGGCATTGGGGTCAAGGTCACTCACAGGTTAAGCCCACCGTCTGTGTCTTTTCTTCTAAACTTGATACGGTATCGACTTGGGTTTGGTGCTCGTTGGAAGCTGCACCCGTTCCCTTAGTGGGTCAGATTTTCAGAAAATGTACAATTAGCAGGTCTATGCATTAAGTAAATTCTGCTAAATTAGGCTGAAAAGTGATGAATACCAGGTATATCTCAGTATATTTGGTATCACATTGATTTAAAGTATCAGTTCTGTTATGTTAAACTGCATTTTGAAGCTCATTTATGTTTTAAATGTGGGTAATTTGAGAGGATTGGTGAAGACCAATTGTACATTTTCTGAAAATCTGACACTAATACGAGTCTACTACACAGGAGAGGAAATACGAGGAGGAACTAGAACGAAACCTTTCACATTTCTAGAAATGTAGTAGTCGTCCCTCTTACATGTATGGTCCAAAGTAATATCCCTTCCCCTTGTATGGTGTTCATTATTTCTCAATACATTGTTTTATCGAACATTGTCCCTGAAGAAGCTCACCTCCCACATAGGGCGAAATATTGGACCAAATAGCAAGGACAAATCCAAAATGACGACTTGAGTGAGATTCTTTCTCACACATGTTTTATTGAACCAAGTTTCACATATGTTTCGTGCTATTTTCAGTTGTCCACTTGAAGAGACATACATGTGTCAGATTTTCAGAAAATGTACAATTGGCATCTCTACATATTAAGTAAATTCTGCAAAATTAGACCGAAAAATCTTCAAAATTAGGTACATCTGAGTATATTTGGTATTGCCGTTATTCAATCATTTGAACTGAATTTTGAGCAATATTATTGTCTTCAAAGTGGGTTATTTGAGGATTGGTGAAGGCGAATTGTACATTATCTGAAAATCTGACCCACATGTGTAACTCAAGATTGATACAATAGACCATATAAATTGATATTAGATTTAACATCATGTTAAAGATAGGTCTATAGTACAATTCCACACAGTGTGATAACTGCTGATGGCATAGAACAAGATGTATCTCTTTGGTACAGTGGAACCTCTCTATTGAGACCACCCTTGGGACTGAGAGAAACTGGTCTTAATAGCGAGGTGGTCTCATTAGAGGGGCTAATCTAATACGAGAAAAGCAATTTGGGACTGAGAGAAACTGGTCTTAATAGAGGGGTGGTCTCATTAGAGGGGCTAATCTAATCAGAGAAAAGCAATTTGGGACTGAGAGAAACTGGTCTTAATAGAGGGGTGATCTCTATAGAGCGGTGGTCTTTATGCGAGGTTCCACTGTATTTTGTTGGCCATGAATCTGTAGACCCTATAAACACAGGTTCACAGTTGCTGGATGCACGAATGATACATAATTCTCACCGCCCATATCTATATGGGTCAGATTTTCAGAAATTGCACAATCTTCAGATCTACACAGTTAGTAAATGCTGCATAATTAGGCTGGGAAATGGTCAACACTAGGTATATCTGAGTATATTTAGTATTGCCTTGATTCTAGTAATCTGTTAGGTTATGTTGAACTGTATTTTTAACCTGATTTTTGTCTTAAATGTGGGTTATTTGAGAGGATTGGTGAAGGTGAATTGTACATTTTCGGGCGATTTCACTCATATACTGTATATTCTGGGGGTAACTAATGGTGATGCGTTTCTCATTCAATGCTTGTTTCCAGACGGATGATGAATACAACCAAACTCTTAGAGCTGCCTTCACTTTCCTATTGTGGTTCTAGTGTGTGAGTAGCATACAGAAATGGGTGTTTGGTGCAGGGTATATGTACTTACTGTATCCTAGTGAATGACACGGTATAGGTACTTATTCTAAGGCCAAGAAAATAGGTGTGTTTCCGATTTAACCCCCCACCCCCACCCTCTTACCTAGAAAAACCTTTCCCTATCCCCCGAAATAATTGGACCATGCCTGATTATTTCTTTGGATTTTTAAAAGAAAAAAGTTAATAAAAGCAGGAAAAGAGTCAAAAATCACATTTCACTTGCTTTGTTGTTTCCCTATTGTGTTTCTTGTGTGTGAGTAGTATACGAAAATGAGTGTTTGGTGCAGGGTATACAATCACTGTATGTCATAATGATCGTGTTGAATGGCCTGATGTAGGTACCTATTGTAATGGGACCTCTCTATATGGGTCAGATTATCAGAAAATGTACAATTGGCAGCTGTACACATTTAGTAAATTCTGCTAAATTAGGCTACAATTTGGTCAATTCTAGGTAAATACGAGTATATTTGGCATGACATTGATTCTAGCAATCGGTTTGGTTAGGTTGAACTGTATTTTGAACTTTATTTTCGTCTGAAATTTGGGTTATTTGAGAGGATTGGTGAAGTTGAATGGTACATTTTCTGAAAATCTTAACCATATAGGTGTGTGCTTAGAGCTCCATCATATATATATAGCAATGGTGCAAGTCATCAGTATTTGTACTGGAATCAGTATTTTTGAAAAATGCAGTTCAACCTTACCAAACAGATTGCTAGAATCAATGCAATGCCGAATATATTCGAATTTACCTAGTATTGACCAAATTGCAGCCTAATGTAGCAGAATTTACTCAATATGTACAGCTGCTGATTGTACATTTTCTGAAAATCTGACCCATATAAGATGTAAATATAAGCACGTCTGTATAGTTTATCTTCTAAAAACATGGGAACGACTGGAAGAACTGGGACTATCCCAGAAGTCTGTGGACCAATTTGTCATTTTCAATGTAACTTATACCTATTCACGACAAATAAAAGATTTATCATATCATATCATATCATAAAGAAAAAAGCGCCGCTGGTTTGTATACACAAAGCTTATTTGTGCTTCAATAAACTAGACTTGCCAACAATAACAGAGCTCCTTCTCTTGTCATCTTTACTTGAGAAGAGCTTCAAGGCACTGGAGCTATAGGAGCCGGATAGTTTATAGCATGCAGAGATATATCTCCTGGTGAAACCTACATATGAGTGAAGTCACCAGAAAACCACCTTCACCAATCCTCTCAATTAACTCAAATTTGAGATATTTCTGAGTGGACAATTAGTAGTAACTTTAAGGATATATATGTAATATAGGCACTGTCTTGAGATTTGGTACATGTATGCAATAATGGGAGTTAAAGTGCTAGAGATCCCAAAAATGAGAACATTCCAAGAAAGAAATCTAGTGAATTAATCACTCTGAACAATATCAATTTTGCGTCTTAGAGACTTATTTCTCGGTAACACATCACATAATTATATAACCATGTCGTATTCTTATCCGCCAACATATACAGTCCAGGCCCAAACCCTCAGATCAGATAAGAACTGTATGTCAGTGATTAGACGCCTACTTCGTTAAACGGTTTCCCGGCCTAGTACTCGGCGTTTTAATGGGAATATAATGACATTTGCGGACTAAATGGAATTATAATGGCACGTAGCGGTTTGAGACTCAATCAACTTTGGGCCTGGACTGTATATTGGTAGAACCAAGAGGTTCATATCTAAGGTTGATGAAGTCATCTTGGCTTCCTTTCACAAGTGAGAGACTCCAGTACCTTGAGGGGTGGGACCCTGGAGGGGGAATACAGGAGGAGGAGAAGGTGGTATAGAGCGGCGTGTGGTTGGTGGTGGGAGGTGGAAATGATGTTGACTTAAGGAGTGAGTGGCCGCACCATCATTACATGTCCCCCGGCACACGCAGCAGCAGCACACTCTATATGAGTCAGACCTTCAGAAAATGTACAATTCGCCTTCACCAATTCTCTCAAATAACCCACATTTAAGACATAAATGAGCTTTAAAATGCAGTTTAACATAACAGAACTGATACTTTAAACAATGCGACACCAAATATACTCAGATATACCCGGTATTCATCATTTTTCAGCCTAATTTAGCAGAGTTTCCTTAATGTGTAGATCTGCCAATTGTACATTTTCTGACAATCTGACCCATAAATGCGCTCGGGCTGGTGCATGTGTCAATCATGGCTAGGGTAGAGAGCTGGAGGACACTGGAGGAAATGGATGCATATCACCACCTCCTGGAGCAACATCTTTCTCCTTTTACTTCTTCTGCTGCTGCATAGATTTCCTTACTAATGTAAGGTGCATGTATGTGTAACATTAAGTGAGGTATAGATATGGCGAGGTCGTCAGAGAATTTGCCTTCACCAGTCCTCTCAAATAACTCAAATTTAAGACAGAAATTAGTCATAAAATACATTTATCAATCAGTGATAATCAAGACTTTGGGGATATATATTTTAAAATAAAATAAACATTGCATTTCTTTATTTATCCAGGTATTATAAAAGGGTGAGGCCTTTGGCATCCCTAATTCATCAAGGACCAGATTAAGTATCTGATTTTCACCTCGATTTCCACCTTTAGTATACTAAATATACTCAAACGAACCTAATACTCATCATTTTAGTCATAATCTATCAGAATTATAAATGTGTTGAGCTGCCGATTGTACATTTCCCGACGACATGACCCTTAAATCTCCCTTGTACCGTTGAAGTGGCTCCACCAGGAGGAGGAAGTCATAATACTCACATGTTTACAGTAAATATTTACCCGCCCTCCTCCATGGCTAATGTTATTTTATTTCTACATGGACCACAATATGGAGGCAGGCCAGTGCCACTAACAGGAGAGATTTAGTTATCAACGGGAGGGATTAGACTTCATCCACCCCGGCTTATGGCTTACATATTACAAGGCAAGCCAAGGGTGGGGCTGAGGCTAAATTCTTAGGCCAAGAAAGGTTTTTCTAATTTACAAATTCCGATTTACCCCTTTCCCCCTACACACACCCTTCCTAGAAAAACCTAAAAAGATATCAACCTTACATAATTTTTATTGGTGAATTTTTGTTCACCCCAAAAAACTAATTAAAGCAGGAGTAGAAGTTTTCCTAAGCAGGAATCGTTAAAAAGTACATTTCTCTTATTTAAAAACAACTATTGTTACGAAATAGACATTTTTTTCGGTTCCTGGAACAAAAGAAAAATATTTAAATTACCATCCTACCCTTACCTTGTTTTCAGTTATATAAATTGGAAACAAACCTATTTTCTGCTTTGGCCTAATGTCAAAAACTCAAAAGCTACTAAGAAAGTTAGGTCTTAAATCTTGGAGCAAGGTATGAACACAGTCTAAGTCTATGCCAGTTTATGACCACATATATAAGCATTAGAATGAGACACCTGCAGATTCTAGTGAAATCAATTTTTTCTCATTTTTTTTGCGAAATATATTAATTTACACAGGATCACATATTGGCAACGCATGAAAATAATCACCATTGTGGTTATGCGTATTTTGTACAGAATTTAAATGTACAAGGCCAATAAAATATACATTTTATTATATGTTCTACTAACATGTATGGGGAAGATCTTCAGAAAATGTACGTATTGGCAGATCAACTCTGCTAAAATAGACCAAGAAATGGTCAATACTAGGTATATTTGAGTATATTTGGTATTGTCTTGATTCAAACAATGTGTCTGGTTATGTTGAACTGTATTCTGAACCTAATGTTCGTCTTAAATTGGGATTATTTGAGAGGATTTGTGAAGGTGAATTGTACATTTTCTGGCGATTTCACCCATATAGGCATGTGGTAGGTATTAGCCCTGGCTGGCAGGTGGTGTCTGTGTTTACAGTGGATCAAGTGGTATATGAAGGCATTACAGAATTACAATAAAGTAAAAACTCTAACCTCTACATATATCTAACCCTTGGAACCACTGCACCTTCACCCGCCGATATGGTGAAAACAAAATATTTAAACAAAATATCGTACATTTATTGGATATTTCAATATTGTTGGGATTATCACCCGATTTTCATCCGACACTAAATCGGCCAGCAAGTGTTCAGGATAACATGGGCTTAGTCAGTCCATGGCCCAAACCCTCAGATCGGATAAAAATGGTATGTCAGTGATTGGACGCCTACTACGCTAATCAGTTTTTTCTGGCCTAGGACTAGGCGTTCTAATGGGATTATAATGAAATGTTGCGGGTTTAATGGAATTATCATAATGGCACTTTGTGGTTTGAGGCGAGAAGGGAATCTCTTATCTGGGTCAGATTTTCAGAAAATGTACAATTCGCCTTCACCAATCCTCTCCAATAACCCCACATTTAAGACAGAAATGAGCAACAAACAGTAGTTTAACATAGCAAAACAGAAACTATAAATCAATGTGATACCAAATATACTCAGATATACCCGGTATTTATCATTTTTCAGTCAAATTTAGCAGAATTTCCTAAATGTGTAGAGGTGCCAATTGTACATTTTCGGAAAAACTGACCCATCTGTGGGCCTAGACTGGACCGCATGGATGACCCAATCTATACATGAACCAGGTCGTCAGAAAAAGTACTATCCGCATTAAACAAATTCTGCTGACTAAACACATGATAATTTCAAGGTATATCTGAGTATTTGATATTTAAAATATCTATTTGGTTATGTTGAAGAGAATCTTGAACCTCATCTTTGTCTTAAATGTGGGTTATTTGAGACGAATGTTGAAGGCGATTTGTACATTTTCTGCCCACTTCACCCACATGGCTCTCTTATAATAGGGTCAGATTTTCAGAAAATGTACAATTGGCAGCTGTACACATTTAGGAAATTCTGCTAAATCCTGCTGAAAAATGAAGAATATCGGGTATATCTGAGTATATTTAGTATTACATTGATTTAAAGTATCAGTTCTGTTATGTTAAGCTGCATTCTGAAGCTCATTTTTGTCTTGAATGTGGGTTATTTGAGAGGATTGGTGAAGGCGAATTGTACAATTTTTGAAAATCTGACCCAATAGATATAACCTGTATTATTGGGAGTCCAACATCATGTTTAATGGTTTATAACACAATCTAGATCAATAACACGGTGCCTCTAACGGTACCATTACATCCCTCACTAGTACAAATGTACATCAACACCCGCCAGTAATGGATGCAGGGTATATTATATGGGTCAGATTTTCAGAAAATGTACAATTGGCAGCTGTACACATTTAGTAAACTCGGCTAAAATAGGCCGCAATTTGGACAATACTAGGTAAATTCGGGTATATTCGGCATTGCATTGATTCTTGCAATCTGTTTGGTTAGGTTGAACCGTATTTTGAACCTTATTTTTGTCTGAAATTTGGGTTATTTGAGAAGATGGTGAAAGTGAATTGTACATTTTCTGAAAATCGGCCCCATGCAGATGCCGGCCTGTGCCTCCACATGTGCACTACCCACACCAATAGTATAGGCTCAGATTCTCAGAAAATGTACAATCGGCAGATCTACATATTTAGTAAATTCTGCATAATTAGGCTGTGAAATGACAAATACTAGATATATCTGGGTATATTTGGTATTGCCTTGATTCAAACAATCTGTTTGGTTATGTTGAACTGTATTTTGAACCTTATTTTTGTCTTAAATATGAGTTATTTCAGAGGATAAGTGAAGGCCAATTGTACATTTTCTGGTGGTTTCACCCAGTAATGACTACTGTAATGACAGCCATGTATACATAGCGATGCTAGGGTTATCATGGACCATTGCCATGGCTCGGGTGAGGGGCGAGGATAGGCGAGGAGCAGGTAGTGAGAAAATGTACACTCGGCAGTATTAAGTCAATTCTACTATATTTTCAGAAAATGTACAATTCACCTTTCCATCATACCTTAACACCTTCACCAATCCTCTCAAACCACCCACATTTAAGACAGAAATGAGCTTCAAAATGCAGTTTAACATAACAGAACTGATACTATAAATCAATGTGATACTAAATATACTCAGATATACCCGGTATTCACCATTTTTCAGCCTAATTTAGCAGAATTTCCTAAATAAGTAGAGCAGCCAATTGTACATTTTCTGAAAATCTGGCCCACATGAGGATAACAAAAACATAAATATATAAATTATATACTCTGTACAGAGTTGAGAGAGTCCGTCCTTTAGCCTTAAGCGCAGTAGGCGTACAATCACTGACAAACCATTCCTATCTTCTCTGAGAGGGTGCCACTCTGCGACGAATATTATATATTTGAATACATTTTTTTATATTTTGTTTATTTGTTAAGGCTCGACAAATAAAGACCTACAAAATCCAATACCATGGTTTGTTTCAGATGAATTGCCTACAAATGATTCAACTCATAATTTCGCTTATTTATTTAAAAAGAATATGTTCTGTTGTGTCAAACTATATTTTGAACCTGATATTTAGGTCTTATTGTGAGGTTATTGGTGAAGGTGAATTGTACATTTTCTGACGATCTCACCCATACATAAGGCTCGGGTTATCAGGGAGGGGGTGAGTAAATTAGATTTATCCCAGCTTTATCGACTAATAGAGATATAGCAGACGGCTATATGGGCTCTCTCTGCCCGCCCATCTGCCGTGTGTCACCAGCAGACACAAATCATTGTAGTGACACCTAAAACCACTGTCCAACGCCAAGCGACCAGATGGGGACAGACGATATAGGGACTCTCATAGTAAGAGCACGATATGTGAGGTGTTTCAGCAAAATGAGTCACAAGTCGCAAAAATTATATTTTTCAAAGTGATTTATTCACAAGATAGCTTTGTAGGAATGTTCTCAATTGTGGGGTATCTAATGCCCTAATATATATATGAAGACATGTACTACATTTCAAGACCTTGTATTAAAGGTATCTATGCACTTCCAAGCTCATACTATAGGGTATAATTAGCTATTTTACCAGTTCTGCTATAGAATATATTTAGCTACTTTATCAGTAATTGTCCACCAAGAAATGAAAATATCAAAAATATAGAAATACTTATTAGGTGTTTACTATCATGAAAAACGGGCTTCTTTAAGAAGAGGGCAAACTTTTTACTTTGAATTGCTTCATGAGTTCAACTCTACTTGATGCAGGGTTTGGACATACACATCCCATATTTCCATGTGAATCAAGAGTCATGATAGTGAACATGCAATCCCCCTATTGCTTCCTCTATGTGCTCCACTGTCCATGATTCAGGGTTTGGTCTTCATGCACATTTAACCCTCTAACAACAGGGAACAGAACACATGGGTCAGATCTTCAGAAAATGTACAATTCGCCTTCACCAATCCTATCAAATAACCCACATCTCAGACAAAAATGTGCTTCAAAATGCAGTTTAACATAACAGAACTGATACTTTAAATCAATGCGATACAACACACTCAGATATACCCGGTATTTATCATTTTTTAGCCTAATTTAACAGAATTTCCTCAATCTGCACAGCTGCCAATTATGATATTTAAAGATGTTTTCCTTTATGTTACACACTACTCCCTAGAAAACAGAATTGACATTAAGCCTACCTGTACGTATACATCATCAGTCATATTGTATTTTTATCAACGTCATTTTCACTCACCTACAATTAAGAGAACAGAAAAGAGATTATTAGTTATTTCATTAATCCATCAAACACAAATACTATAGCAGATATAATAATGGTATCGCAAATCAGTGACAGAGATTTAAGACAAACCAGGCTAAAGCGAATGACAAACTATTTTAGCAGAAGTTCCTAAATGTGTAGAGCTGCCAATTGTACATTTTCTGAAGGTCTGTTACTGTAGCACATAGTATCCTTCTAAATTGTCATAAAAGCCTGGTCTGAAATACAGGGCGCAGCATTATCTCCCCTGCCAACACAATAAACAGTTACTATCAATTTGCGTGGCAGTAGGTAGTTTTTATGCGAGGATATTTTATGTGGGTTTGCAACGAAAAATGCCATTTATCTGCTGATATTATTGCCTTCCCTGCAGCTGGATGACAAATTCAAGCAATTATCATTTAGCAGGAAATTATTCACCACTAAAAAGCAGAACTCCTTCCGGCGAAGAGTGATTTGAAAGAGATATGGGTGAGATTTTTTAGAAAATGTACAATTGGCAGCTGTACACATTTAGTAAATTCTGCTAAATTAGGCTGAAATTTGGTCAATACTAGGTAAATTCGAGTATATTCGGCATTGCATTGATTCTAGCAATCTGTTTGGTTAGGTTGAACTGTATTTTGAAATTTATTTTCATCTGAAATTTGGGTTATTTGAGAGGATTGGTGAAGGCAAAATGTACATTTTCTGAAGACTTGACCCACATGTTGGAGTGAGTTATGCGAGGTGTTAACTGCAGTATATGTGCTCACGTAATAATATAATGCATGCTATTATAGTGCGGGTATAAGATGATTGATGGGTGCTTGGTTACATCATGGTGACACCTTTTATACCAGCGATATACTCCCTTGTGTCACATTGGGCGAGAGGAGGTAAGTCCTCCCCTTCCCCCAAACAAAATATAAAAATAAAAAATAAATAAAAATAAATAGATATTCTTCAATATAACCTTCTTGATTGTTTGTATATGAATGTATGAAATGATCGTGAATAAACGTTTTATATATATATAAATAGGAATGAATAGGATTTACACCACCCCACCACCCCCACCACCCCTACCTAGAACAACGTTATCCCTACCTAAAAAGATTTTTGACCATGCCTGATTTCTTTAACAAAAAAAAAACTAATAAAAGCAGGAAAACAGGTTTTCCAAAACCAGAATCTGTCAGAAAACACATTTCCATTGTTTAAAACAACTATTGTTATAGAAGAGACATTTTTTCAGTTCCTGGGGGGTGGTTTCCTAAAAAAGAAATTACCACTACCCCCCCCCCCCACACACACACACACCCTACCCAGTTATCAGCCAGATAAATCGGAAACATATTTAAATTTGTCAGATGCGTCCTGAGTATACAGTGGAACCTCGCATAAAGACCACCTCTCTATAAAGACCACCCCTCTATTAAGACCAGTTTCTCTCAGTCCCGAATTGCTTTTCACTTATTAGATTAGCCCCTCTAATGAGACCCCCTCGCTATTAAGACCAGTTTCTCTCAGTCCCAAGGTATTGCGTCGATTCAGGCAATCTGTTCGGTTATATTGAACAATACTTTTAAACCGAATTTCTGTCTCAAATCTGGGCTATTTTAGAGGACGAGTTACGACGAATTGTACATTTGCCTCTGCCCCGGCCCGGCCGGACAAAACCCCGCCGCCCCGTCATTGTCCCCGCCGCCGGTGGTTTAGAGTGGGACAGGTGTGTTTGTTTTGACTTCTCACCTTGAACAATCCAGCCGTAACCATAGAAACGCCCTGACTGACCCCAGCTCACACCGCAGACACCACACCTGGATGTCGGTGTGGTATCGGGAGATGGATTGATTGTATCAAGGGGAGGCATTATCATCCGGTCTTGTCTCTTATTGACAATAGGCATCAAAATCGATATCACAATTGTAAGTAATTGTTCCGTGGTGATCAATATGCGAATGAAGCAACCAATAATAGAGAGATTTAGCAACCACAACGCACCAACACAACGCTACCGCATCCACTAACTATACTAGGGCTATTTGTACATTATTACTGCTGTGGGGATATCTCGAGAGGCGCTAGGCCGAGGGCATCTGCATTGCAGGCCTCTCGAGATAATATCGCCACAACGGTAATAATGTATTAATAGTTAGTGGATGCGTTATTGTTGGTGCGTTGTGGTTGCTAAATCTCCCTATTGAATCACCACCAACCAACCACCCACAAAGAGACAGGGAGGATGCATCGCTGAATGTGAGCAAAAAACTATGGGTCAGCTCGTCAGAAAATATACAACTGGCATCTCTACACATTCAGTAAATTCTGCTAAATCAGGCTGAATAATGATAAATACTAGGTATAATCTTAGTAGGGTATAATTGAATATAACTGGTATTGCGTTGATTCATACTATCTGTTTGGTTACGTTAAAGACAATTTTTAACCTCATTTTTGTCCTAAATGTGAGTTATTTGAGCGGATTAGTTCTGTCGAATTGTACATTTTCAGGAAACTTGACCCAGCTATGGATAGGACCCCCTGCTATTGTGCAATTGTAACCAGTAGAGTGCATGTCTATTTAATTATAATGTCATATTTAATTCAGCAATTTGAATAAAGTACAGGAACCAATCGATTCACACGGAAACTCAATGGAGTTCATGAATTCACAATTACACGAAATAAAAAAAGCGATTATTATGGCTCGACAATTTTCTAAGCAAACAAAACATATTTTAGAATAACACAAAATGGAGATAAGAGTCCCCCGGGGGCACCGACGCGTGAGACCCTTCCTGAATAAGGGCCAGGTCGTCAGAAAATGTACAATTGGCCTTCACCAATCATCTCAAATAACCCAAATTTAAGACACAAATGAGGTTCAAAATACAGTTCAACATAACCAAATACACTGTATTACACTGCAATATACATTGCAATACAAGCTATACTCAGATCTACGTAGCATTTATCATTCTTCAGCTGAATTTACCCAAGTTTCCCAAATGTGTAGCGCTGCCGATTGTACATTTTATAAAAATCTGACCCATAAGGTTATCAGAATCGTCGTGGTGGTCCATGGGTGGAGGACATGGATGATGACCCGTTGCACAATGGTGTTGTTGTTTTCTCAGGGACGCATTAGTCCCAGACAGGCAAGGGCACGTGGGCCTCGCTCTATATGACACCCAGTTCCCGCTGGGTGCGCTTGTCAGGGGATAGGGGAGGGGGAGGGGGCAGGGAGGAGGTGGAGAGGGAGGGGCAGGGGGCAGGGAAAGAGGAAGAGAAAGAGGAGGAGGGAGAGGAGGAGGAGGAGGAGGAAGAGAATGAGGGGGAGGAAGAGAAGAAGGAGGAGGAGCAGAGGGAGGGGGAGGAGGAGGAGGTGGAGGAAGGAGGAGCAGGAGGAGGAGGAGGAGGAGGAGGAGGAGGTGGAGGAAGGAGGAGCAGGAGGAGGAGGAGGAGGAGGAGGAGGAAGGAGGAGGAGGAGGTGGAGCAGGAGGAGGAGGAGGAGGAGGAGGTGGAGGAAGGAGGAGGAGGAGGTGGAGGAAGGAGGAGGAGGAGGTGGAGCAGGAGGAGGAGGAGGAGGAGGAGGAGGTGGAGGAAGGAGGAGCAGGAGGAGGAGGAGGAGGAGGAGGTGGAGGAAGGAGGAGGAGGAGGAGGAGGAGGAAGGAGGAGGAAGGAGGAGGAGGAGGTGGAGCAGGAGGAGGAGGAGGAGGTGGAGGAAGGAGGAGCAGGAGGAGGAGGAGGAGGAGGAGGAGGAGGAGGTGGAGGAAGGAGGAGGAGGAGGAGGGGGTGGAGGAGGAGGGATAGGGGGAGGAAGAGAAGGAGGAGCAGGGAAGGAGGGGCAGGGGCAGGGGGAGAGGGAGGAGGGGCAGGGGAGGAGGAAAGGGAGAGGAGGGGAGGAAGAGGGGGAGGAAGAGAAGGAGGGGGAGAGGGGCGGCGCTTAATCCTGAAAAAATTTAACAATTCGCTCAAATAACCATGACAACAATGAGGTTGAAAATACAGTTAAACATAAACAAACAGATCCAAGGAATCAACCCTAAACCAAGTATACTATCGATATATGTAGTATTCATCATTGTTCAGCCTTATTGAGCAAACCTGACTAAATCTGGACAGCTGCCGATTGTACATTTCCCACAATCTGACCCCTCAGGGGGGCGTGTCAGGGGGAGGGGGCGGCCTTACAACCGGAACATATGGCCCGGGGCTTCCGGACCTGCGTAGAATTAGGACATCGTAATAATTTCCGCCCGCCATTATGACATAACATCGCCATTAATGTGCCTCCATAATCGCGTATAATATACCCAATGCATCACCACTACCAGTATTCTAGGCCCAAAGTTGGAAGAGTCCCTTCAAACAAAGGGAAAGCCTCTCGCCTCAAACCGCAAAGTTCCCGCAAATGACACAATATTCCCATTAAAACGCAAACCACAGAGTGCCATTATAATCTCATTGAGATCGCAAAATGTCATTAGAACCCCATTTGAACGCCTAGTCCTAGGCCAGGAAACTGATTAGCGAAGATACCATTCGCATGTGATCTGAGAGTTTGGACCTAGAGTGACTACTCCAAGTAAGAGGCTCTAATTCCAATTTCAGACTTGAATGTTTTTGAGGCGGCGGGCCAGCAAACGGTCCGCTTCTGTAACTTGCTTTGCATTGATTCGCTCCAACAATTTATTCGCTGCTTGTGATGGGGTCGCGTATTAGGCGACCACGGGGTTATTGCCTACTGGCCTTTGACAACATACAGTCGCATTAAAGACATATTCAGCCAAGTGGGTATTATATATGGGTCAGATTTACAGAAAATGTACAATTGGCAGCTCTACACATTCATTAAATTCAACTAAATTCGATTGAAATATGATAAATACCAGGTATATCTGAGTATATTTGGTATCGAGTTGATTCAAAGGATTTGTTTTGTTTTGTTAAATTGTGTTTGAGTCTCATTTTGTATTAAATTCGGGTTATTCGGAAGGTTTCTAAATGTAAATGGGTGAAGTCGCCAGAAAATGACCATTTGGTCTTCACCACTAATAGTTATTACAACTGGATTTTATCCAGAAACTCGTTCACATTTTCTTTCAATTTCTTCCTATTGCCAAATAGAGAATGTTCAAATCAAATCAGATAGAAGAATCATTCCTCGCAAATAGCCCCACATTTAAGCCAGACCTTAGAGTAAAAGGGACTTTTAAAATCAACGCAACACCAGATACACCTAGTATTTATCACTTCCCAGCAGAATTTACTAAAATGTATAGAGTTGCCGATTGAGTCATTTCTGACGACTTGACCCACGTATAAATATAGAGACGCGCAGCCCTGGTCAATTTCAAAGAAGACTTGTTTAGGGGACCACAAAAGAATTTCCATAAATCAAAGATATTTGATTGTGCAACCAGACTTCAGAGGTACTCCTGCAATCTCTCTATAGACTGGGTCAGAATTTCAGAAAATGTACAATCGACTACTCTCCTTATTTAGGAAATTCTACTTAATCAGGCTGAAAAATGAAGAATATCGGGTATATCTGAGTATATTTGGTATCGCATTAATTTAAAGTATCAGATCTGTTATGTTAAACTGCATTCTGAAGCTCATTTCTGTCTTAAATGTGGGTTATTTGAGAGGATTGGTGAAGACGAATTGTACCTTTTCTGAAGAGCTGACCCTTCTCTTGGTGAAGTGGGGCCAGTGTCAACACAGACCTCTCCCTAACGCCTACTGTTTGTGCAGTGAATAGCAGGGTGACAGATTGAAGAGCTCTCTATTCCTCTCTAATGATTACATGATCGTCGCTTTGACACGTTCGCTAGCCGGGGGTAAACGTTAGATGTCTCCTTACACATCGAGGCATTTAATTAGATATTAAGTTATATGGATGAAGTTGATATAAAGGCCAAAACTAAGAATACACTCTATTTGAGATCTACTTGGAGCGGATCGCTGTAGGTTACCATTGGGTCGCTTTGATGTTTACTCTAAGTAGGTCTCAAACAGAGTGTATAGTTGTGTATCTCCCCCTCCTACCTAGAAAAAACCTCCCCCACCTGTTTGGCCATGCGCCATGTATTTTTGTATTTTTTTTTTAGCAAAAAGCTAATACTAGGAACCATTAAAAGGCTACATTTCCCTTGTTTAAAACAAACTCGGAAACACACCTAAATTTTTCCCTAAATATGATAGGTATATTTGAGTATATATATGGTATCTTAAGATCAGGATCTGATAAGAATGGTATGTCAGTGATTGGACGCCTACTGCACTAATGACTCTGGAGTAGGAAACCTAATGTATTGGAAGAGGCTTATCGAATCGATTGATGTCTAAATACTACATCAGATAGAGTTGTTAAAGTGTTCCCTATTTTATGTAAAACCCTTAGGCGACAGAATAGTGTAACAACAATTGCTTTCTTATTGTTGACACCAACTACTCATATATGGGTCAGATTTTCAGAAAATGTACAATTCTACTTCACCAATCTTGTCAAATAACCCGAATTTCAGACGAAAATAAAGTTCAAAATACAGTTCAACCTAACCAAACCGATCGCTAGGATCAATGCAATGCCAAATATACTCGAATTTACCTAGTATTGACGGAATTGTAGCTTAATTTAGCAGAATTTACTAAATGTGTAAAGATGCTAATTGTACATTTTCTGAAAATCTGACCCATATATAATTGAAGGAATATCTTCTTGGTAAACTTTGTATATTTGTTCGATTTAAAATGGAGAAGTATATAGGATGATGTAAAAAAAATTCCGAGATTACAGTGAATCATAATATTGTTGGTAGATGAGTGATAAATATCCACTTGGTGGACATGCGTTTTTTGATAAAACATTTAAATGTGATTCTTTAATAATAAAAGGGTCGCCAAATAAAAGACTACAAAACTACGAACATGGTCGTTTTCAGTGGAGTTGCCTCAATCCTTCAACTATTAAATAATAAAAAAAAATGAAAAACAACCGATCTCAGATTGAGAGATACACCCCAAACAATGGATACGTGAACAAGCATGCAGGGCGGCAATTACAATGACCCTGAAAGCAATTGTCTGAGGAGATAATTCCAATTGGAATATGACCTTTGCTGGCACAATGGCTATTACTCCTAATTACCAATCAGCGTCTCAATTAAGGTTATCCAAGACACAACTATTAAGTTATTATCACTTATTATCATTATCATCATTAAGGACCTACATCTGAATTAAAATGGCGATACCTATAATTTGGGGTTCTGATCAGGCCAACATGTGGACGGGGATATATGTGGGGTCTGGTTGAATATCAGCACCTCAGGGTCAGTGCATTGTTCCTGCAGTGTACAGGGGGTGTGTGACTATATGGGAGAATTCGCTAGAAAATGTACAATTCACCTTTACCAATCCTCTCAAATAACCCAAATTTGAGAGGATAATCAGGTTCAAAATACAGTTCAACATAACCAGACAGATGTATTGAATGAATATAATACAGAATTTACTCAGATATACCTAGTATTTATCATTTTTCACTCTAAGTTAGCGAACTTGATTGATGTGTAGAACTGTATATGATATGTGTCTATGGGTGAATAGGGGATTTGCATAGCCGCCATTTTCAATCTTGATTCGCATTAATGGAACTAATGGTACAGTATAAAATCTATAGAAAACATGCCATGTTCAGCATGGAATATTTATCAATGCTCTAATGTCAATATCCATGTGTTATACATGTTTCTATAACAGAAGACTTCATCTTTCCCATCATGCATTTGGTTCTCATAGATCATTTATACAAGCTCTGATATTGGCTAATAATTTCATGCTTTCGCAGCCTAATTTAGCAGAATTGAGTAAATGTGTAGAGCTGGTTTGAGTCGCCGTAAAATGTACAATTCACCTTCACCAATCTTCTCAAATAACACAAATTTAAGATAGAAATGAGGTTCAAAATACAGTTCCCCATAACCAAAGAGATCATTTTAACCAACGCTATACACTGTACCAAATATACTCAGACATATTTATCATTTACAGCCTAATTCAGCAGAAATTACTGAATGTATAGAGCTGTCAGTTGTACATTATCTAACGACTTCACTTGCTATAATAGGGTATGACTGGGGTGTTGGTAGAGAGGGGGTAGAGACAGTGACAGAGGGGACGCACCTGGTACCAGGGTCTTTGTATTCACCCTGTGTTCTACCCCGCCCCACCCCATCCCACCCCACCCCACCCCATCCATTGTCCACCCTGTGACCGCCATGCACTGCCCGACTCCCTGCTTGAGAACCACATATACTAAGTACCCTCGACTTGCAAAGAGCTATTTATAGGTGAAAATGTACAATTGGCAGATCAACACATTTAGTAAATTCTGCTAAATTAGAGTGAAAAATCGTCAACACTAGATATATCTGGGTATATGTGGCATTGCTGTGATTCAAGCAGTCTGTCTGGTTATGTTAAACTGTATTTTGAACCTGATTTCTGTCTTAAAGTTGGGTTATTTGAGAAGATTAGTGAAGGCGAATTGTACATTTTCTGGCGATTTCACCCATATACGCCATAAGTTCATAAGCATGACACACGTCTACTAGTTATCTATACTCAGTCTAGGCCCAAACTTGACTGTTTAAAAAAATCTGTTTGGTTGTGTTAAACCATAATTTGAACCTTATTTTTGTCTTAAATTTGGGCAATTTTAGGTGATTGGTGAAGGCGAATTGTACATTTTCTGGCGATTCCACCCCAGATATTTATTAATAGACTGAAGCAGTGGGGCCTGCAACTCTACCTCTCCACGAGTACTTGAGTGTGGAGTGGGTGCTTTGTTATCCCACTAGTTGTATATGAATGCTGGACAACTTCATAAAGATTAGCACTTGGTGCTTTCATGACCTTAACCGAATAGGGCTGCTTAGCGGCCTACCTGACACCCACTTATCAACATACTCCACTCAGCCTGCTAGTCATAGCATTAAACGCTGGCCCTTTAATAACATACACTTTGTTCCTGGGTGCTGTAGTTGCCTATGGGTCAGATTTACAGAAAATGTACAATTCAGCTTCACCAATCCGCTCAAATAACCCTAATTTCAGACGAAAATAAAGTTCAAAATACAGTTCAACATAACCAAACAGATTGCTAGAATCAATGCAATGCCGAATACATGTATACTCAGATTTACCTTGTATTGGCCACATTGCAGCCTATTTTAGCAGAATGTACTAAATGTGTACAGCTGCCAATTGTACAGTTTCTGAAAATCTTACCCTTATACCTTCAGCATTGTATGCACTGCTCACTTTAATAATATCCACGTTGTTCCTATACACCTGTGCTGTAGTGGAATATTGAGCAGTGTATGCACTGCTTATCGAGGGCGGTGCATCACATAAAAATTATGTCAATCTTGTTCTTTTAGCAACTCATATAGTTTTCTGTTTTTCCTTATTTTTGCAGTGTAGCAAAGAGACAGAATATCGTTATTTTATGGCTCATAATCATTAGGTTACCATGTCTTTGTATGGTACTGGTCTGACCATAAAGTGCCTTTCTGTCTCTTCTCTGTCTCTCTCTCCCTTCTTCTCTATCCCTATTTCCTGGGTAAGACCATGAAGTGCCTTTCTGTCTCTTTTCTCTGTCTCTCTCTCTCTCCCTACTTCTCTATCTCTATTTCCTGGGTATGATCATAAACTGCCTCCCTCTCAGCTCTCCCGCCCTTGATATAACAGTTCAAAGTGTTGATAAGGGCGTAAAGCAACCAATCTCACTCACTCACTCTTTGTATGGTATTGTTCTAGTGAATAAACTCATCAGGGAAATACAAATTTAAGAATCAATCATTTGTGACCATAATTGTGAGACAAAAGTCAATGTCTTGTTGATAGACAAAAGTCAATGTCTTGGTGGTAAGACAAAAGTCAATGTCTTGTTGATAAGACAAAAGTCAGTGTCTTGTTGATAAGACAAAAGTCAATGTCTTGTTGATAAGACAAAAGTCAGTGTCTTGTTAATAAGACAAAAGACAATGTCTTGTTGATAAGACAAAAGTCAGTGTCTTGTTGATAAGGCAAAAGTCAATGTCTTGTTGATAAGACAAAAGTCAATGTCTTGTTAATAAGACAAAAGTCAGTGTCATGTTGATAAGACAAAAGTCAGTGTCTTGTTGATAAGACAAGAGATAATGTCTTGTTGATAAGACAAAAGTCAATGTCTTGTTGATAAGACAAGAGATAATGTCTTGTTGATAAGACAAAAGTCAGTGTCTTGTTAATAAGACAAAAGTCAATGTCTTGGTGGTAAAACCTGAGACACACTCCTGCCACTGTATATGCATATATATATATATATGGGTCAGATTTTCAGAAAATGTACAATTGGCAGCTCTACATATTTGGTAAATTCTCCTAAAAAATGATAAAATTTGGGTATATCTGAGTATGTTTGGGGTTGTGTTGTTTTAAAGAAACTGTTGGGATATGTAAAACTCTTTTTTGAAGCTCATTTTTGCCTTAAATTTGTAGAGGATTGGTGAAGGTGAATTCTACATTTTCTGATAACTTGACTCATATTTATATATATATATGTATATTCCCCCCCCCCCGGCCCCAACTCCTGAAGGTATCTCCTTTAATTAAGTCCTAAGTGGGAGGAGCACATGTCAGAAATGCACAGACCACAATGCCACGCCCCTTTAATATGTGTCATATTAGTGCAAAGCTATTGTAAACATGGCTTTGTACATATCATGTATCAATTCCTTCAGCAGTAGGGTCATTGGGTGCAAATAACACCAGAAGGCATTAACGCCATACAGTGGGTATTGATGTGCTTTATGCTTCATATTGAATCTACTGCTGTTATACTCCTACCTAATCTGGCTTGGTATATATGGGTCACGTTATCAGAAAATGTATAATTGGCAGCACTACACATTTAGTAAATGCTGCTAAATTAGGCTGAAAAATGAAAAAATGTAGGAAAATTTGGCAGCTCTACACATTTAGTAAATGCTGCTAAATTAGGCTGAAAAATGAAAAATAGTAGGAAAATTTGGCAGCTCTACACATTTAATAATATCTTTTCCCCACATTAAAGTCCATTTTCATAATTTGATATGTACACCAAAGAGAAATAAAACTATTACAAACAAATAAACCATACACATTTGACTTCCTCTAGTCTCGTTGGTCGATTCCAACAATCTGTCACTTACGTTGAACTGTACTTATTTTTGTCTTAAATTTGTTTATTTAAAAGGATTCGTGAAGGCAAATTGTGCATTTTCTGATGACTTCACGCATATTATATATATATATATATATAGTAATATATCTGGCTATCTCAAGGGCTCCATAACATCCCACATTCCCACATTGAATTATCATGCTGCCTCTTCAATGAAAATCATTCCATCTTGCCATGCTGAGATAGCTGGCATGTCACTCATTTGATTTAAATGGCTGGCCAATAAAAATATTTGAAAAAAAATACCAGGGGTCAGATTATAAGAAAATGTACAATTGGCAACTGTATACATTTAGTAAATTCTGCTAAATTAGGCTGCAGTTTGGTCAATACTAGGTAAATTCGAGTATATTCGGCATTGCATTGATTCTAGCAATCTGTTTGGTTAGGTTGAACTGTATTTTGAACTTTATTTTCGTCTGAAATTAGGGTTATTTGAGAAGATTGGCGAAGGTCAATTGTACATTGTATGAAATTCGGACCCATATATACTTGGTTTGGTTTAAGTTCAACTATTATTACACATTCCTTGGCTCTTACTCAAGTGGACAGACGCTGACTTATACACGACAGATCCGACGTGTCCTGACATCAGCACGATGCGCTGTTAAACATTAGATTCTCGCCAATTATCGCTCACTTAGTGTAGACTTCAACATGTTGTGTTTTTGAATGAATAAATTATATTGGCCTGGGTAAACCATACACTGGTTATAGAATGTAAATAGAGTTGGGAATAAAATATGACAATACATCGTGATAAAAGGGTGTCTTCTGTAGGATTGTAGAATTGTTCTCTTTTTTTCTTCTTTTAATTGTTCAGTTTAAGGCCAATATAATATTTAAATAATCAAATAGAAAATACGCAATATCTCTCAGGGATGTTTTCATACGGTGCCTTATACAATGGTTTTAAATCAATTCTAAAAAAAAAGTTGACCCAAAGCCAGGAATTTGCATTAAAACAGTGAATAAATTGGCTATGCGTGTTTATCTCCTCTTTTTTCTCAAAAAAAAAGAAGAAGAAACTGTGCCAATAAAAATGTTTAAAAGTCAAATCTTTCACACAGTTGTAGTAACAGGTCCTATGTACATTTCAACCATGTATATACAAATCTTCCTCTGTAAATGTAAATCCTTTTTCTGAAACAGTACAACAACTTCACATATATATACAACACATTGATATGGGTCAGATCTTCAGAAAATGCACAATTGGCAGCTCTACACATTTAATAATTTCTGCTAAATCAGACTGTAATTTAGTCAATACTAGGTAAATTCGAATATATTCGACACTGCATTGATTCTAGCAATCTTAGGTTGAACTGTATTTTGAAAGTCATGTTTGTCTTATATTTGCGTTATTTGATAGGATTGATGAAGTCGAATTGTACATTTTGTATATCTTAAGGAAACTCTACCTATATGAGAAACATAACTATGTCGTTGATATCAGTTCTGTTATGTTAAACTGAATTTTGAAGATCATTTTTATCTGAAATTTTTGTTAGTTGATAGGATTGGTGAAGGCAAATTTGTATTTTTCTGAAGATCTGACCCATATGAGAAACACAATAATTTTCTAGCTTCCACTTACCATGGCCCTCCCTAGAATCGTATCTCCATCGTAGATATACAGCGCATCGTTACACAGCTCGTTATACGACACATCCGGCACATCCAGCTGATCCACTCGTACCATAATTTTCCAATCGTTGCGTTCCGCCTTGAAGGTAGTCCTACATCCGATATTGTCTCCGTACGATCGTGAGGCTCGGTTAGAGTGCGAGTACACAACAGCACCTCCTAACAACTTGCCATCATCGCAGTTAGAGCCCTCCATCTCAACTGTGGGTGAGAGAAAGAAGGGAAAAAGTAAATATTGGAGTTATGTGATGGCAGTGATTGAATATTAGTCTAGGCCCAAAGATGAGAGAGTCCCTTCAAACGGAGGGAAAGCCTTTAATTTCAATATATTTATGCATATCTGCCATCGTCGCAGTTAGAGCCCTCCATCTCAACTGTGGGTGTGAGAAAGAAGATGAGGGGTAAGTAAATATTGGAGTTATGTGATGGCAGTAATTGAATAGCAGTCTAGGCCCAAAGATGAGAGAGTCCCTTCAAACGGAGGGAAAGCCTTTAATTTCAATATATTTATGCATATCTGCCATCGTCGCAGTTAGAGCCCTCCAACTCAACTGTGGGTGAGAGAAAGAGAGATAAGTAAATATTGGAGTTATGTGATGGCAGTGATTGAATATTAGTCTAGTATAGGCCCAAAGATGAGAGAGTCCCTTCAAACGGAGGGAAAGCCTCCTCTGGCCTCAAACCAAAAAGTGCCATTATAATTCCGTTAAGGCCACAAAATGTCATTATATTCCCATTAGAACGCCGAGTCCCCCTAGGCCAGGAAACCGATTAGCGAAGTAGGTGTCCAATCACTGACATATCATCATTAACTGATCTGAGGGTTTGGACCTCAGTAAATATAGGAGAGCTACTTATACAATGGCAATAATGAAATATGTGGTGAGTTATTGGAAAATGAGTCCCAAGTCACCAAATCGATATTCTTAAAAAGTGATTTATTCACAAGAAACCTTGGACTGCTAGAAGCTTGATTACATGTAGTAAACTTCGAGACTGTGGATTGAATATATTTATGCATATCTGAGATTATTTCAATTACTTTACTATAGGGACTCATAACACCTGTCATACCCTAATTAACAGCCAGTCAATAACACACAGTGTCAGCAGTACCATACACCCTCTCATACCCTAATAAACAGCCAGTCAATAACACACAGTGTCAGCAGTCTCATACACCCTCTCATACCCTAATAAACAGCCAGTCAATAACACACAGTGTCACCAGCCTCATAAACCCTCTCATACCCTAATAAACAGCCAGTCAATAACACACAGTGTCAGCAGTATCATACACCCTCTCATACCCTAATAAACAGCCAGTCAATAACACACAGTGTCACCAGCCTCATACACCCTCTCATACCCTAATAAACAGCCAGTCAATAACACACAGTGTCAGCAGTATCATACACCCTCTCATACCCTAATAAACAGCCAGTCAATAACACACAGTGTCACCAGCCTCATACACCCTCTCATACCCTAATAAACAGCCAGTCAATAACACACAGTGTCAGCAGCCTCATACACCCTCTCATACCCTAATAAACAGCCAGTCAATAACACACAGTGTCACCAGCCTCATACACCCTCTCATACCCTAATATACAGCCAGTCAATAACACACAGTGTCAGCAGTATCATACACCCTCTCATACCCTAATAAACAGCCAGTCAATAACACACAGTGTCAGCAGTATCATACACCCTCTCATACCCTAATAAACAGCCAGTCAATAACACACAAATAACCCCACAGTAAAAAACCTCCTCCACTCTTCTCTATCGCCGCCCCAACCCACCCACCTTCACCCTACCACTAGTCCCCCTCCCCCTCCCCCTCCTGGCGGCCAGTTGCATAACAAGTCTTTATTCAGTCTAGAAAGTATCCGCTTCAATGGGTGTTGTGTCTTAGGCTATGTACTTGTATTATATCAATATGTAATCTTTTTCTCATTTTCAATGCTGCCCACCACCCCACCCCCCGGCTCCCACACCCCCACCCTTAGCGCTGTTTAGCCTCAATGGCTAAACAGCGCTTGATACAGTTGCGCTTGCGGCGGTATTGGGAGACACCATTTTCGGCGCTTGTTGATATATTTCGCGGCAATGGCCGTCAATTCGAATCTTCCCGACGGGATCTTTCGAGCTATACCTGACCCTATCGTTGAATATACTATTATATAGACAATATTGTTCCAGTAATCACTAGCTAATATCGTTGCTTACTAATATACGGTCAGAGTGAGCATGGAGATTAAGCTCCATAAGCATGTATTTGGTAGGCAGAGACAGCTATAAATGTTGTTCTAGGTATATAGGCGTTTGACCGTGATAACCGGTACGACTGCTGTTTTCCTTTTGATTCTGCCTTGGCAAGCTTCTTACAGAAGCGGTAGTCGCAGGGAGTCCAGGCTCAAAGTTGAGAGAGAGTCCCTCCAAACTGAGGAAAATATCCCGCTCCAATGCGCAAAATGTCAATAAAATCCCATTAGGACGCCTACTCCATTAACGCAGTAGGCGTCCAATCACTGACATATCATTTATATCTGATTTGAGAAGCTTTGAGACTAGAGTATTATCCGTATTATTCAATGGAATCCAACGCTTCTTTTATTTCACAAATAACATGTGCATAAGTGACAGTTACATTTTTTGCCCCAGGCTCCGTTTTTGTTGTTTTAAGGGGGTTTTCCACTGGCTGCGATAAGCTCTGCGGTAAGCCTTGCGATGGTTGGTGTTGGTTCTGTAGGTGGAGAGGTATGACGAGGTCTTGCCTACATGGTTCACTGGCCATGTAGGCAGGACTTCGCCACTTTTCACCATCACAGCACCATTGCAAGGCTTACCGCAGAGCTTACCACAGAGCCTACGGCAGCCAGTGGAGACCATCCTTAAAGTGTATAATATATTTATTTCTCTCCTTAGCTTGTACTTGTCTTTGCTAATCATCTGGTAATGAACCTTTATGCAAGGAATTTGCACAATGCTAATTGTTTCCCTAGGAATATCCTACCTTTAAGCAAGGAAAATACAGCCTCCCAGGGCAGATTCTACTAATCTAATTCTAACAAATGACTGAGAAAACGCGCAAGGAATTAAGCTCTGCTGTGGAGGATGGGAAAATAGGTTATCAAGGAACATTGTAAGTAACGTGTCCTTATGCAACAGGCCCCAGATTATTTTTTTAAAAAGGCCCTCGTCAGTGAGTGGGATGTGAACATGCAACCATTACCAGTGGTGCCCCAAGTGTGCACACTCACGCCAACACGCCGTTAATATAGATTCTCTCAGTGTAAGCACATATAAACAGGTTCCATGCCAAGCTAGGGTTATTAACAGGCTCAGATTTTCAGAAAATGTACAATTCACCATCGCCAATCTTATCAAATCACCCAAATTTCAAACGAAAATAAACTTCAAAATACAGTTCAACCTAACCATACAGATTGCTAGAATCAATGCAATGCCGAATATACTCGAATTTACCAAGTATTGACCAAATTGCAGCCTAATTTAGCAGAATTTACTAAATGTGTACAGCTGCCAATTGTACATTTTCTGAAGATCTGACCCAACAGTGTTGTCCTACTCCTGTAGGCCAGACACCCTACAACATACACACGTACCATGACGGAATTTAAAACGCCTGAATATATTGTTACACCACATTGTAGCAGACCTATTTAACTTAATATTTCTTTACTATCGCTAACACATTCTGATCTGATCAACACATATGAAGTAATGAGGGACAAATAGTCCCTTGAAGGAAATACATTGATTATTCATATTATGATTGTACTGCTGTTGTGCAGACAATTTAATCCCATTATAACCTTAGCATTATGATATATCAAGCCTTAGCATTATGATATATCAAACATTAGCATTATGATATATCAAACATTAGCATTATGATATATCAAACATTAGCATTATGATATATCAAACATTAGCATTATGATATATCAAACATTAGCATTATGATATATCAAACATTAGCATTATGATATATCAAACATTAGCATTATGATATATCAAACATTAGCATTATGATATATCAAGCCTTAGCATTATGATATATCAAACATTAGCATTATGATATATCAAACATTAGCATTATGATATATCAAACATTAGCATTATGATATATCAAACATTAGCATTATGATATATCAAACATTAGCATTATTATATATCAAACATTAGCATTATTATATATCAAACATTAGCATTATGATATATCAAACATTAGCATTATGATATATCAAACATTAGCATTATGATATATCAAACCTTAGCATTATGATATATCAAACCTTAGCATTATGATATATCAAACATTAGCATTATGATATATCAAACCTTAGCATTATGATATATCAAACATTAGCATTATGATATATCAAACCTTAGCATTATTATAAATCCAAAGGAGAGACACATACACAGACTGGTCCCTTGATGAAGGGCATCTTATACAACCTAGTCTAATCATGTACACATGGGTCAGATATTCAGAAAATGTACAATTGGCAGCTCTACACATTTAGACAATTCTGCTAAAATTGTGTGAAAAATGATGAATACCGGGTACATCTGAGTATATTTGGTATCGCATTGATTTAAGGTATCAGTTCTGTTATGTTAAACTGCATTTTGAAGCTCATTTTTGTCTTAAATGTGGGTTATTTGAGAGGGTTAGTGAAGGCGAATTGTACATTTTCTGAAGATCTGACCCACGTATATATCTGAAGGAGAGAGTCAGAGGAATGTGATGTTCACAGACCCATTGTACTAAATCTAGTCATGGGTCAAATCGCCAGAATATGTACAATTAGCTTACAACAAACTTTTCAAATAATCCTAATTTGAGATTTAAATTCGGTTAAAAATACAGTTCAACATAACTGAATAGAATATTTATGGAACAACACAATACTGAATACTGTCAACGTATTAATGTTCGCGCAGTATGAATTTATTTTCGCGATTTTCGCGCATACCCTTATGTTCGCGAATTTAAATCCTGCGCGATTACATAAACCAAGTGTGAGGCTTCCTTGCTGCGCGAATTTAAATCCACGCGAAAAGGTGTCAAAGTACTTAGTGCGCGAAAATTTATCCGCGCGAAAATAAATACGTTTACACAATATTCAGATATACCTATTATTGATAATTTTTAGCATTATTTAGCAGAATTTACTAAATGTGCAAAACGGCCGAGTGTACATTTTCTGATGATCTGACCCTTATTCATGTCCCACACTTCCATAAATCACTTTAGAAGTAAATCTTTTCTTGCCCTGGGGGCGAAACGAGAGTAAAGTAAAACAATGGTGTGTTTACCTCAGATCAATCCCCATCCTCCCAACCATGATTGAGCATATATTTAATCTGCAACGCTATATGGGTCACATCTTCAGAAAATGTACAATTGGCCTTCACCAATCCTCTGAAATAACCCACAATTAAGACGGAAATGAGCTTCAAAATACAGTTATCATAACAGAACTGATACTTTAAATCAATGCGATACCAAATATACTCAGATATACCTGGTATTAATCATTTTTCAGCCTAATTAAGGAGAATTTCCTAAATGTGTAGATCGGCCAATTGTACATTTTCTGAAAATCTTACCCATATGGGTCACATCTTCAGAAAATGTACAGATCTACACATTTAGTAAATGCAGCTAAATTATACTGTAAAATGGTCAATACTAGGTATATCTGAGTATATTTGACATTGCCTTGATTCAAAAGCTCTGTTTGGTTGCGTTGAACTGAATTTTCAATCTGATTTTGTCTTAAATTTGGGTTATCTGAGAGGATTGGTGAAGGTGAATTATACAGTTTAAGGCGATTTCACCCATCCCTCGTCACTGTATCAAAAGATTGAATCCCCAATAGCTGCCAAAGCTTGAAAATTAACAGCTTTAGATGAAATATATTCACTGAGCCAAAAGATCTAATCCATCACGTAGGCGAAAATGACTAAAACAGATGAAAAATGATAGAAAATTGATGAAAAATGATAGAATTGATGAAAGTAGAGTGGAATTGTGATCAGGTGGGGGCGATGTGAATGTGATATGGCAAATGGGTCAGATTTTCATAAAATGTACAATTCGCCTTCACTAATTCTCTCAAATAACCCACATTTAAGACTAAAATGAGCTTCAAAATGCAGTTTAACATAACAAATCTGATACTTTAAATCAATGCGATACCAAATATACTCAGATATACCCGGTATTCTTCATTTTTCACCCTATTTTAGGAGAATTTCCTAAATGTGTAGAGCTACGAATTGTACATTTTCTGAAAATCTGACCCAAATGAAGATATCTTTTTAGTTTCGACAGCCAACAACAGGAAAAGAGGCATGCCAGATACAAATCATGGGTCGGGTCGGATAGAAATGTACAATTGGCAGCTTTACATATTTATCAAATCCTGCTCAATTAGGCTGACAAATGAGAAATACTTCATCTGCGTATATATGGTATTTCATTTATACAAAAGAAATTGAATTGAACTGTAATTTTTAGCTCAATCTTTGTAATCTTTGTCTTAAATTCGGATTATTTAAGAGAATTTGCGAGGGCGAATTATACAACATCAGGCGATATCGCCCACGTAGAAACCATGCCAGCGAAATGAGTAAAGAAGCGAAGTAATTGCAGTTGCCTCAGGGTGTTCACCTGTTTGCAAGTTCAAATTTATACAGGACATAAATTTGTGATGTGTTTCAGGAAAATGAGTCATAAGTCGCAATATGGATATCTTTCAAAGTGTTTTATTTATAAGATATCTTTGTTGGAATATTCTAATTCTTGGGGTACTTAATGCTGCTAATGATATTAATACATATACGAAATTTCAAGGCAATGTATTAAATATATCTATGCATTTCTAAGGCCAGCTTATGGAGTATATTTAGGTACTTTATTAGTAATTATCCACCCAAAAATATTGATAACTTTTTTTTTCAAAAATTAAAATATCAAACTTATAATGTAGAAACACTACCTAGATGCCCTTGATGTTTACTACCATTAGAATCGGCTTGAGCTCATCTATTCAAATATGATAATATTATCTCAAAATCCATTTTTTGCGACTTATGACTCATTTTCCTTCCATCACAAATTGTCAGCATAAAATATCTCCGGAGCGTGCGAAGTATAAAATTGGCGTTTGGTTTCCAGCAGATTTTCTAAAACTCAATGCCCTCCTCCCCTGACAGTTCAAACTGTTATCGCATGGTGTCGCTATGTCATTTTGAAAGGTTAACTGTCCCATAAAGCACAACATTGTCAGTTCCACATCAGTGGTGTAGGCATGGCAACATGGTGGTACATACATAGCAAAACCATGGCAGAAGCATGGGCAATGGAAACAGCTCAAAAAGAAATTGGGAAAAAAATATTTTTTTCCGATTTTACCCCCACCTATCTAGAAAAACCCTACCTTAAAATAATTGACCTTGCCTTGGGCAATGGAAACAGCTCAAACCCAGTCTAGGCCCAAAGTTGAGAGAGTCCCTTCAAATGAAGGGAAAGCCTCTCGCCTCAAACCACAAAGTGCCATTATAATTCCATTAAGACCGCAAATTCCCATTATAATCCCATTAGGACGCCGAGTGTCAGGAAACTGATTAGCGAAGTAGGCGTCGAATCACTGACATACCATTCTGATCTCGATCTGGGGTGTTGGTGCTCTAGAGAGTGGTTGGGCCAAAGAAAATATTTTTCCGATTTACCCCCTCCTATCTAGAAAAACCTTACCTAAAAATAATTGACCTTGCCTCAATTTCTGTAACCAAATAAAAAGCTTATTAAAGTAGGAACACAAGTCCTCCTAACCTGAAGACAAGGTAATTTTACTTTTGTTTAAAATACATATTTACAATTACTCTTGTTTAAAATACATATTTACAATTACTCTTGTTTAAAATACATATTTACAATTACTTTTGTTTAAAATACATATTTACAATTACTTTTGTTTAAATACATATTTACAATTACTCTTGTTTAAAATACATATTTACAATTACTTTTGTTTAAAATACATATTTACAATTACTTTTGTTTAAATACATATTTACAATTACTTTTGTTTAAAATACATATTTACAATTACTTTTGTTTAAATACATATTTACAATTACTTTTGTTTAAAATACATATTTACAATTACTCTTGTTTAAAATACACATTTTACGAAATAAATTTCTTCAGTTCCTGAAAGGTGCTATCATAAAAGATTTTGTTTTTTTTAAATGAAGTAACCATTCCCCCTACCTAGTCGTCATCTACGATATATGAGAAACCAGTCTAGGCCCAAAGTTGAGAGAGTCCCTTCAAATGAAGGGAAAGCCTTTCGCCTCATACCCCAAAGTGCCATTATATTTCCATTAAGACCGCAAAATGTCATTATACTCCCATCAAAGAGGTGAGTCTTAGGCCAGGAAACCGATTAGCGAAGTAGGCTGACATACCATTCTTATCTGATCTGAGGGTTTGGACCTAGAGTGAAACAGGTATTTATTTGTTGGCCTTGTAGAGAGGTAGTGACGGGCTTGTCCCAGTGCCGTGTTGTTGGTCATGTTCTGATTGTGTGCACTCATCACACGGTTGTTGTGATTCGGCGTCCGTCGACATCCCTTCTCATCAAAAGGACATTTAGTTAATCATGGATGAAGGCAGGGAAGGCAACACAGGGATTTTCTTAACAGTCTAGGCCCAAAGATGAGAGAGTCCCTTCAAACGCAGGGAAAGCCTCTCGCCTCAAACAGCAAAGTGCCATTATAATTCAATATGACATTTCAATCCCATATGAACGCCTAGTCCTAGGCCAGTAAACCGATCGGCGAAGTAGGCGTCAGACGGTCCAATCACTGACATACCATTCTTATCTGATCGGAGGGTTTGGGCCTAGATTAAAGGATAAATGTATCTTCATTCTTGTAATATCGGGACCAGAGGGGAAACATGCTAACAGGATGTGTGATACTCTGCTCTTTCCAATTATCAACATGCATATAACCAACCATAGCTTTGGTCCTGGGTATGACCTTAAAGTGCCTTTCTGTCTCTTTTCTCTGTCTCTCTCTCCCTTCAACTCCATCTCTATTTCCTGGGTATGATCATAAACTGCCTCTCTCTCAGCTCTCCCACCCTTGATATAACCATATTAAATGTGTTGATAACGGCGTAAAGCAACCAATCTCACTCACTCCAACCGCTATACACGGCATTGCCAGCTTTTGGTAACCCAGTCGGTGTGCACTGGGTGGGAGGTGCAATGGTACTATTAAAAGCGAATGACATAGCCAGCGGTGAATGCAAACCCCCTATTCAATATGGCGACAGACACAACTAGCGACTGTGGACACGCACGTGTGAAGTCACACTTGCTCGGGTAAACAAAGACCCCCTAATATCGCCCCCCAGTGTTGAGATGTTTGTAAGATGAGTCCCTCATTAAAGACACATCAATCAGCGCCACCACTCGACGCACACATCTTTCACTTTGTGACGTCAAGCGGAAGCAGACGACATCTAGCTACATCGCCTATGGGTCAGATTTTCAGAAAATATACAATTGGCAGCTGTGCACATTTAAGAAATTCTGCTAAATTAGGCTGAAATTTGGTCAACACTAGGTAAATTCGAGTATATTCGGCATTGCATTGATTCTAGCAATCTGTTTGGTTAGGTTAAACCAAAGGTATAAATGTATCTTCATTCTTGTCATATCGGGACGAGAGGGGAAACATGCTAACAGGATAAGATACTCTGCTCTTTCTGATTATCAACAATGGCTCTTTTACATGCATATGGGTCAGATTTTTAGAAAATGTACCATTGGCAGCTCTACACATTTAGTAAATTCTGCTAAATTGCATACATACAACTGCATTTGGAGAGTGGTTTCTGACTTAAATTTGCGTTATTTGATAGGATTGGTGAAGACGAATTGTACATTTTCTGGCGATTTCACTCATAACACGCGGTTGCTACGACGGGTCAGCGTTATAACATGTCGGACGCATTTAAAGGTCAGGGAAGTGTCGACAAAAAAGTATCATACTACTACATGTATTGAAATAAAGCAGGGAAAAACTGCATGGCCATCAACTGTGTAAAGATATTGTTGTGAGGTATGATGGGACCACCCAACAAGCCGTTTGCAGGGAAGAAAGTAAACGCATGTGGTGATTATAAGAGCCTTTTTATCGCATCGCCATCAGCCGAATCAAAAGTTTCTGGTTTAGATCAAGGAGGGTCGATTGATCGCTAGGAAACGGTAGCGTTCAAGAGTGGTGGTCGGCATGAGACATGTGCGGAATATGGGCTAGGTAGAAATGTACAATGGGCAGCTCTAGGGTCAGATTTTCAGGAAATGCACAATCAGCAGCGCTACAAATTTGCTTATTTCTGTTCAATTAGACAGGAAAATTATAAATAATGGGTATATCATAGTATTTTTGGCATTGGGTTGATTAGAAATATCTCTTTCATTATGTTAAACTGTATTTTGAACGTCAGTTTCACTTAACTTTGGGTTTATTGAAAGGATTGGTGAAGGTGAATTGCCGGATTTCTGTCTTAAATTTGGGTAATGCAGTTTAGGCCCAAACCCTCAGATCAGATAAGAATGGTATATCAGTGATTGGACGCCTACTTCGCTAATTGGTTTCCTGGTCACTAGGCGTTCTAATGTGATTATAAGGACGCAAACGTCCATGGCGGACACTGCGTATTTTTGTATGTTTCGATTAAATATTACATTGGCCTTAAATAAATAAAAAATGCTGTGGTCTTAATAGAATTATAATGGCACTTTGGGGTTTGAGGCGAGAGAGGTTTTCCCTCCGTTTGAAGGGACTCTCTAATGTTTGGGCCTAGCCTGAATTGTACATATTGAGGCGAATTCCCCCAGTATGCTGGTCCTGGGTAAGACCATAAAGTGCCTTTCTGTCTCTTTTCTCTGTCTCTCTCTCCCTTCTTCTCTATCTCTATTTCCTGGGTATGATCATAAACTGCCTCACTCTCAGCTCTCCCGCCCTTGATATAACCATAATAAATGTGTTGATAAGGGCGTAAAGCAACCAATCTCACTCACTCACTCACTCCCCCAGTATGCAGAGAAGCGCAGTGTGTGAAATGAAGGCACTGGTAGAAGGAAACATCTCTATTACGCGGCCATCTGGCATGCAGGGGCAGGCGGGTGGGGAATAACGGTAAAAACAAGACGAGTAATGGAAAAAATATCGCCTACACATGTTAAACATGTGACGGTAGCATGCAGTGGGAGCCAACCATAGCTCTCCATGTATACATGTGAAGTCGGCAGTAACATGTAACTTGTACTCCAAATCCACTCAAATAACCCACATTTAAGGGGGGAAAATGAGTTAAAAATACCCTTTTAGTTTTAACATAACTAAACAGATTAGTAGGCCTAAAATCAATGCAACGCCAAATATACTCGGATATTCCTAATATTAATATAACTTTTCAGTCTAATTTTACATCATGGATATACCATTCTTACTGATATGAGGGTTTGGGCCTAGACTGCACTGTGGGTTGCAATGTCAACAATCAATAATCAACATAAATACATGAATATAATTATGAATATCTATATATGATCAGACTAAAGATTAACTAACATTACGTAACTGCTGGCGTAACTACCCAGTCATCCACCATAAGGGTCAGGCCGTCAGAAAATGTACAATTGGCAGCTCGACACATTCAGTAAATTCTGCTAAATTAGGCTGAAAAATCATGAATACTAGGATTATCTGAGTATATTCGATATTGTGTTGGTTTAAATAATCTCTTCGGTTATGTTCAACTGTATTTTGAGTAGAGTTTTTGTCTTAAATGTGTGTTATTTGAGATGATTGGTGTAAGTCAATTGTACATTTTCCGACGATTTCCCCCATAAGGGACTGTGGGAATGTACCGTAGAGAGAATAAATACTGTAAACGTATTAATGTTCGCGCAGTATTTATTTTCGCTATTTTCGCCACCTTTGTGCGCGAAAATAAATCCTGCGCGAAAGGTATAATTATTGCATAAACAATGTGTGAGACTTCCTTGCTGCGTGAATTTAAATCCGTGCGAAAAGGTATCAAAGTACTTAGTGCGCGAAAATTTATCTGCGTGAAAATAAATACGTTTACAGTAATCAGCGACGTGTCTATTTACACCACACAGGGAAGTGACGCGCGACGCCAAGCGCGTCTCCTGGGGCGCGCGATTGCGATTGAAAGCGTCGCGTTTTACTATTGGCAATTACAGCCTGTAATAATAGACAAGCGCTGATGCATGTATATATACTCCCCACGGTCGCATTAAACCTTAGATTAAACAAATTAATTACATGAGACGCATGTCTCTATCGGGCAATATTTCTTATTTCTGTTTATATGGGTTTCCTACAGTCTAGGCTGTCTCAAAATCTCTTGCATCAAAATGAAATCATTCGGATGTCATGCATTCGGGAGTTTTAAGTATCTTTATTTCCTCAAATTGAATTCAATTGATAAAGAAGTATTTTAAAATCAGTTGAGTCTATTGTGTAGCATGTGGGTGAAATCGCCAGAAAATGTACAATTCACCTTCACCAATCTTCTCAAATAACCATAATTTCACACGACAATAAATACAGTTCAACCTAACCAAACAGATTGCTAGAATCAATGCAATGCTGAACATGCTCGAATTTACCTAGTATTGACCAAATTGCAGCTTAATTTAGCAGACATTCCTAAATGTGTACAGCTGCCAATTGTACATTTTCTGAAAATCCGACCCATGTAGACAGAAACCATTCAATTGCAAAAACAACTAAAAAATCGCCAACGCAAAAAAAATAATCTTAGTTGAAATCTGATACGTGTAGTGACAGCTCGCAACTCAATTTGAGCTGAGAATTATGTCAACTTCTTCCCAGACAAGACGTACACAGCAGCCATCAAGATAGCATCTCCTCTATATTTCACTATCTGGGTAAAGTCGCCAGAAAATGTACAATTCGCCTTCAACAATCTTCTCAAATAAACCAACTTTAAGACAAAAATCAGGTTCAAAATACAGTTCAACATAACCAGACAGATTTATTGAATGAATACAATACAGAATACACTCAGATATACCTAGAATTTATAAGTTTTCACTCTAATTTGGCAGAATTTGAAAGATGTGTAGAACTGTAGCTTTACTTGTGCATTTCCTGATATCCTGACCCAACTAGTGTTTGTCAAATCGTCAGAAAATGTACAATCGCAAGCTCTACACAAATGGTAAATTCTGCTATATTAGATTGAACAATAATAAATACTATCTATATCTGAGTATATATCAGGTAATGCATTGATTTAATAAAATCTGTCCGGTTTTGTCGAATTGTATCTGGTCTTAAATTTGGGTTATTTGAGAGTATTTGTGAAGGCCAATTGTACATTTTCTGACGACATGTTCATTAAAGCCGCCATTGAGAGACGATCACTAAATCTGTCGCTTTCCATCGTAATCCATTACACTAAAAGCCTCCAATGTTATATATACAGCTTTACACATCAATTATTCAACAAGCGCAGTTGTATGTATGGGTCAGATTTTCAGAAAATGTACAATTCACCTTCACCAATCCTTTTAAATTGCACACATTTAAGATAAAAATGTGCTTCAAAATGCAGTTTACCATAACAGAACTGATACTTTAAATCAATGCAATACCAAATATACTCAGATATACATGGTATTCATCATTTTTCAGCTTAATTTAGCAGAATTTCCTAAATGTGTACAGCTGCCAATTGTACATTTTCTGAAAATCTGACCCGTATATGAAAAGAAATAATTGTTCGTCGCCTTGGCAACGAGTGGGGAATGAAGAAAATGCTCCCACCTCCTGATGGACTTATGACCATTCTCTATTTCATTTTCCAGCCATGCACTTTCTTTTCAGTAACGTGTAACCATTTTGAGCAGTCTCAAATAGTTCATTCATTCATTCACGATCTAGGCCCAAAGATGGGAGAGTCCCTTCAAACGAAGGGAAAGCCTCTCGCCTCAAACCACAAAGTGCCATTATAATTCCATTAAGACAGCAAAATGTGATTATTGTAGGTGAATGTTGCGTTTAATTTATAACTCAACCTTCTTGTTTTGAATAAATCGTGACGAATCAGCATCAAACTATAGTAAATCTCTTCCAGAAAGGCATAACAATTAACAGTTAGTTAGAGAGAGAGAAAAAGAGAGAACAAAAAATAAAAAAAATAAAAGAAAGAGAAAAAAAACAAAAAAAAACAACAACAACAAAACAGCTAGTTAGAATGGGGAGAAACACGGACCGATCTACAAGAGATCCACATTTGACGCTCAAATTTAAAGAATACTCAAAAATACAATTAATCCATAAAATATTGACTCTAAACATCATTTTCTTCCTAGGGTCACACATTCATGTAAATCCCTCCAGTCAGACAGGGTTAAACAATATAAAGGGAATCACATACGTCATGGATCAGATCTTCAGAAAATGGACAATTCACCTTCACCAATCCTCTCAAATAACCCAAATTTAAGAAGATAATTAGGTTCAAAATACAGTTCAACATAACCAGACAGATTTATTGAATGAATACAATACAGAATACACTCAGTATTTATCATTTTTCACTCTAATTTAGCAGAATTTGAGAGATGTGTAGAACTGTAGATTGTGCATTTTCTGAAGGTCTGCCGCACATATGGGTCAGATTTTCAGAAAATGTACAATTGGCAGCTGTACACATTTAGTAAATTCTGCTAAATTAGGCTGCAATTTGGACAATACTAGATAAATTCGAGTATATTCAGCATTGCATTGATTCTAGCAATCTGTTTGGTTAGGTTGAACTGTATTTTGAACTTTATTTTCGTCTGAAATTTGGTTTATTTGAGAAGATTGGCGAAGTTGAATTGTACATTTTCTGAAAATCTGACCCATATACAATACATAGCCAAGTGTAGGGATTTAATAGCATTAGTAAACACTAAACCCACTAAGCGTCCAACCCTACACACACACACACAATAGTGACAGTCAGTTTTTCCCCTGCAGACCGCTACAATATTATTTTACTGCTGCTCGCCTCCTCCTCCTCCTGTCACGTTTGTATGGGAGCTAATCCTCAGGACTCAGATTGCACGGTGGGGGCAGATATAGAGACCATTCTGATCACGCTTCCACAAACTCAGCCTGTCACCCGGGTATAGTCTGTCCAATAAGGAGTTGACACCGGCAAGACGGGATTCTTTAAGAAGGGAGAAAAGTGGCGGATTTTTTACCTATTCAAACCTTAGCCCCTGAGTCGCCATTTCCGATCAACCATTGCGCAATATAGAGAAAATGGAACGAGCCGTCAGTAATAGAAAATTTATTGGACAAGATTCGTCCCCATATGCACTTGCCTACAGCATAGTGCTTATGCGGACAAACCGTGTCCAATAAATTTTCAATTATGACGGCAAGTTCGATTCTATATTTATTATATGGGCATAAAACCTTATCAAATATTATCAGATATCATTGAAAAAGTATGCAACAAGTATCAGAGACAGTCCAAGCACGACCGACTCTGTCTATGACTATGAATTTGTTGCTTCGCGGAGAGCCTTGGATCCATGCGAAGCATGTCAACAAATCCACAGACTGCGTTTCCCCTTCTATGGAAGGAAGAGCTGGTTATACTGGCCCTGTTTCCCCATGGTTGATTGCAAAGAGCAGCTCGCTAGGAAAATCCCCCAATTTTCCCTCTTCTTAAAGAAACCGTTTTGCCCGTGTCAACTACTTATTGGACAGACTATAGAAAATGTTTCATTTCACGCGTGCCGCGCTTCTTATAGCCAACAGCACTTGAAAGTCAATCCAGGCAGGGCTTGTGGACACATATATATGTGTATGAATAGATTCTTTTTTTATTGTTATATTTTTATTTGGTTCTTTGGATTGAAGAGTTATTGGCAGTCAGTTCTGATATAGTTCTATGCTATATACTTGAGCATGCAGCAGGGAAAGTTAGGATGAGTAAAGTAAGAACACATATATGTATTTATATGTATTTATAGGCCTACATTATGATTGGCTTAAATGTTGGAGAGAAGCAGAAAGAGCGAGGAATGGTCTATCCCCGTCCTTACTGTGTCTTTACATGTCTTTAGTTATTATAGAGAGAGGTATGGGGGATGGACGGACGGAGAGGAACGATAAGAGAGACAGCCAGACAGAGACAGACAGAGACAGAGCGAGAGGGAGCCAGAGACAGAGACAGTGACAGCTAGGGATGGTTGAGAGAGGGAGGATACAGAGAGGGAGAGAGAAAGACAGAGAGAGACAGAAAGAAAAGGGGGACAGAGAGGGATCGTAGATAAAGAGAGAGGGGGGCAGAGTGGGATGGTAGATAGAGAGAAAAATACACAGAATGGGGCAGAGAGAGACAGACAGACAGACAGAGAAAGAGGGAGAGAGACAGAAAGTGAGATGCTCGGGAGAGACGGGAAGGGAAGGGAAGGATACATACATGTAACATAGGTCAATAGAAAAAGTAGGTAACTTTATCACAGAACACATGTTCCACCGGGTCGTATATCCACTTGAGTCACGCAGAAGCAATATCAAAACTTTAGATTAAAAAAACTCATCATAAAAAGATAGCTACATGTCAGACAGCAGTCTGTCATGTAGTAAAGTCATATGAAGCAGGCATTTCTGCATCTCTCTAACATCACGCACCATATATATGAATCAGATCTTCAGAAAATGTATAATTGGCAGCTTTAAATATTTAAGAAATTCTGCTAAATTAAGCTGAGAAATGAGGTACATCTGAGTATATGTGGTATCGCGTTGATTTAAAGTATAATGTTTTGTTATGTTAAACTGCATTTTTAAGCTCATTTCTGTCTGAATTTGTGGTTTATGTGAGTGGGTTGGAGAAGGTGAATTGTACATTTTCTGAGAATCTGACCCATATATATGTACCTGTGTTCTACAGGCTTCCCTTTACTTGTGTCAAAGTTGTTCCTATTTGTTAAACAGAGTCATGACATTCATGCAACACAACTGTCTTACTTTGCCATGCCTCCAGACATAACTTGTATATCAATTGTGATGTGTTTTAGGAAAATGAGTCACAAGTCGCAATTTTTATATTTTACAAAGTAATTTATTCACAAGATTTCTTTGTTGGAATGTTTTCATTTTTAGGGTGCTTAACGCTGGTTGCAGCATGAATACATGTACCAAATTCCAAGACGGTGTATTAAATATTTCCATGTATTTCTTAGGTCAGTTTATAGAGTATATTGAGCTAATCTATAGTAATTGCCCACCGAACAATATTGCAAATTTCTTTTTCAAAAATAAGAATATCACACTTAAAATATAGAAATATTTATATAAGATGTCCTATACTATAGCTGGTATTGTGTTGGTTGGAACTATCTGTTAGGTTATCTTGAAGTGTATTTTGAAGGTTATTTTTGTCTTAAATTTCGGTTATTTGAGAGGATTGGTGAAGGAGAATTGTACATTTTCTGACGATTTCACCCTAATGAAGAACTAAAGGACAAGGGATTGCATGTACAGATGTGGAGGAACCTTGAGAGGCCTTGCATGATTGGAGTTAGTATTTTCTAAGGAGGTGCCGTGATGTCTGTAGTGAACTGTAGCAGTCATGTTGGCAGACTAACGTTGGTCGATAGGGGATGAGAATGCAACATGGTAACCATTCCCTCCCTGTTTGTCTCGCAGAGAACACGCAAACGCTCGCAAACAAATACACGCACCAGATTACTGGAATAGATGGGTCAGATTTTCTGAAAATGTACAATAGGCTGCTATATACTTATTTGGGAAATTCTGCTTAGTAAGACTGAAGAAATGATGATTGGAATTTTGCGGTTGGAGCGAGAGGCTTTCACTTAGTTTGGAGGGACTCTCTCAACTCTGAGCCTAGACTGGAGAGGTTTTCCATCGGTTTGGAGGGAGACTCAACTCTGAGCCTAGACTGACACCATCCATATAATAACACAAGTGGGTGAAATCGCCAGAAAATGTACAATTCACCTTCGCCAATCCTATCAAATAACGCAAATTTAAGACAAAAATAGTCATAGCATTAAACGCTGGCCCTTTAATAACACACACTTTGTTCCTGGGTGCTATAGTTGCCTATGGGTCAGATTTTTTTCAGAAAATGTACAATTCGCCTTCACCAATCCTCTCAAATAACCCAAATTTCAGACGAAAATAAAGTTCAAAATACAGTTCAACCTAACCAAACAGATTGCTAGAATCAATGTAATGCCGAATATACTCGAATTTACCTAGTATTGACCAAATTGCAGTCTAATTTAGCAGAATTTACCTAATGTGTACAGCTGCAAATTGTACATTTTCTGAAAACCTGACCCAAGTATTATATCTGTCTGTATTACAGGTGTGATGGTTCAGCAGCGGTCAGAGCTTTCTCTATAGCCAGGTAATCAGAAATAGGCCTACAATTGGTCTTCACCAATTCTCTCAAATAACTCACATTTAAGACAAAAATCAGCTTCAAAATGCAGTTTAACATAACAGAACTGATACTTTAAATCAATGCGATACTAAATATATTCAGATATACCCGGTATTCATCATCTCTCAGCCTAATTTAGCAGAATTTCCTAAATGTGTACAGCAGCCAATTGTACATTTTCTGAAAATCAGACCCTTAAAGTAAAGGTAAGGGAGTGGTCGTGATAACTGACCAGTGTCCAGCTAGCTATATCAGGTTGCTTGTAATTAACAAGATCTGTGGTCTCTATAATTAGCAGGATCATATTCACTGGCAGCAAATAGAAATATTTCTAATAATTTTCAGACAGATAAATGGGAAAACACACCTATTTTTTTGGCCTAAGGGCGTGAGTAACTCATCCTCCCAAGGCAGGGCGAGAGGGCGCAAGGAGAGACGACCTGCTGTCAAGTGGAGAAACTACACGATCTAAATTACACTGAAACACTATTAAAACTGGGTATATTTGAGAGTATTTGGTATCAATTATTGCTTTAATTTGTTAAAATCTGGTCGGTCACGATGAAGTGTATTATGTAACTCAATTTCGTCTTAAATTTGGGTTATTTAAGACTGGTGGTAAATTTATGCGATTTGTACATCGTCAGGCGAATTCACTCATGTACATATTGATTCAGTACTGCATGTAACACTATAACATGTCCTCTTTTATTGACCTCACATATGTACTGATGCTGCTCCACCCTTTCCCTCCTTCACCTTCCTCAACCTTTTCTCCCCTCTCTCCCCTCCTCCTCCCCCTCCTCCTCCTCCTCCTCACACCTGCACCTCCGCCCCGACCACTTCTCCCACTACTTCGAATTCTGGGTGAAGTCGGCAGAAAATGTACAATACGCCTTCACCAATCCTCTCAAACAACCCACATTTAAGACAAAAATAACCTTCAAAATACACTTCAAGATAACCTAACAGATAGTTCCAACCAACACAATACCAGCTATACTCAAATATACCCCAATATTTATCATTTTCAGTCAATTCTAGCAGAAGTTATTGAGTGTGTGGAGGAGCTACTACTGTACATTTCAGAGCCTTCTATACCCCCAGAACACACCTGTCAGCCCACGTGTGCACCAGGTGAGATAGCAGCTGAGGTGCAGGTATATGTACCTGTACAGGTGTAATGTTATGTGTATTACTACTGCATCATCTATACCCACTTATAGCAGTAGCGTGGCACGCTGTAATCACGCTATTCAACCCTTTATCACTACAGCCCCATCTTACAGCAAACATTGTGTGTGCTATTATTACACGACTCTTCCCTCTCCCTCTCGCTCCCTGTCTCACTGTTTCTCTCTCTCTCATACACACACGCTCGCTCTCTCTCTCTCTCTCTCTCTCTCTCTCTCTCTGTGTCTCTCTGACTGTTTCTCTCTCACACACACCTTAGAGTAATATCAGTAACTTGTTACTCTAAGCACACACTCTCTCTCTCTCTGTGTGTCTCTCTCTCTCTGTCTCTCTCTCTCTCTGTGTCTCGCGCGCTCTCTCTCTCTGTTTCTCTGTCTGTCTGTCGGTCTCTCTCATTCTCTCTGTCTGTCTCTCTCTCTCTCACACTCTCACCTGTCTTTTTCACTATCTCTCTCTCACCTCTCTGTTCCTCTCATTCTCTCTATCTGTTCCTCTCTCTCTGTGTTCCTCTCTCTCTCTCTCTTCTATCTCTCTCTCCCTCCCTCTCTCTCTCTCTCTGTCTGTCTCTCTCTTCTATCTCTCTCTCTTCTATCTCTCTCTCACTCTCTCTGTGTGTCTGTCTCTCTCTTCTATCCCTCTCTCACTCTCTCTCTCTCTCTCACTCTGTTCCTCTCATTCTCGCTCTTTTCTCTCACTATCTCTCTCTCTGTCTGTCTCTCTCTTCTATCTCTCTCTCACTCTGTTCCTCTCATTCTCGCTCTCTTCTCTCACTATCTCTCTCTCTCTGTCTGTCTCTCTCTTCTATCTCTCTCTCACTCTCTCTCTCCCTCTGTTCCTCTCCCTCTCACTCTCTTCTCTCACTATCTCTCTTCTATCTCTCTTCCTCTCACTCTCTATGAATGCGAATTGTTCTGTCGACTTCCCCCAGTAGCTGTAGTCTATCTGCACTACGTGTACTTAGTCTACCTCTTTAGCCTCTGGTGATGCGGCTCAAAGAGACAGCGACTAATCAGTGCGATTAAACAAGATGACGCGATTATGACATATCGTTAATGACATGACGGGCGACGCGTATACACGCACACAAAGCCAGCCGCACCATCCGCCAGTACGCCATGTTAAAGCTGCAGTAATTAGTCTAGGCTCAGAGCTGTCAGAGTCCCTCCAAACTGAGGGAAAACCTCTCGCTCCAAACTCAGGGTATCCCAAATATGTCGGATTTTTAATGGCATTTTACATTATGCCATTAAAATCAGACATTAACGCAGTAGGCGTCCAATCACTGACATGCCAATCTTATGTGATCTGACTGAAATAGAGATTTTCTACTGTTTGTTCCGTTCCTTTTGAACCCATCGAAAAGTCATTTGACCAGAATTGTTGTTTTTTGCACCAGGGTTTCATGAACGCCCACATTTAGCCTATATCTCGGGGATTCGACTCAAAAGTGTGTATAAACATAATATTATAACATCGACAGAATATTGATAACTTCACTCCTACATGTCATGATGTGAGTAGATTTGTCATTTATCGTATTAGTAGTTGAGATGCAGCTTTAAATCATCATCTTTTTTTTGCAGAACCGAGGCGCACTGGTCGACCCCATCATTTGTCAGAAGAACTCGAGTTTAAATCACCATCGCGACGGCAGCATTAAATGAAACGAATTAAGCAGACGACAATTTCCAGCAAAGGTCACCGAGCGAACAACCGCCAGGGGTCAGGTGCGAATGGCTTGATTCACTGCGGACACGTTGCTCCCGCTCTGTTCCCCCGTTGTCTACCAGGGCTTGTTCAAGCTTCGGTTTCTCTCGATTGACTACCAAAAGGGATAAGTTGGTCAGCGGACCTGAGATCAGACAATGATGACCACAAGACCGCCTGAACGGTCAATATTGACCATTTAGTGACCCACGGCTGCGAGAGGTGGAGGAACAATAGCAGCAGACGACAGCCCGAGGAGCAGACGACAGCAATCATTACGTCTGGACTACAGTGGCAGAGGCGGGAAAACGCTCAGATACTCCTGACGAGAAAATCAATGCCCAAGGTCATTTACTCCTTACACTCTATTCGAGATCTACTTGGAGCGGCTTGCCGTAGGGTTAATATTTTGGGTCGCTTTGATGTTTATTCTAAGCAGGTCTCGAACAGAGTGTACAGTATGTATACACAAAAAAAAACTAGGCTCAGAGCTGAAAGAATCCCTACAAACTGAGGGAAAGCCTCCTGCTCCTAACCACAAAAGCTCACTAAAATCTCATTAGGACAAGCTTGGATTGATATATATGCCTTCTGAATTGTGTATTGATAATATTATGTTTTCTGTCTTCAGGAATTATATTGTCAGGCAATATTACTATTGTAAAATGTCCAAGTCTGAATAAAAACCAACAGAAGACGCAAGGATTCTTGGCAAATTTGCCTACGAAATAACAAGACCTGGGTCAGATTTTTAGAAAATGTACAATTATTGTCAGCTGTAGGCTACACATTTAATCAATTCTGCCAAATTAACCTGCAATTTGGTCAATACTAGGTAAATTCGAGCATATTCGGCATTGCATTGATGCTAGCAATCTGTTTGGTTGGGTTAAACTATATATTGAACGTTATTTTCGTCTGAAACTTGGGTTATTCAAGAAGATTGGTGAAGGTGAATTGTACATTTTCGGAAAATCTGACCCACCTACGTCTCACAGAGAACAAAATTAATTCAGGTGCAATAGTTGCTAAAGCCCACCTGAAGGTAAATACCGTATGTAGAGAGAAGATAATTCTACTGACATAGTACGTCAGTTTTTGACACTCAATGTTTGTATCGTCTGGTATTTAGTTCAGCACACGCCCATGCGCAGTTAAAGCAGTGTTCTCTGCTATTATAACTAAAATACCTTTACCAATGTTACTCATATTATCACTTATAGGACTGCAGTTAGGCCTGAGAGAGGGGGGGAGAGAAAGAGAGAGAAAGAGAGAGAGAGAGAGAGGGAGAAAGAGAAAGAGAGAGAGAGGGAGACAGAGAGAGAGGGAGGGTAATAGAGAGGGAGACAGACAGACAGAGAAAGAGGGAGAGAGAAAGAGAGAGGCATACAGAGAGAGAGAGGGAGAGAGAGGGAGCGAGAAAGGCAGAAAGAGAGAGAGAAAGAGAGACAGAGAGAAAGAGAGAGAGAGAGGGGGGGAGAGAAAGAGGGAGAGGGACGGAGACTGAAAGGGGGACAGAGAAAGACTGGGAAACACAGAGAAAGAGACACAGAGAGAGATACAGAGAGGGAGACAAACGAGAGCGAGAGATAGAGAGACAGAGAGAGAGAGATAGAGAGAGCGAGAGGGATACTCATAGAGAGAGATAGAGATAGAGAGAGACACAAACAGAGATAGACAGATTAGAGAGAGAGCTATATTATAGGATAGAGACTACCATTTGATAGCGACATATTTATTGAAAGCCTTTTTAATCAGGCTGCCTGAGGGCCCTCTTTAGACCAGCAATTAGTTCCTGACTGCTTGGAAATTGTGGCGATATCTTGCTAATTGGCCTAATTAACATACCAGGCTCTTTACCAGTAAACTAAGAAATGAACTCTTGAAACAAGAGATGAGGATGTGCAGGTGCAGAGCCCAGTAGATCTAACGTCACCGCTCTTAAGGGAGTCAAGATCCATTCTAAGATACATCCATTATTTAACACAGAGCATGACATTCGGTTATGGGTGAAATCGCCAGAAAATGTACAATTCACTTTCACCAATCTTCTCAAATAACCCAAATTTTAGACGAAAAAAAAGTTCAAAACACAGTTCAATCTAACCAAACAGATTGCTAGAATCAATGCAATCCCGAATATACTCGAATTTACCTAGTATTGGCCAAATTGCAGCCTAATTTAGCAGAATTTACTAAATGTGTAAAGCTGCCAATTGTACATTTTATGAAAATCTAACCCTAATACATTCACGCAGACAGTCTAGGCCCAAAGATGAGAGAGTCCCTTCAAACGGAGGTAAAGCATCTCACCTCAAATCGCAAAGCGGAAATTAAGACCGCTAAATGTCATTATAATCCCATTAGAACGCCTAGTCCTAGGCCAGGAAACCGATTAGCGCAGTAGGCGTCCAATCACTGATATACCATTCTTATCCGATCTGTCAATTAGGTTAGTCAATTTTGCTGAGAAATTATAAAGTCTGGGTCCAAAGTTGAGTGAACCCCTTCGAACGAAGGGAAAGCCTTTCGCTTTGAACCACCAAGTGCCAGTATAATTCCATTATACCTATAGAGTGTATAAATACTAGATGGGTCAGATTTTCAGAAAATGCACAATCTACAGTTCTACACATCTATCAAATTCTGCTAAATTAGAGTGAAAATTGATGAATACTAGGTATATCTGAGTGTATTCTGTATTGTATGCATTCAATACATCTGTCTGGTCATGTTGAACTGTATTTTGAACCTGATTTTCGTCTTAAATTTGGGTTATTTGAGAGGATCAGTGAAGGTCAATTGTACATTTTCTTGAGACTTGACCCTTTGTATATGTGGTTCTAAATGTATATTTGTTTATGTTGAACTGTATCTTGAACCTCGCTTTGCATTGCATTTATTTTTAGAAGTCTGTTAGGTTATGTTAAAATTTATCTTCAATCTTATTTTTGTCTTAAATGTGGGTTGAGAGGATTGGTGAAGGCGAATTGCACATTTTCAACCGACTTCACCCATATACATAGATCTCCACTAAGGAGACGAAAGGTCTATCAGTCGGTGAAATCTTAATCAGACTCAAATTGATGGTTTCTCTAAACGCCCCCAGAAGTTTACACTAAAAACACTCCAATTATCTCTAGACGGTAAATAAGTTGAAATGTACATGGGCGGGTCCGTTTAGAGACGCGCCCTGTGTGTGTATACATATGGGTCAGATTTTCAGAAAATGTACAATTGGCAGCTCTACACATTCAGGAAATTCTGCTAAATTGGACTGAAAAATGATGAATACCGGGTATATCTGAGTATATTTGGTATCACATTGATTTATAGTATCGGTTTTGCTATGTTAAACTGTATTTTGAAGCACATTTTTGTCTTAAATGTGGGTTATTTGAGAGGATTGGTGAAGGTGCATTGTACATTTTCTGAAGATCTGACCCGTATAGATATATTATGTGGGTCCTGTTGTCTGAAGATGTACCATTCACCTTTTCACAATCTTCCACAAAAATCAATCATTTAAGTCAGACACTATGCTCTAAACACAGTTCAATATTTATAAACAGATCGATTTTTTTTTATCAAGATAATACCAAATAATTATATTCGAAAGATGTTTAGTATTCATCATTTTCAGCCTAATTTAACAGAATTTACTGAATATGTAGAACTGCCAGTTGTACAATTCTAGGCGACCGGACCCATATATAGAGAAGAGGTGTCTAGTTATTTGTCGGGACACCTTAAAATGTAAATCGGCCCATGTTCAGTAAATTCTGCTAAATTACACTGAAAAATACAAAAATACCCAGTATATTTGTTATAGTGTTGATTAGGAAAATCGGATCTGTTATATATGTTAAACAGTATTAGAAACCTCTTTTTGTGTGTGAAATTGTGATCATTTAAGTGGATTTGTTGAATTGAATTGTACATTTCTAGCCGACCCAACCCACTCTATATGGGTCAGATTTTCAGAAAATGTACAATTCATCTTCACCAATCCTATCAAATAACGCAAATTTAGGACAAAAATGACTTTCAAAACGCAGTTTAACCTAACCAGACAGATTGCTAGAATCAATGCAATGCCGAATCTACTCGAATTTACCTAGTATTGACCAAATTGCAGCCTTATTTAGGAGAATTTACTAAATGTGTACAGCTGCCAATTGTACATTTTCTGAAAATCTTACCCATATAAGAGGTGTATATTTATATAGGGGTGCTGCCAGGGGTCTATTTGAACGCCCCCTCGCCCCCTTCTGCCCTCATATCTCGTCCCATTGCCGGCTAAATGGCTCCTGTTGGCGGCCAGGGTTGTCTTGTTAGCCTCCCCATGCTGCTTGATGGGATAACCTCAGGCTAAAGCTCCATGTTAGTTAGCATTCTTGTCCTCCGTGTGTACATGTACTTAATAATGCCTGCGTCTGGTAGTTATATACCTCCGTCTGACTCAAGGTTAGTCCACCCTATGCACTTACAGGCTGGCTTAGAATATTACAGTATATAATAGGGGATTTGCCTTCACCAATCCTCTCAAATAAACCAAATTTTTGATGAAAATTAGGTTCAAAATTCAGTTTAACATAGCACAGACAGATTTATTGAATGAATACAATACAGAATATACTCAGATATAGCTAGTATTTATCATTTTTCACTGTAATTTAGCAGAATTTGAGAGATGTGTAAAACTGTAGATTGTGCATTTTTTTTGAAAATCTGACCCTTATGATAGAGGATTTGCATGTGTCACTGCGCATATCTGATACAATGTATCATGGGATGGATTCAGTTCAAACTGATAAATATTTAGCAAATACATTTCTTTTGTTTGAAAAATGCAAGAATATTTTCACCAATATCATAGCTTGTATAAATGATCTATGAAAACCAAATGCATGGGAAATATGGAGACTTGTGTTATGGAAACATGTATAACATGATGTTTCCATAACACAAGTCACCATCTTTCCCATCATGCATTTGGTTTACATAGATCATTTATACTAACTCTGATATTGGTGAAAACAATCTCAATCCATCCCAGGATGCACTGTAAGAGACATGCGCAGTGGCACATGCAACTCCCCTATCCAACCCATCGAAACAGCAGAGTATATTGTAGGGATATTAAATGTGTTAAAGGTGTTTTGATTGAAGCCAGAGTTGTGTATTGGCATGTGTAATATCATTGTGAAATGTCTACCGTTTAGTGATACACAATCCCTGCAGAATCCAGGGACATTGTGAATGAAATTAGACCTGAAGAAACGAAGGACATTAAGCATTCTGATAGAATAATATAGCAGTATTCAGCACGCCTGAGACGGTCAGAGAGAGAAAAGAATTGTAAAATTGAAATTGCTTGGAGATTAGAAGAATGTGTGCACAACAGAACCGATCCCTGGGTCAGATTTTCATAAAATGCACAATTGGCGGCTGTACACATTTAGTAAATTCTGCTAAATTAGGCTGCAATTTGGTCAATACTAGGTAAATTCGAGTATATTTAGCATTGCATTGATTCTAGCAATCTGTTTGGTTAGGTTGAACTGTATTTTTAACTTTATTTCTGTCTGAAATTTGGGTTATTTTAGAGGATTGGTGAAGATTAATTGTACATTTTCTGGTGATTTCACCCCCTATAGAAGATTGAGAATACAATTAGAGCACGAGAGGAGGAGACAAAACCCCGCCACGAGAGGAGAAGGAGACAAAACCCCCGCGGCCACGATGTATGGTGGCTCAGTTTAGAGATTTCCATCAAATCCAATAAAATTCCCCAATCCAATAAGGCACATCAAACACATGGGTCGGGGCGTCACAAAATGTACACTCAGCCGCAGGTGAACTTATCCAACAAATTCTACAAAACTCTGCTGAAAGTGATTTATAAATACTAGGTATATATATCTGAGTAAATCTGGTATTGTGTTGATATTAAACTCTTCGGTTTTATTAAGCTGTGTTTTGAAACCAATTTGTTAAAGTCATACAATAAGAATACCTGATTCGTACGACACTTTAAATCACTTTCCTCCACCAGGATAGAATCTAACCTTGATAACATTTCTCATAACATTTCTTATTATTAATCCTAAAGTTTCTATAACCTTCATAATGACATTCATAGTTTAAGGGTAAGATTTTCTTTATTCATATGGAGTACAGGGGTCAGATTTTCAGAAAATGCACAATCTACAGCTCTACACATCTATCAAATTCTGCTAAATTAGAGTGAAAAATGATAAATTCTAGGTTTATCTGAGTGTATTCTGTATTGTATTCATTCAATAAATCCGTCTGGATATGCTGAACTGTATTTTGAACCTGATTCCTGTCTTAAATTTGGTTTATTTGAGAGGATTGTTGAATGCCAATTGTACAAGTTGAGGCGATGCACCCTGCATGCCATATCGGCCGGCCGTGGTGAATAGGCCGTGTGAGGATCGCATTATTGTGGGAGGACACACCTGGGCCCACCTGCCTTGTGTTAAACCCTCTAGAGGTCAAACGCTCCCAGCTAAGAAGGTCAAAGACCCACCTCTCCACCCTCCTCTCCTGTGTCTATACATATATGGGTCAGATTTTCAGAAAATGTACAATTGGCAGCTGTACATATTGAGTAAATTCTGCCAAATTAGGCTGTGATTTAGTCAATACTAGGTAAATTCGAGTGTATTCGGCATTGCATTGATTCTAGCAATCTGTTTGGTTAGGTTGAACTGCATTTTGAACTTATTTTCGTCTGAAATTTGAGTTATTTGAGAGGATTGGCGGAGGTGAATTGTACATTTTCTGAAAATCTGACCCATATATAACCACTGTAGGGTACAAACTGTTCAACCCCAGTAGAGATGCAGCTATAGCTCAAAGCCCTTGTGGCCGCTGATTGACAGATTTGCGTGCGATATGTAATGTTAGAATGGGGTCATATGGTGGGGTGGGAGAAGGGGGAGATAGGGTGGGGGTGGGGGATGATGGAACAGAGAAGGGAGAGAGACAGAGAGAGTCAGAGAGAGAAAGAGACAGAGAGATAGAGGAATATTGAGAAAAAGGAGCAGAAGAAGAAGAAGAAGAAGAAGAAAAGAGGGAGAGAAATGTCACGGAGAAGAGACAGAGGCAGAGAGAGACAGGGTGAGAGAGGGAGAGAGAGAGAGGGTGAGAGAGGGAGAGAGAGAGGGTGAGAGAGGGAGAGAGAGAGAGAGGCACAGAGAGAGAGAGGGAGAGAGAGAGGGGGGGGGGGAGAGAGAGAGGGTGAGAGAGAGAGGGTGAGAGAGGCAGAGAGAGAGAGAGACAGGGTGCGAGAGGCAGAGAGAGAGAGGGTGAGAGAGAGGGAGAGAGAGAGTGCGTGTGTGTGTGTGGGGGGGGGGGGGAGAGAATCAGAGATGGTCTCTGTGTCTGTGATAAAATTATTCTCATATTTGATATACTGCCTTAAAGAACATTGTTTACCTTTCTAGCGAAACCATCTATACTATTATAGGTAGTATTGGATCGCGTTAATATACCCATAGCCTAAATATAGTCAATTAAAAATGGGCGAAATATACCAGCAACCAAACATTAAAATGTCCAGGGAAGAAGCTAATAGTGTGGTGGGTAGACACCACAGGGAAACGTATGTGAATATATGGGTCAGATTTTCAGAAAATGTACAATTGGCAGCTTTACACATTTAGGGAATTCTGCTAAATTAGGCTGAAAAATAATGAATACCGGGTATATCTGAGTATATTTGGTATCGCATTGATTTAAAGTATCAGTTCTGTTATGTTGAACTGCATTTTGAAGCTAACTTTTTGTCTTAAATGTGTATTATTTGAGGGAATTGGTGAAGGCAAATTGTACATTTTCTGAAAACCTGACCCATATCAGCCCGGTGATTATTATAGAGTGGAACGGTGATGATGATATTGGCGGTCAGTCGAAGGGGGGTTGTGGTCACTTCATGCCAGACCATCTGGGTGACCACTGCAGGGGGTAGGTAGTGTACTGGTCACTCAGGTGGACAAGGCCTGAAGGTGAGTGTGCTGTATGCACGCGATAACCCACTGACCGTGGAGACTGGACCCGGGGGGCTTTAATCATATGTGATGTGTTTCAGGAAAATGAATCACAAGTCGAAATGGAATTTTTTTTAGGTATTTTATCTACAAGTTCTCTTTGTAGGAATGTTCTCATTTTTGGAGTATATAATGCTCCAAGTCGTATGAATACGTATTCCAAATGTCAAGCCAGTGTATCAAATATATCCTTGCGTTTCGAAGGTCATCCTATGGAATATATTTTAGTTCCTTTACTGGTATTGTCCACCCAGAAATATTGCAAACCCTTTTGCAAAAATAAAAGAAATCTAACTTAAAATCCATAAATACTTATTAGTTAACCTAATGTTTACCATCGCTAATCGGTTTCCTGGCCTAGGACTCGGCGTTTTAATGGGAATATAATGACATTCTGCGGTCTGAGGCGAGAGGCTTTCCCTTTGAAGGGACTCTCAACTTTGGGCCTAGACTGTGAGTGAGTGAGAATGGTTGCTCTACGCCCTTATCAACACATTGAAGGTTATATCAAGGGTGGGAGAGCTGAGAATGTGTGAGTGAGTGAGATTGATCGCTTTATGCACTTATCAACATGTTGAAGGTTCTATCAAGGGCGGGAGAGCTGAGAGAGATAAAGAAAAAGAGACGGAGGGGCACGTTATGGTCTTACCCTGGAAATAGAGATAGAGATGAAGGGAGAGGCAGACAGAAAGAGACAGAAAGGCACTTCATGGTCTTACCCTAGACTGTGAGGAGGAGGAGGAACCCTCTGGTCTAAGAGTGAACCAGTATGGTCATGGTCACTGTCACCACACTGGATGTCCGTTTCGCGCTGCGCGTACATCAAAACGATAGCAGAAGCTAAGTTCCATTGGTAACTTATTTCACTTTGTTTCTCCAGATTTCGAGCATGGTAGTCCTTCCCAACTCTAGGAGGTGCATTGAATGGCCTAAGCTTAGTATTGGTGTATAATATAGGCTGTAAATCTACGTTATTTTGTCACAATGCCTTCAAAAACAAAAATCATAGATGTCCGTTCTACAATTTGTGTAGCACGGGCACCCTCTAAAACCTGCACGGACATACCACTACAATTTTATACAGGAGTTTTCTCTAACTTGACACACAGCTATGACTATAATTTATGTTGTAATCAAGACAATATATTGGGGTACTAAAGGTATGTGGGGTCGTGCACTGTAATAGATGTTGTAGATACATAGATATCTATGGAAACGTTTCGGCAGCATTGATTGGCCTATTCAAATAGGATGTACGTGCAGCGCGAAACGGACATTCAGTGTGGTCACAGTGATGGTGTGAGGAGGAGGAACCCTCTGGTCTAAGAGTGAACCAGTATGGTCATGGTGTGAGGAGGGGGAACCCTCTGGTCTAAGAGTGAACCAGTATGGTCATGGTGTGAGGAGGAGGAACCCTCTGGTCTAAGAGTGAACCAGTATGGTCATGGTGTGAGGAGGGGGGAACCCTCTGGTCTAAGAGTGAACCAGTATGGTCATGGTGTGAGGAGGAACCCTCTGGTCTAAGAGTGAACCAGTATGGCCATGGTGTGAGGAGGGGGAACCCTCTGGTCTAAGAGTGAACCAGTATGGTCATGGTGTGAGGAGGAGGAACCCTCTGGTCTCAGAGTGAACCAGTATGGTCATGGTGTGAGGAGGAACCCTCTGGTCTAAGAGTGAACCAGTATGGTCATGGTGTGAGGAGGGGGAACCCTCTGGTCTAAGAGTGAACCAGTATGGTCATGGTGTGAGGAGGAGGAACCCTCTGGTCTCAGAGTGAACCAGTATGGTCATGGTGTGAGGAGGAACCCTCTGGTCTAAGAGTGAACCAGTATGGTCATGGTGTGAGGAGGGGGAACCCTCTGGTCTAAGAGTGAACCAGTATAGCCATGGTGTGAGGAGGGGGAACCCTCTGGTCTAAGAGTGAACCAGTGCCTGTGGATGAGGCCAATAAAGTAAAGGTGATAATGGCAGGAGGAGAAGGGACGCTGGAGGGACCCAATATTGGCTCGCTGCCAATATCTATTAATCTCACACGTGACCACGGACAGTGTGAAGTCCAGGCGATTGAGGGCGCTGTATGAGGGATCTTTAGTCATTATGTATAATGTTGGTGGAGAAGCAGGAAAATGTATAATTGGCCTTCACCAATCCTTTCAAATAACCCACATTTAAGACAAAATTTCAGTTCAAAATTCAGTTCAACATAACCTTACAGATTGTTTGAATCAAGGCAATACCAAATATACCCAGATACCTCTAGGTCCAAACCCTCAGATCAGATAAGAAAGGTATGTCAGTGATTGGACGCCTAACTCGCTGATCGGTTTCCTTGCCTAAGAGTCGGAGTTTTAATGGGAATATAATGATATTTTGCGGTCTTAATTGAAGTATAATGGCAGTTTGCGGTTTTAGGTGAGAGGCTTTCCCTTCGTTTGAAGGGACTCTCTCAACTTTGGGCCAAGACTGCCCTGACCAAGTACTAGTTTATCATTTTCAGCCTAATTTATCAACTTCACTAAATGTGCAGAACTGCCGATTGTACACAGTCTGACGACCTGGCCCATCCGTCAAAGCAATCGTCGACTATTTATTTGTGGCTATACACAGTCTATATCTATCAACTGTGGTATTGTGCAGCCAGAATACAGGGAAAACAAGGGCTTATCCCATAAATTATCCCCCCACAGCGACCGTTCACCTCAGGTCATTCCATCTTAACTGAAAAAGCAATATATTTTCCTTTTGTGATGAAATAGGGTAGAGCTAATTTATTATTCAACTGATTTCCCCAGGGAAACCCTCTGAATTAAAGATACATGATTCAGTTCGATCAATATCAAACAAATAAATTAATCAAAGACGCTATTTTTAAATCCATTATTATTTAACAAGTCTAAAGTTGGCCTACGTGATCAGAGATCTTCCATTTAAGGGCCAGATTTTCAGAAAATGTACAATTTACAGCTCTACTCTCCCTTAAATTCTGCTAAATTAGAGTGAAAATTGATAAATACTAGATATATCTGTGTATATTCTGTATTGTATTCATTCAATAAATATGTCTGGTTATGTTGAACTGTATTTTGAACCTGATTTTTGTCTTAAATTTGGGTTATTTGAGAGAATTAGTGATGGTCAATTGTACATTTTCTGGAGATTTGACCCTTAAGGTCGTCCACAAAGAAAGTGATATTTGCATGAAATGTTTTTGGTTTAGTAGCTGAAAACTAGGTAACTTGTGGCAACTTTTTATTAGGAAACCACCTTTCAGGATATGAAAACAATCTATTTACTAAAAGTTTAAGTTTTAATGGGGTTCTTGTTACAGTCCTATCCAGACACCCACATTCCTAGATTCCACATCCAGCTATAAGCTTAACCACAAGGCTAAGTCTAAGGCTAAAGTGTTAATGACCCCCTGAGACTCAGGGGTCCAAATCTGCCTTCTGAACCTGACTGGTTAAGAAGTGTTCCTGCTTTAATTGCCTTTTTTGATACAACAAAATAGGCAAGGTGATATATTTAGGTGAGGTTAGGTGATTTTAGGTACCTGGGGGTTGGGGTACATTGGAAACACACGGGTATTCTTTGGCCTTAGACACTCTAGGTCCAAACCCTCAGATCAGAGAAGATCAGTTTGCGGTTTAAGGCGAGAGGCTGTCCGTCCCTCTGTTTGAAGGGACTCTCTCAACTTTGGGCCTAGACTGTAGAATAGATACATAGTTTTCAGTCTAGGCTCAGAGACTCTTAGATAAGATAAGGATGATATGTCAGTGATTGGACGCCTACTGCGTTAATGACCCTCCTGGCCCTGGAATAGGATTCTAATGGCATTTCTCGGCTTTGGAGCGAGAGGCTTCCCTCAGTTTGGAGGGACTCTCTCAACTCTGAGCCGAGACTGTTTCAATTTGATCATGTTTCATTCGACAGAGAGAAATATACAAAGCATTATGTGGATCAGATTTTCAGAAAATGTACAATTCAGCTTCTCCAATCCTCTCAAATAACCCACATTTAAGACAGAGATGAGCTTCAAAATGCAGTTTAACATAACAGAACTGATACTTTAAATCAATGCGATACCAAATATACTCGGATATACCCGGTATTCTTCATTTTCAAGCCAAATTTAGCAGAATTTACTGAATGTGTAGAGCTGCCAATTGTACATTTTCTGAAAATCTTACCCATGTGTTTGGTAAGTGCCTGTCCACAGGTCAAATACACAGTGATCATGCCACAAAAACAATTAGCAAACATGTCATATCGCATGTAGAGCCCACGCAGGAAAGCTAAAGGTTCCTCGTACCCTTCAGCAAATTGAAGCACAAAAACTTGTATAATTCCACGCCGCACGAACACCAAACGGGTCAGATTTTCAGAAAATGTACAACCTACAGTTCTACACATCCATCAATTTCTGCTAAATTCGTGTGAAAAATGATAAATACTAGGGACATCGGAGTATATTCTGTATTGTATTCATTCAATAAATCCGTCTGGTTATATTGAACTGTATTTTGAACCTGATTTTCGTCTTAAATGTAGGTTATTTGAGAGGATTCGTGAAGGCGAATTGTACACTTTCTGACGATCTGACCCAAACAATGCTGAGAATTGGAGGCAATTACACATGAATCAACACAAAACAGTGAATTGGATAAGCCACAATTTTCTGAACATTATACAAAGTGTTGGTTCTTATTCGCTATTCAAACCCATTCCAGCAATTTGTCCAAGGGCTTCAATTGTTCATTGTGGCTTATTATTAAGAACTACTTTTTGGCTAGAGGTCACGAGTAGTTTGGAAAGTGGGCGATTAATGGGTTTGGGCCATGTTGGACAATTGTTGGGTAATTATATTTTGTGCGTGTTCATTTCACTCCATTAGAACCGGTTTAGTCCGCCCCAGGCGACGACGCCCGCCAACAACGTCCGACGGTGACGTTTCTTGAAAATGTACAATTCGCCTCCATCAAACTTCCTAAAAAGTCCAAATTTAAAACAAAAAATATGTTTAAAAAATCAGTTTTATAACCCGGTCTAAGGTTCAGAGTTGAGAGAGTGCCGCTAAATTGAGGGAAAGGCTCTGGCTCCAAACCACAAAATGCCATTAAAATCCCATTAGTGATACTACCTATACTTCAGCACCGGGAAAGACATTGATTAGCGCAGTAGGCGTCCAATCACTGACATGCCATTATTATCTGATCTGAGATCTAACCAAGAAAGAACCGCCGATTCTTTGAATCAAGGCAATACCAAATATATCAATAGTATTTGTAATAGTTCAGCCTGATTTAGCAGAATTCAATAAATATGTAGAGATGCCAGCTGTGGGTCAGATTTTCAGAAAATGTACAATTCAACTTCACCAATCTTATCAAATAACCTAAATTTCAGACGAAAATAAAGTTCAAAACACAGTTCAACCTAACCAAAACAGATTGCTAGAATCAATGCAATGCCGAATATATACTCGAATGTACCTATAGTGTCGACCAAATTTCAGCCTAATTTAGCAGAATTGACTAAATGTGTAGAGCTACCAATTGTACATTTTCTGAATATTTGACCCCTGTACATTTCTATGTGACCTGACCCATGCTAGCTCGTGTTGAACCCGTGTTCATTCTACTCACGCTATCAAATATAGCGTAATTCATCACACGATTAAACGTCGATGAAAAACATATTTTGCATGCGTTATTAGAGTCGCAATTGAATAAACGCGAGTGAAATACATGTAAGTACTGTTACTGGGTAAAGTTTCCAGAAAATGTACAATTTCTCTTCACCAATCCTCTCAAATAACTCAGATTTAATACAGAATGCAGTCCAACATAGCCGAACTGATATCTTGAATCAAGGTCATAGCAAATATACTGAACTATATCCAGTATTGACCATTTTTTAGCCTAATTTAGAAGAATTTGCAGAATTTGTAGAGTTGAAATTGTACATTTACTGACGACCTAACCCTACTATTGAAATGTTCCAGGGTCGAATGAGTTACAATGAGTTCAGGCATGATTTGTATGGTGTGGGTGGCTGGGGTGTGAATTATGGGTCAAGTCGCCAGAAAATGTACAATTCACCAATTCTCTTAAATAACCCACATTTCATACAAAAATAAAGTTCAAAATACAGTTCAACCTAACCAAACAGATTGCTAGAATCAATGCAATGCCGAATATACTCGAATTTACTTAGCGAAATTGCCGTCTAATATAGCAGAATTCATTAAATGTGAATCTGGCTCCCCATTAAGACGCCTATTCCAGGCCAGTACAGCTATTAGCGCAGTAGGCGTCCAATCACTGACATACCACACTTATCTGATAGACAGCCTCCAAGTCCAAAGTCGAGAGTTCCTTCAAACGATGGGAAAGCCTCTTGCCTCAAACCACAAAGTGCCATTATAATTCCATTAAGACCGCAAAATGTCATTATATTCCCATAAACGCCAAGTCCTAGGCCAGGAAACCTATTAGCGAAGTAGGCTGACATACCATTCTTGATCTGATCTGAGGGTTTGGACCTGGAGTGTAGAGGCTAGACTGATGCACTTGGCAATAAGTGCAGTGCTTAATTACTGCTGCTAATTGGGGTACAATCAAGTGTTTATCCACCACCAAGTGGACAGTGTCGCCATGTTATATATAGCTCCCCCCCGCCTGGCCCCCCCCCCCCCCCCCCCATGACGACCACACACAGCCAGGTGTGATTTATGATCCTGCCACAGATGATGTGCTACAAATATGGGTCAGATTTTCAGAAAATGTACAATTGGCAGCTGTACACATTTAGTAAATTCTATTAAATTAGACTACAATTTGGTCAATACTAGGTAAATTCGAGTATATTCGGCATTGCATTGATTCTAGCAATCTGTTTGGTTAGGTTGAACCGTATTTTGAACTTTATTTTCGTCTTAAATGTGGGTTATTTGAGAGGATTGCATTGGTGAAGGGGAATTGTACATTTTCTGGCGACTTCACTCCATTCAAATATAGGGGCCATCCTCAGCTCTCTTGCCTGCCTTTCCTGCAATCAATCCTTTCAGAAGATTGTATCTTACCAAAGAGTTTATATACTAATTAGTATTGAACCTCTTTGATCTTACATGGGAGTCATTGTTACATTTAAGTTTAAAACAATGAAGCAAAGCTGCAAAGTAATGGGTTATCAATTATTCTGAATTTCTGTTCATATTTAATTTCTATTAAAACTGCATATATATTTCTATTATTTTTTTATTCGTATATATCAACACAACAAGTTTGCCCGTTGCTCGTTTTACTCTAAGCTCCTCTAAACTCTAAACAAATTGCAACCTGAAGGCAAATAATCATAAATGCGTAAGCTACGAATGGATCCTTGGCAAGTTGCTCCTTCGATTATTCCCCTCACAAAAAGATGTAAATGTATTATTGAGGAAATAACAGATTATTATGATCAACAGTCGGATGAGTTATATTTGATTAAACTTCAAGAGCTGAGAGGGAATGAGTTTAGACGGGAAGTGGTGTAATTGTGGGTGTGTTTATGTCGTGCTTACAGTAGTCCTGTGCTTTGTGTAGTAGACCCTTATTGAGCAAGTTAGACTCCGCCATGGGCATATTATTGTGGGAGAAATAGTTGTAATCTGCCAGTCGCTTATTGAGCATGGGGCAATCGTTGCGTATGGCAATTTGTAGCGGCTGGTTTATAAGTACTGTAACTTCTGACGCACAAGGGTCAGATTTTCAGAAAATGTACAATTGACAGCTGCACACATTTATTAAATTCTATTAAATAAGGCTGCAATTTGGTCAATACTAGGTAAATTCGAGAATATTCGGCATTGCATTGATTCTAGCAATCTGTTTGGTTCGGTTGAACTGTATTTTGAAGTAAATTTTCGTCTGAAATTTGAGTTATTTAAAAGGATTGGTGAAGGTGAATTGTACATTTTATGAAAATCTGACCCACAAATGCATTCTATACATTTATTATAGTGGGTCTGATCGTCTGACAATGTACAGTGGGCAGCTCTACACATTTAGTAAATTCTGCTATATAAAGCTGGAAAATGATGATTACTTAGATCTATGTATTATATGCGCATTCCATTTGAGAGGTGCGATAACTGGGGTGCAATAAAAATATTTTTATTGTATATGTACAATAAAAAATCGAGTTGAGTTTTCTATAAGCTTTTAGATACTTTATGACGATTCAAAACAAAAAAGAGGTATATATATATATCAATATGTGTCTATGCTAGGGGCATATAATAAATAGTGAATGGAACTGGGTACTAGTAATTGTTCCATTCTCTCTATATATTACTTGGCTACATGGGTAAGTCGAATGGGCGGAACATTTGCTCAAACATTCTTGCAACAAATTTATCGGTTTCATGATAGACGAAGAACAAAGTCTGGCCAAGCAAAACACGGCAACAGTTGGGTCAGATCCTCAGAAAATGTACACTTCACCTTAACAAATCCTCTCAAATAACCCACATTTAAGACAAAAACGAGCTTCAAAATGCAGTTTAACATAACAGAACAGATACTTTAAATCAATGTGATACCAAATATACTAAGATATACCCGGTATTCATCATTTTTCAGACTAATTTAGCAAAATTTTCTAAATATGTAGTGCTGCCAATTGTACATTTTCTGACGATCTGACTCAGTTGGCCAAGCAAAACACAGCACCAGTTGGTTGGTTTGGCACCCTCTCAATTCCAGCTCAACTCACTAATTCCTTGATCCAATCTGCAAATGACTTATAAACAGTTTGGTCTATGTTAAGTAAGGGACTTGCGGCCAACACCAACCTGAGCATTCCCCCAGCTGGAGCGCAATCCTATTAGTTTAAATACGCCAAATTGCGCCTCCCAAACACACCATTTCCTGCAGGTACTTGGGTCAGATTTTCAGAAAATGTACAATTAGAAGCTGTGCACATTTAGTAAATTCTGCTAAATTAGGCTGCAATTTGGTCAATACTAGGTAAATTCGAATATATTCGGCATTGCATTGATTCTAGCAATCTGTTTGGTTAGGTTGAACTGTGTTTTAAACCTTATTATCATCTGAAATTTGGGTTATTTGAGAAGATTGGCGAAGTTGAATTGTACATTTTCTGAAAATCTGACCTACTTGCAGTTAAACATTTGCCACGTCCATCCGCTATGGACATGCTTGGATTTATATGGATTCGGGCGTCAGAAAATGTACAATTGGACACAGAAGGAGGATATTGAGAGGAATTTACAACATATACTCATGAATACATTCATAATTTTATCAATATTTATCTTCTTTTTTAATATAATTTACTTAATTTTAAATGTATGGATTGTACTTTTGTGACGATTTCGTTGTTGTTGTTTTTTTTTTGGGGGGGGGGGGGGCCTAAAAGAACCAACAATGCATACCAAAATAACCCAAATTAAAAATTCAAACGAGGTTCAAAAGAGTTCAGCATAACCGAACAGATATTTGGAGAAAACAATTACTAAATATACTCAGATACACCTAAATATCTATCAATTTTTAGTCTAATTTAGTCTAATTCAATAAATGTGTAGAGCTGTTGTGTGTACATTTTCTGACGACCTGCCCCATATATTCGTACACATAACTCTTACATGCTTCCAGTCCAGTACAAATACACCAAATATGCTTATAACCTATACTTAAAACGATGTGAATCACAAATAAATCTTTTGCTAGTACATGTTTTTACATACACCCATTTCCCTTCCCTCGACTTAAGCTTCCTCGAGACACCTACAACTCACCCACAAAAAAACTGACAGTCATTAAGAAGTCATTTGCTAATCTATCTTTTTATTGATATTAATTCTGCCTATCTCGACTTAAGCCTTCTTGGGACGGTTTGCACACAAAAATGTGTTACAAGACCCGGCCCTGACCTACACCCCGCGTCCCTTTTATTAAGAAGGCAACGTACAAACCCACTTTTAATTATTCATAGCCAATTAATGTTTGGTCGTATGTGCATTAATTAATGGAGACGCACTGAGGCAATCTACAAGATGAGAGTTGTGCACTCTCAGAAATAGGTGCTTCTAGTTTGTAAGTAGAGTCTCAATGGCCATCGAGCTGTAGACCAGCACCAGGTCTCTCAGCCTGTATTTACTTTCCTTTTGGCTTAAGAGAACTAAATGTTATTATTTAGGGTGTATATTGCCGGGGAAGAAGAAGGAGGAGAAGAAGAAGAAGAAGAAGAAGAAGAAAAGAGGAAGAGAAGAAGAGGAAGAAGAATAGAAGAGAAGAAGAAGAAGGAGGAGAAGAAGAAGAAGAAGAAGAAGAGGAAGAAGAGGAGGAAGAAGACGAAGAGAAGAAGAAGAAGAAGAAGAGGAAGAAGAAGAAGGAGGAGAAGGAGGAGGAGAAGAAGAAGAAGAAGAAGAAGAAGAAGAAGAAGGAGGTGGTAAAGAAGATAAGTGGCACACCTATTTTCTTTTTGGCCTAAACAAACCAAATGTTCTTAGAGTGTCCATATTGCGGGAGAAAGAGGAGGAGGAGGAGAAGGAGAAGGAGGAGGAGGAGGAGGAGGAGGAGGAGGAGGAGGAGGTGGTACATTATGAGATAGGTGGCGTAAGCTGAGTGCTGGGCGGATTCTTTAATTATTTCTTAACAATTAGCTCAACAGGGCGCCGAGGAGAAGATTACTATGTATAATTACCGTCCCATTGGGCTACACATGCTACAGGGGCAGGCCAGCACAACTGACATGCATACACTCATGGGTCGCATCATCAGAAAATGTACAATTAGCAGCTCTACTTATTTAAGAAATTCTCCTAAATTAGGCTGAAAAATGATGAACACCGGGTATATCTGAGTATATTTGGTATCGTGTTGATTTAATGTATCAGTTCTGTTATGTTAAACTGCATTTTGAAGCTCATTTTTGTATTAAATGTGGGTTATTTGAGAGGATTGGTGGAGGCGAATTGTACATTTTCTGAAAATCTGACCCATGTAAATCCACATTGTTCTATTGGGACATTATCTATTCTTACATGATGCGTTCCTTATACCTCGTATAGTAATTAACCCTACTCACTATATTATCTGTATACAGTCTAGGCTCACAGCCTCTCAGATCAGATAAGAATGCTATGTCAGTGATTGGACGCCTACTGCGCTAACGGGTTTCCTGGCCCTGGAGTAGTCATCTGAATGGGATTCTAATGGCATTTTGAGGTTTTGAGTGAAAGGCTTTTCCCCTTAGTTTGGAGGGACTGTCTCAGGTCTGAGCCTAGACTATAGTCAGCATGGGTCAGGTCTTCGGAAAATTACAAGTCCCCCCAGATTCGAGACAGAATTATAAATACGTTCGACATAACCAAAAGAAACTAATTTAATCAACGCAATACTATAATATGTGTACCTTGATATACCATTCATCATTTTCAGTCTAGTTTAGCAGAAGTTACTAAATGTGTAGAGCTGCCGATTGTACATTTTCCGATGCGATGACTTGATATGATATAGGAAATACAGAAACTAATGTAAATCTATGATAAACCCTCTTTTTATTCATATGGAGGAGTACATGGGTCAGATTTTCCTGAAATGCACAATCTACAGCTCTACACATCCATCAAATTCTGCTAAATTAGAGTGAAAAATGATAAATACAGAGTATATCTGAGTATATTCTGTATTGTATTCATTCAATAAATCTATCTGTTAATGTTGAACTGTATTTTGAACCTAATTTCTGTCTTAAATTCGGGTTATTTGAGACGATTGGTGAAGGCGAATTGTACATTTTCTGACGATCTGAGCCACATATAGATAGATGTACATCATCATTACTGCCTGAATGGCGGTATAGAGTAGTGTAATAACAATATCGTTATTATATGGCCATTTGGACTGCATATAAGTGATATAGTGAGGGGAGGGGATGAATAATATATCCACATAACCAGTGTTGAAAGACATGGCGGGAAATATCTCCCCACTTATTGTCATCAGGCAAACTCCATGAGGGTCAGATATTCAGAAAATGTACAATTCGCTACTCTACTTATTAAGGAAATTCTGCTTAATTAGACTAAAAAATGATGAATACCGGGTATAGCCGAGTATATTTGGTATCGCATTGATTTGTAGTATCAGTTCTGTTATGTTAAACTGCATTTTGAAGCTAACTTTTGTCTTAAATGTGGGTTATTTGAGTGGATTTGTGAAGGCGAATTGTACATTTTCTGGCGATCTGACTCATTAAGGACTTTAGATGTTTATGTTGTGATAGATAATTATGAGATATAAGCTTGATTTGAATATATGAAATACCGGTACGAAATTCAATTGTGAAATGCCATTTTATCACATACAGTCTAGGGTCCAAACCCTCCGATATTAGATAAGAATGGTATGTTAGTGATCAGGCCCCTGGTGATTGGACCCCTACTTCGCTAATCGGTTAGGACCTGCTTCTCATTAAGTGATACACTAACTCACCCTCCTCCTCTTCCTCCTCCTCCCCCCCCTCCTCCTCCTCCCCCTCTCTCCCTCCTCCTACCCCCTCCTCCTCCTCCCCCATCCTCCTCCTCCCCACTCCTCCTCCTCCCCCTCCCTCCTCCCCCTCCCTCTCCCTCCTCCCTCCTCCTCAGACAATGCACTTGTGGCATTCATTATAGTCCATAGAGCACTCCCCGCCCGCCCCCTCCCCCCCTCACCCCACTCTAACCCTAATCGTCTCTCCCATTACAAGCATGCAATCATGCAACTTCCACCAGAATCCCCCAGACAGGGTTTTAGCATGTAGTAGTGCACCTTCCTGGTTAGTGGTGGATGGACTTGTAGCATCGCCCTGGCTTTAAGCTATTAAAAATGCATTAGGCTCAGATTTTCAGAAAATGTACAATTTAACTTCGCCAATCCTCTCAAATAACCCAAATTTCTGACGAAAATAAAGTTCAAATACAGTTCAACCTAACCAAACAGATTGCTAGAATCAATGCAATGCTGAACATACTCGACTTTTACATAGTATTGACCAAATTGCAGCCTAATTTTGCAGCATTTGCTCAATGTGTACAGGTGCCAATTGTACATTTTCTGAAAATCTGACCCATTATCAGCTATTATGTTATTTCAAAAACATAAACAAGGATTGGAAATGAAATCCTAGGATTCATCGGAAGACGGAAATCGGGGGGCAATCGGGTGCCAAATCGGCTGTGTGTGGGCAGGGTTTTAGCCAAAGTGTTCCTCAAGGTAGAAGTATAATGAAGCACCATTGTATGGGAGCGGGAGGGAACGTGTAGAGCTTATCTGGGGGTTTGTACCCGGCTCTACCGGTGCACAATAGTGGGGAGGGCTTGATTGATTACACTTACAGGAATCAATCACTAGTCATGTGACTTGATCGTGGTCGTACAAAGAAAGGGGCAGAGACTAATTCAGTGCTCCTCTGTTTAGCAAGCCTTAGAACTCTCTCTCTCTCTATGTCTGACTCTCTCTCTCTATGTCTGACTCTCTCTCTCTCTATGTCTGACTCTCTCTCTCTCTATGTCTGACTCTCTCTCTCTATGTCTGACTCTCTCTCTATGTCTGACTCTCTCTCTCTATGTCTGACTCTCTCTCTATGTCTGTCTCTCTCTCTCTATGTCTGACTCTCTCTCTCTATGTCTGACTCTCTCTCTCTATGTCTGACTCTCTCTCTCTATGTCTGACTCTCTCTCTCTCTCTATGTCTGACTCTCTCTCTATGTCTGACTCTCTCTCTCTATGCCTGACTCTCTCTCTCTATGTCTGACTCTCTCTCTCTATGCCTGACTCTCTCTCTCTCTCTCTGTCTGACTCTCTCTCTATGCCTGACTCTCTCTCTCTATGCCTGACTCTCTCTCTCTATGTCTGACTCTCTCTCTCTCTCTATGTCTGACTCTCTCTCTCTATGCCTCTTTCTTTCTCTCGCTCTCTCTCTATACATATGCCTGGCTCTCTCTCTCTATGTCTGACTCTCTCTCTCTCTATGCCTGACTCTCTCTCTCTATGCCTGACTCTCTCTCTCTATGTCTGACTCTCTCTCTATGCCTGACTCTCTCTCTCTATGCCTGACTCTCTCTCTCTATGTCTGACTCTCTCTCTATGCCTGACTCTCTCTCTCTATGCCTGACTCTCTCTCTATGCCTGACTCTCTCTCTCTCTATGCCTGACTCTCTCTCTCTCTATGCCTGACTCTCTCTCTCTATGTCTGACTCTCTCTCTTTATGTCTGACTCTCTCTCTCTCTCTATGCCTGACTCTCTCTCTATGCCTGACTCTCTCTCTATGCCTGACTCTCTCTCTCTATGCCTGACTCTCTCTCTCTATGCCTCTTTCTTTCTCTCGCTCTCTCTCTATACATATATGCCTGGCTCTCTCTCTCTCTCCCTCTCTCTCTCACTGCTTCTCTCTTCCTCTCTCTCCCTTCTCTCTCCCCCTCTCTCTATGCCTAACTCTCTCTCTCTCACACCCACTCTCCCTCCCTCCTCTCTCTCGCTCTCCCCTCTCTTCGTATCTCTCCCCCTCTCTCTCTGTAGGCTTTCTTCCTCTCCCCTCTCCTCTCTCTCTCGCTACCTCTCCCCCCACTCTCCTCTCCCTATCCTCCATCTCCTTTTATCTCTCTCCCTCCCTCTCTCTGAAGGCTTTCTTTCTCTCCACCTCTCTCTCTCTCTTCCTCCCTCCTCTCCCCCTCTCACCAACTCTCTGTATAGGCTATTTATACCACGTAAACAGATGATAAGATTGATCGATCATTGACTAAAACTGGAACCAGGACAAAGGCCAGTGAAACTCCAAGCATCCTAGAGGCCGCCAGCACAACAACCCGTTGCTGGTATGTTTGGTGCTATCAAGATGTGGTCATTGTCATCTGAGGACAGACATTCATGTAGATCCATGTCACGCTTATCGCTAAAAGGCTCTGATCTTCAGAAAATGTACAATTCGCCTCCACCAGTCCTCTCAAATAACCCACATTTAAGACAGAAATGAGCTTCAAAATGCAGTTTAACATAACAGAACTGATACTTTAAATCAATGTGATACCAAATATACTCAGATATACCCGGTATCCATCATTTTTCAGTTTAATTTAGAAGAATTGGCTAAATGTGTAGAGCTGCCAATTGTACATTTTCTGAAAATGTGACCCATAAGCGAGAGAAGCCGATCTGAGATCAAATTCGCGAGGAATAAAGGGGAGAGGGTTGAGCTACAGTAGTGAACACACTGACAGTGTCACTCAAATTGATTGATATTTTGCCTATAAATATATCCATACAAAGATAGTCAATGTATTGGTGGTTATTGGTATGTCAAAAGCAGTCTAGGCTCAGAGTTGAGGGAGTCCCTCCAGACTGAGGGGAAAAGCCTCTCCCTCCAAACCCCAAAACACCATTAAAATCCCATTTGGACACCTGGAAAGCCATGAGCGCAGTAGGCGTCCAATCACTGACATACCGTTCTTATCTGATCTGAGGCAATATCCTTAATGATAAAAGGCAATGTAACTGAAATGAATTGATGTATTATCAAAATTCAAAATGGCGGCTAGGCAAATTCCCCTGTTCAGTCCTGGCTTCATCGCCACAGCAGTGATACCGATCTCCATTCTCCCTGTATATAAATTAATTTTCACTTCACCACATATTGCTAAGGTTGCCGAGAATAGGGCTTTAGAAGCTAAACTGGACATGGGTTGTTTTTGTTATTTTGATGTGTGTGTGTGAGGGCTTAGGCCTCACTGATGCCACACATAGTTGTGGTTAGGCCCATCGGTCCACTCGGTCAAGGGCAATGCCCGAAATCGGGCTCAAAATCGACTTCAGAGCCAGGACTGTATTGTAAATAGGTTGACGACTTGACCCTGTAGAACAAGTAAAACTAGTGAAATTTAAACAGACACTTAGAATGTGGACCTCTCCAGGAACGTCTCCAGGAACTGCCCTCAGCTCAACCCACTGTTGGTACTGGGGCTTAGTTGAAGTATGTGTATCAAGTGGACGGCTCTCCCACTAGAGTGGACTCAAGTATATGAGTCAGATTTTCAGAAAATGCACAATTCGCCTTCACCAATCCTCTCAAATAACCCACATTTAAGACATAAATGAGCTTCAGAATGCAGTTTAAGATAACAGAACTGATACTATAAATCAATGCGATACCAAATATACTCAGATATACCCAGTATTCTTCATTTTTCAGCCTCATTTAGCAGAATTTCCTTAATGTGTAGAGCAGCCAATTGTACATTTTCTGAGAATCTGACCCACATAGAGCCCAGAAGAGTAATATTGCATGTGACAGCATGTGTCAATTCCCACTATACTCCACGTCCGCAAGGTATCTGTTGTAGGTGGAGTAGGGAGGCGTGACACTGGGGTGGGACCCTAGTGTCACCTCACCTTACACTGTCACAATCCCCACTGTCACTCACTGCCAGAGCTGGATCCAAGGAAAGGAGGGGTGGGCGGTGGAAGGGGCTAGAAATATACAGTCTAGGCCCAAAGTTGAGAAAGTCTCTTCCAGCGAAGGGAAACCCTCTCGCCTCAAACCGAAAAGTGCCATTATAACCCCCCACCCCCACCATACACCCTTTCTCTAAGTACATGTGTTAAGCCACCACCACCACCAGCCCGAGTGTCTCCCTGTCACTCTCACCAAGGACCTGCTCAGAGCTACTCCTCCAGTGCTTCTGGACCACATCTCTGGGGACATTTTTGACACATCCAAAAGGGCCTGCCTCCAAGCTGCCAGGGTATATGGGTCAGATTTTCAGAAAATGTACAATTCTACTTCGCCATTCTTAATAACAAATAACTCAAATTTCAGGCGAAAATAAAGTTCAAAATACAGTTCAACCAAACCAAACAGATTACTAGAATCAATGCAATGCCGAATATACTCGAATTTACCTAGTATTGGCCAAATTCCAGCCTACTTTAGCAGAATTTACTCAATGTGTACAGCTGCCTATTGTACAATTTCTGAAAATCTAGCCCATATTCAGCAGGGGAGATTTAGAGAAAGCCAATCATTCATAGATGAGGATCTAGCGTTAGGGGTCCAATAAAGGGTACCACCACATACATAAGGGAGTGAATCCCTCGGGAAATAGCCTGGACTGGGCCTGTAACATAGCATGCTGGCACACAGTGCTGGCTATATAACAATGTGCTTGCTTAAACCAGTCTAGGCTCAGAACTGAGAGAGCTCCTCCAAACCGAGGGAAAGCCTCTCACTCCAAACCGAACGCAAAATGCCATCATAATCACACTAAGACTATTCACTCCAGGTCCAAACCCTCAGATCAGATAAGAATGGTATGTCAGTGATTAGACGCCTACTTCGAATTCGCTAATCGGTTTCCTCGCCTAGGACAAGGCGTTCTAATGGGAAAATAATAACAATTTGCAGTCTTAATGGAATTATAATGGCACTTTCCGGTTTGACGCGAGAGCCTTTCCCTCCGTTTGAAGGGACTCTCTCATCTCTGAGCCTAGAATAATTCTTCGAACATGATGGCAATATTTGTGTACCTTTTATCTTCATCACGACGTTAAAAACCATTCTTACTCATTCGTTATTGTTCACTCGTATGGGATATACTGGAGGACATCCATATGGGTCAGATTTTCAGAAAATGTACAATTCACCTTCACCAATTCTCTCAAATAGCCCAAGTTACAGACGAAAATAAAGTTCAAAATATAGTTCAACCTAACCAAACTGATTGCTATAATCAATGCAATGCGAAATATACTCAAATTTACCTAGTATTGACCAAATTGCAGCCTAATTTAGCAGAATTTACTAAATGTGTACAGCTGCCAATTGTACATTTTCTGAAAATCTGACCCATGTATAAGATGATGGCGATTTATGTGAGGGCTCACCCCCTGTCCGGCCCTTTAGCTCTCAGGCCCTTAGCGCCCGCACAGATCGGGCCCCATTACTCAGAGATTGACGATTTGACAAGTGGCCCTTTGCCTTGCGCCCCTCGAGACGGTCTCCATACAGTTCACCTTCGGTCATCGTATGAGTCAGGTTTTCAGAAAATGTACAATTCGCCTTCACCAATCCTCCCAAATAACCCACATTTAAGACAAAAATGATCTTCAAAATGCAGTTTAACATAACAGAACTGATACTTTAAATCAATGCGATACCAAATATACTCAGATATTCCCGGTATTCATTATTTTTCAGCCTAATTTAGCAGAATTTCCTTAATGTGTAGAGCAGCCAATTGTACATTTTCTGAAAATCTGACCCATATATAGCATACATTGCCCGTCTCACCCACATGAACACTTTCTCCCCCAAGACAGATCAATTTTTCACACGGTTGCTTTGATCCCTTTTTCCGACAGGGTCCAGGGGGGCGGGGCTTAATACGTGATATATCTGACAGTTGATTTATCCGACAGTTGATTTATCTTTCATTTTCCTTCCCAGTTCATTGTGGCCATAATTTGATTGCTGGTGCGTTTGATGTGCAGTTATAAATTTGCCTTTTCAGCTTCCTTTCATCTTTGGTGATCAATATTTATACGATGAATCTATCGATAAGATATTATAATGCAGCAAAATACTATTATAATCCCATTAGGATGTTTACTCTTGTCCAGAAACTCCATTAGCGCAGTAGGCGTCCAATCACTGACACACCATTCATATCTGATTTGAAAGGCTCTGAGCCTAGACTGATTGTATAAGAGGGAGAAGTAGAAAAGAAAATAAGCTTTGGGTCACGTTGGTTTGGCCTCCCTTGGTGGTTTTGACGTGAGGTTTGACGTAGGGTTTGACGTGAGGTTTTGACGTGAGGCTTGACGTAAGGTCTGACGTGAGGTTTTGACGTGGGGTCTGACGTGAGGTTTGACGTGAGGTTTTGACGTGGGATCTGACGTGAGGTTTGACGTGAGGCCTGACGTAAGGTCTGACGTGGGGTTTGACGTGAGGTCTGACGTAAGGTTTGACGTAAGGTTTAACGTGAGGTTTATGTAGGAGACTATTATAGTGGATATCAGGCTTTAGTTAACTCCCTCGCTTCCTTTTTGGCACCATCCTATTCTTATCTAAACACAGAGACAGAAGTAAAAAAGGTGCTGATCCCCCCCCCTCCCCCCATTAAAACATGAACCGTTAATCACCCTGTGACGGGTGGTAATGCAGTACAAGATGAACGAATCCAACTGAGATGGTCATGGCGTGTAGGGAAAGGGAATCACGGGTTCCATTATTGTATATGGGTGAAGCACTCAGAAAATGTACAATTCGACTTCACGAATCTTGGGTCAAATAACCCAAATTGAAGATTAAAATGAGGTTTAAAACAGTTATAACGGAACAGAGCTTTTGAAAGGACACAATATAGGGGTCAGATTTTCAGAAAATGTACAATTGGGAGCTCTACACATTTAGGCAATTTTGCGAAATTAAGCTAAAAAAAAAATTACGAGTACCGGGTATATCTGGGTATATTTAGTATCGTGTTGATTCAAATTATCTGTTTTGCTGTGTTAAACTATATTTTGAAACTCATTTTAGTCTTAAATTTGGGTTATTTGAGAGGATTGGTAAAGTTGAATTGTACATTTTCTAAAAATCTGACCCATATACTCATCTATACCTAGTATTTATAGTTTTTCATGCTAATTTAGCAGAATTTGTTAAATGTGTAGATCAGCCTGTTGTACATTTTCTGAGGTTTTTCCCATGAGAAACAATATCTATAAAGCCCTATGTCACACGCTTTGACAAATACCAACCCAAGCAGTTAAATACCCTTCCACATAAATGCCTCGGCCGGGGTAGCATGTCAACCCATCTGATCATTAACAAGCAAGAATCGATATAGATTCACATGCTTTCACATGCTTAACATGTCAGGCGTATGGGGGTGGAAGCATGGGAGGTTGTGTACGTGTACATTAGGATGTACATCGGGGTATATGGGTCGGATTTTCAGAAAATGTACAATTGGCAGCTGTACACACTGAGTGAATTCTGCAAAAGTAGACTGCAATTTGAGCAATACTAGGTAAATTCTAGTATATTCAGCATTGCATTGATTCTAGCAATCTGTTTGGTTAGGTTGAACTGTATTTTGAACTTAATTTTCGTCTGAAATTTGGGTTATTTGAGAAAATTGGTGAAGGCGAATTGTACACTTTGTGACGATTTGACCCATATAATGGGTGAAGTCGTCAAAAAATGTACAATTTACCTTCACAAATCCTCTCAAACAACTCAAGTTTTAGACAGAAATATGGTTCAAATTACAGTTTAACATAACCAAACATTTTATCTTCTGAATCGACGCTATACCAAATATACTCAGATATACCGAATATTTATTATTTCTCAGCCTAATTTAGCAGAATTGAATCAATGCGTAGAGCTGCCGATTATACATTTTCTGACGAACTGACTCACATGTCTTAGCTAAGCACATTTCAGGGTGGGTCAGATGTCCTAAAAATGTACAATCAGCAGCTCTACACATTCAGTAACTTCTACTAAATTACACTGAAAAAACTATAAATACTAGCTTTATCTGAGTATAATTAGCATTGTGATCCCCTTGGTTATATTAACCTGTATTTTGAACTTTATTTCGTTCTTAAATTTGAATTATTTGAGAGGATTGGTTAAGACAAACTGTACATTTTCAGACGACCTGACCCTTCAAGGCAATGTGCGTAAATTCCCACGAGTACTCGACACATGGTTGTATGTATACGCCAACAAGGATTCTTGAAATAAAGGTTGGTATATTGGCAATAGGCAAGTAGGCAGTAGTCGGCCTATTACATGTATACATACATGTATGTTTGGTTACCTCTGCCTGCCTGCGACTAGAGCCATGTGTAGGTTACATGTGTAAGTGTATCAGTGTATGGGTCAGATTTTCAGAAAATGTACAATTCCCCTTCACCAATCCTCTCAAATAACCCGAATTTCAGACTAAAATAAAGTTCAAAATACAGTTCAGCCTAACCAAACAGATTGCTAGAATCAATGCAATGCCGAATATACTCAAATTTACGTAGTATTGGCCAAATTGCAGCCTAATTTAACAGAATTTACTCAATGTGTACAGCTGCCAATTGTACATTTTCTGAAATCTGACCCGTATACATGTAGACAGACTTGGAGGTGGTAAACGTAACCAGTCTAGGCCCAAAGGTAAGAGAGTCCCTTCAAACGAAGGGAAAGCCTCTCGTCGCCTCAAACCACAAAGTGCCATTATAATTCCATTAAGACAGCAACATGTCATTGTTCTCATTAAAACGCCTAGTCCTAGGTCAGGAAAGCGATTAGCGAAGTAGGCATCCAATCACTGACATATCATTCTTATCTGATCTGAGGGTTTGGACCTGGACTGGTAGCTTTCCAAAAGGGTGTGATGGAGTGGGAAGGGGTATATATATAGGGGGGGGGGTAGAGAAGGGGGTTGGACAGGGGGGTACAAACATACACCCCGTGCATGGGAGAGATGCCATATGGTTGGAGCCTATGTGTAACATTGTATAGACTCCTGCCACCACACATACACCCAGCTACACCCAGCTAATCAAGCCTTCATCATGCACCATGAGGCTTGTGTGTATTTACATACAGACTTAGGCTTGCCATCCCAACCGCTAAAACCTCCTGCCACTTCCCCATTAGGGTCAGATTTTCAGAAAATGCACAATTTACCGTTCTACACATCTATCAAATTCTGGTAAATTAGAGTGGAAATTGTTAAATATTAGGTATATCTGAGTGTATTCTGTATTGTATTCATTCATTAAATCTGTCTGGTTATGTTGAACTGTATTTTGAACCTGATTCCTGTCTTGAATTTGGGTTATTTGAGAGGATTGGTGAAGGCGAATTGTGCATTTTCTGGAGACTTGACCCATCATCTCATAGGTGCCTCCCCCAGACAAACAACCCTCACTCAATCCAGCTAGACTACTCTATCAGTCTATTTAGTCTAGGCCCAACGTTAAGAGAGTCCCTTCAAACGGAGGGAAAGCCTCAAACCGCAAAGTGCCATTATATTTCCATTAAGACCGCGAAATATCATTATATTCCTATTAGAACGCAGAGTCCTAGGCCAGGAAACCTAGACTGCAACCAGCGTGTCAATCTCACTAACCCCCCCCCCCCTCCCCCCGCCCCTCCTGCCAAGTAACGATGCCCATATCATACAGAGTGTGACGATCCTGGCCACTACTGGGTCAGATTTTCAGAAAATGGCAGCTCTACACATTTAGTAAATTCTGCTAAATTAGACTGAAAAATGGTCAATGAAAAATGAAAAATGGTCAATACTAGGTAAATTCGAGTATATTCGGCATTGCATTGATTCTAGCAATCTGTTTGGTTAGGTTGAACTGTATTTTGAACTTTATTTTCGTCTGAAATTCGGGTTATTTGAGAAGATTGGCGAAGGTGAATTGTACATTTTCTGGCGACTTCACACTACTCCTACCCCCCCCCCCCCCCCCCACTCTATTCCCCAGGCCTCCACTCGTACATCTCCACTTGTCCACTTTACACCCTTGACATGGGTGTCCAGCCTGGCAACCCTTCTTGAGGTGCTTCCCTTGCTCACTCACACTCTGCCATCATTTCCCTCCTGCTCCCACTTAACACTACAGACTACTACTACTACTTGGGTCACATTTTCAGAAAGTGTACAATTGGCAGCTGTACACATTTAGTCAATTCGGCTAAATTAGGCTGCAATTTGGTCAATTCTAGGTAAATTCGGGTATATTTGGTACTGCATTGATTCTAGCAGTCTGTTTGGTTAGGTTGAACTGTACATTTTCTGAAAATCTGACCCACACACGTACTGGTTTTCAACTGGTCAGAGCCAAAAACCAAAAGCACACCTCAGATGTAGATATATAGGTAGATGCTTTATTGTACTTTAAATTACACAGCAGGTTTATAAAAACAACCATTGGATTATATTATATCTCAATATTTGCTTGAATCTTAATTTCATGAAAAAAATAATATGTTTGTATATTTATGCTTTTGCTGGTTTAATGTCGAAACGATAGTAGGCAAAATATTCAGCACATTTTCTGAAGAAATAATAGCATTTTTATTTGTTTTTCCAAAGAATTTCTTTCTTTCTAGAAGGGTTTCATTGAGCGAATGATACACCCCCTTCCTCAACTTTCGCGCATATACAGGTCTTCATAAAAAAAATTCTAAATGTTCTATGTCAATAAAAAAAAAAATACATTTTACATTTTCTAATTATATGTTCTATTTTCCTTTACCTTTTAATGCGATATTCAAGCTATAACCACATCTTATCCCATTCTTTTCTCCGACTTTATTTTGAAGTTCAATATACCAGATATAAAGGGGGCCCTATGAAAATATTTATATTTGGTTCAAAGTCACTATTTCTATACTGTGAATAAACAGCTTATGATCTTAGGTCGATTGCCTGTGTAGTACTAGTGTAAGTTAAAAAGTTTGATCGTGACATTTGTTTATTTAGAATGCAAACTGGTTTTTGTTTTGTTAGGGGATCATGCGTTCGCAGACCTTACGACTAGAGCCGTCAAACAAATGGGTTATTGGGTCAGATTTTCAGAAAATGTACAATTGGCAGCTCTACATTTAGGAAATTCTCCTAAATTAGGGTGAAAAATGATGAATACCGGGTATATCTGAGTATATTTGGTATCGCATTGACTTAAAGTATCAGTTCTGTTATGTTAAACTGCATTTTGAAGCTCATTTTCGTCTTAAATATGGCTTATTTGAGAGGATTGGTGAAGGCGAATTGTACATTTTCTGAAAATCTGACCCTATTATGTAAAATGTGGTTGGGAATTGCTGTAATATTGTGCCATCTATGAACATGTTATTGTGTATGGGTGTATGGGTGAATGGTCAGTTGACCGCCACTAACATGTGGACACAATGCTAACGTGTGGAACTATTCGCCACAATCAGCTTTTAATCGCGTCTATATTTGCTGCCTTTTTTACCTGGGCGAATTGGAGCCAAGTATCTGTGGAATATACTTGTTCTGGCTGATTTTTTGTATTTTAATGGTTCAGTGTTCAACGAGCTCTGATTCTACGGAGCTGATTTTGCCACTGGGGACAGTCGACTGACTGAAGGGTAAACGGCTCAGTCTAAGCCCAAAGATGAGAGAGTCCCTTCAAACGGAGGGAAACCCTCTCGCTTCAAACCACAAAATGCCATTATAATTCCATTAAGACCGCAAAATGCCATTATATTCCCATTGGAACGCCTAGTCAGTGTGATTGTGAATAACTATTTTAAATTAAACTGATATCTTATTTTGTATTTGTAGTTATGGTTAGCAATACACATTTTGATACCTAAACATATTTGACGCGTCTTTCCTTTTTGGTAGCTTTTACAAACAAGAGTAAATATTATGACGTTCAGTCTCGTTGCTTTGTCATAAAGATATCAAATGTGACTTATCAATGACAAATGTGGATTTAGTACAGAGAAAGAGAGGGGGAGAGAGTGAGGGGGGGGGGGGGAAGACAGAGAGAAAGAGAGAGAGAGAGAGAGACACTCTGAGAGAGAGAGAGAGAGAGAGAAAGAGAGAGGGGGGACAGAAGGGGGAAGAGAGAGGAGGGGGAGAGGGAGCAGAAGAAGGGGAAAGGAGACAGAGAGAGAGATAAGGGGGGAATAATGTGACAAGGACCTATTTCCACCCCGCCTTGCCACCCCCAAGTGCCATACACACATCCACCCCTCTATATGGGTCAGATTTTCAGAAAATGTACAATTCACCTTCACCAATCTTCTCAAATAAGCCGAATTTCAGACGAAAATAAAGTTCAACCTAACCAAACAGATTGCTAGAATCAATGCAATGCCAATTATACTCGAATTTACCTAGTAGTGTCCAAATTGCAGCTTCATTTAGCAGAATGTACTAAATGTGTAGATCTGCCAATTGTACATTTTCTGAAAATCTGACCCATATACCATCTCCCCACCTCCCCCTACCACAAGAGGCAGTGTGACCCAGCCAAGTCAACACTGGCCATCTGCTGCTGCTTTGTGTGCTGTATACATTACTACAGGCCTATGTCTTCCCTGCATTACATACCTTCTACACTAAATCGTCAGAAATTGTACAATTCATCCTCATAAATCCTCTCAAATAACTCAAAGTTAAGACAAAAACAAGGCTCAAAATACAGTTCAACATTACTGAACAGACTTTTGAAATCAAATATACTCAGATAATCATTACGAAATTATCCCTTTTCATCCCAATTTAACATACATAATTTAATTAATGTGTACAGCTGCCGATTGTACATTTCAAAACGACCTGACTCAAATGTAGACAGAGAGGGAAGGCAGGGAGAAGGCTGTTAGGGTGAGACCGTCAGAAAATGTACAATTCATCTTCACCAATCCTCTCAAATAACCCCAAATTAAGACAAAAATCAGCTTCAAAATACAGTTCAACATAACCAAATACATTGGTTCGACCAGCTATACTCAGATATACCTAGCATTTATCATTTTCCAGCTGAATTTACCTAAATTTCCCAAATGTGTAGAGCTCCCGATTGTAGATTTTCTGAAAATCTGACCCGATACCTCTGCCAGTCCTGCTGCATCTTGTAAGGTGTTATCGTGGCCGCTAAAGCTGTCAGCTCTATCAACACAAGCAAAGTGCCCCACATACGCTAACAAACATACGCAGATAATGGCGCCCAAGGGCATCGGGTGTTGAATCTTTAAAATGAGGAGAACTGAGGCTCCATTGTTAGTTTAACTATTTAAATAAGATGCGGTGGAAAAACTAGGGGAATGAATACAGGTCTAAATGAATTAAACCAATGGTGTGTAATATATCATATCATATTATAATTTATTATAATTTATTATATCATATCGTATTATAATATAATATGGTATATCATATTATATTATATCATGATATAATATATTATTCATATTATAATATATTATATCATATATCATATCATATTATTTTAAAATATATAATATTATGTTATAATATATTATATTATAGTATATATGCATCGCTCTGAGAACAACATACAACAATGAGTTATCTTATAATATAATATAATATAATATATTATATTATTAACATAATCTAGAATGAGTTATGAGTTATGAGTTATTACATATGTCACTGCACGTGTTACATGTGGTAGTCATGGCAACCAATACGTTTTTTTACCACGTTTACTGCCAAAAACCAACATCATGACTCAAAAATGTTTTCTATTCATATTATTAAAAGCATATAATATGGTTTCAACCAACTCGTCAGTTACCCTCTACCCTGGCACCAGATCAAGGGGCTTTCCCGTTTTGTATGTTTGATAATGGCGATTATAATCATTATTCCATCATGACACACTAACAAATTACCATCTAACCTATCAGCATACTTTATATTACATTCACTAAAACTTTCGGAGGTGAAAACGGCCGAAATATCTCGTTCATTGTTTTAAACTGCATTTTGAACGTCACTTTTCACTTAAATGTGGGTTATTAGAAAGGATTGGTGAAGGCGAATTGTGCATTTTCTGAAAACTTGACCCATTATAGAGACAATGATAGAGATATGGTAAAAGCGACAATATCAGTACGACTATAAACCATAACAATATTATAATAGCCCGCTTGAAAACATATATTATATTATATTATATTATATCATACTATATTATATCAACAAAGAGAGACTGTATGTTTTACATTTTAAGGGAAAACAAACTTCCTACCACCCACGGTTTACCACCGACGTTAACCAATATCTAAATCAATCAATATATCATTTATTAGAAAATGATAATACATCACATCGATCACTGCATTTGATATTTTTTAATCACTAGATGATCGATATAGGGGGGATGCATGGTTGGGCACGTACCGGGGCAGAAGCATGCATAATTACGCGGGTCAGATCTTCAGAAAATGTACAATCTGCAGATATTTAGATCGCCTAGTCCTAGAAACTGATTGGCGAAGTAGGCGTCCAATCACTGACATGCCATTCTTATCTGCAGATCTGAGGGTTTGGATAATATCTTTCAGTTTCTTGTACCCTTGAGAACCATTACTTTTTAGAGTGTATACTATAGTCTACTAGTGGGGGTGTGACGGGGGACATGGGCGCCTGTCTATATGGGTCAGATTTTCAGAAAATGTACAATTGGCAGCTCTACACATTTAGTAATTTCTGCTAAACTGCTTTAAAAAATGATACATTTTCGGTATATCTGAGTATATTTCGTATTGCATTAATTTAAAGTTTCAGTTCCGTTATGTTAAACTGCATTTTGAAGCTCATTTTTGTCTTAAATGTGGGTTATTTGAGGGAATTGGTGAAGACAAATTGTACATTTTCTGAAAACCTGACCCATATACCGTAGTGCAGAGATTTAACTCTACTAATCCTGCAGATCATACAGACACACGGGGATTAACACAATTCCACTCTCCACGGTCTAGACGACCTGATCCCACCCAGTTATCGGGAGCATGGCATCGCCAAGAGTGAATGATAGATACTAGTACAGCATCAATTAGTATAATGTACTTGCCTTCATTGGTTTGTGTATAGAAAGGGAGGGTTGAGGGAGGGAGAGAGCGGGTTGGGGAGGAAGCCAGAGAGGGAGGGACAGAACCGAGAGAGAGAGGAAGAGAGAGGGGAGAGGGGGAGGAGGGAGACAGAGAGAGAGAGGAGAGGGGGAGGAGAAAGGGAGGCAGAGGAAAGAGAGGGGAGAGAGAGAGGGAGGAGGGAGGCAGAGAGAGAGAGGAGAGGGGGAGGAGAAAGGGAGGCAGAGAGAGAGAGAGGGACAGCGAGGGAGAGAGAGAGGGAGGAGTGAGGGAGAGAGAGAGGGAAGGACAGATACGAGAAAGGGGGAGGGGGGGAGAGAGGGTGACAGAGAGAGAGAAAGAGAGAGGGGAGGAGAGAGAGAGGGACAGGGGGAGAGATAGGGAGGGAGAGAGAGAGAGAGAGGGAGAGAGAGAGATGGTAGGAGAGACCTTAGAGTAAAAGGAGGGACAGAGAGTAGAAAGAGAGAAAGAGAGAGAAAGAGAAAGAGAAAAGGGGCAGGGTGAAAAACAGGTAGCTTCATACCTGATGCCTATAATGTAGCAGTGCAAAGGCGACTACTATCCTGTAACACTTCCCTTGATAGATAAAACCACAACAACAACAAAGAGAGAAAGAGAGAGTCGGGGGACGGGGAAAGGAGATAGAGAAAGAGAGGGAGAGAGAAAGAGGTGAGGGAACCAGCCAGACAGGCAGACAGACAGACAGAGATGAGAGTTGGATCCGGGCCTAGTGCCAACTCCATGTGGGTCAGGTTTTCAGAAAATGTACCGTACAATTCATTCCCGACGATTTACCGATTACACTATCAAAGGAAAATCGAAGCAAATCACCCTATTTGCATATATGGAGATTAAAAGTTTTTGTGTTTAGATTTGCAGGTTAGGTGATTGATCTGGGTTAGATCTTCAGAAAATGTCTAATTAGCCTTCACCAATCCTCTCAAATAACCCACATTTCAGACAAAAATGAGCTTCAAAATGCAGTTTAACATAACAGAACTGATACTTTAAATCAACGCGATACCAAATATACTCAGATACACCCGGTATTCTTCATTTTTCACCCTAATTTAGCAGAATTTCCTAAATGTGTAGAGCTGCCAATTGTACATTTTCTGAAAATCTGACCCATATGATGAATAGTACTAGATAAGATCCATGTAGTTCCACTCCATGACTCAATGACTCCAATTACCGTATCACTGAATGTTCAGACGAGTAATGATGCTACGAGCCCAGGTAAATCAGTCTATATGGAATTCATTACAACAGATTGCATCGAGCCCTGTTTATTATATTGATAGACGATTATGTTATTCACCATATGGGTCAGGTCATCAGAAAATGTACAGTCGCCAACTTTACACATTTATCAAATTTGGTTAAATGAGGCTGAACAAAATATTAAAACAGTCAGGTCCAGACGGCCACATTCCTCGATTCCACATCCAGCGATAAGGCTAAGACTAAGGCTAAAAGTGTTAATGACCCCTAAAAATTAGGGGTCCAAAACTGCCTTCTAAACCTGACTGAAAATAATCCTCCTTGCCCGAAACGTCGGAATTCGAACTAAACTCAATGTTCTGGATTGAATCTACCCCATCTTATAGTGCTCCCCTCTCAATATGTATACACAAATATTAGGTATATAATTATATGGGTATACTTGGTATTGCGTTGATTGAAAAAGTCATTTTTGTTATTGTTAGTGTTAAATCTGGGTTATTTGAGATAATTGATGAAGGTGAATTGTACATTTTCTGGCGACTTCTTCACCATAATATACAAACGAAGAACATAATCATGGCAGAGGTAGGAACGTGACGGAATGAAATGGAGCCAAATATGGATGAAGTTTCTGGAACAGGTACAATTCACCTTCACCAATATTCTCAAATAGCCCAAATTTCAGTCAAAAATAAAGTTCAAAGTACAGTTCAACCTAAACAAACAGATTACCAGAATCAATGCAATGCCGAATATACTCGAATTTAGCTATTATTGACCAAATTGCAGCCTAATTTAGCAGAATTGACTAAATGTGTACAGCTGCCAATTGTACATTTTCTGACAATCTGACCCATTTTTACGTGGGTATTGCCAAGGCCCGAGTATAGGGATTTAGCCTGCATGGGATCACTGTCACTCCAGTACAAGCACAATCTCTATAGTCTGTCCAAAAAGTAGTTGACACGTGATTCCTTAGTCCCTTTAAGGGGAGGGAAAAGTGGGAGATTTCTGATTTCTATTTATGACAAGGACCTGTCCACTCTTTGCCCAGCGAGTCGCTCATTAGTAGAGTCAATCTAAGCTCAAAAATAGCCCTACCCTGAACAAATTGCAACAAAACGTTTTATGGTTGATTCTTATACTATCAGGTGTCCTGAACAACATATCAAAAGTAGGACAAAATCGGATCACGGGAAAGTCCCTAAAAACGCAAAAACAAAATGGCCGCCACTTCTAATTTTAGTTACCATAATTTAGGGTAAAATCAACATGAGTGTCATATCTCAGCTCCTAATCATACTATAGCCATGTATAATACCTCTTTTATTATGTTTTAGGGTATGGGGAGTCCATTTCTGCAATAGTTATATAGTTAGAAGGTCATTTTCAAGGTCAAAATCCAATATGGCTGCCAAAAAGAAACACCATTTTCTCAACAGCTATTAGCAAATATTATATCTCAGCAGCTATACCACCATATATATAATATCACTTTTCCTAGTTTTTCATATATGAGAATAACCTTTCTGAATCATGTTTCTGTTTCCAGGTCATTTCCAGGTCAAAATTCAATATGGCCACTGCCTCAGAATGAAAATATCATATCTCAGCTCAAATTAGCACTAGATAGATGTGTAATACTATTTTATTTAGGTTTAAAGGTATAGGGAATTCATTTCTGAAGCCATTTTCAAGATCAAAACATATTTTATAAATTTAGGCCTTTCATTTAAATGAAGATGAGACCATTCAAACCTAAAGTCATATAATTTGAAATTGACTCAAGCAAAACAGATCAATTCTGCCCCTGTATTTCATTTGGACATTATGCAGTAATAAGCATTGCTTATTTTGTCAAAATAGTATAGCAGCAGAAAAGGGTAGTTATAGCTGTGTGAAGACAATAAACAATAGAAACAGTATTGGTTCATTGTAAAACGCGAAGGGATGAATGGGCCACTGCTGTTAAAGGCCGCATTGAATATTTCGGTGGGGATCTTCATGCAGCAGATTGTGTTTACCACCAGTCATGTAGTGTTAATTTCCGCACAATGAAGGAAATTCCGAACCAGTTTAGACCAGTTGATTTAGCAAAAAAAAGGAAAATCGGACGACCAACCGACAGTGACCAGGATGAGTCATTTGAAAATGTTTGTGTATTCCTGGAGGAAAATGATGAAGAGCAACTGAGTATATCTGACCTTGTTGGCAAAATGGGAGACTACTTGGGTGACAGCAAATCTGAGGCATATTGCAATCGGTACCTCAAGGAAAAGATTTTAAAATGATATGGAGAGAGTATATTCATAGCCAAGGGCAAGGGTGTAAAAGATATTGTGACCTTTTGGGAAAAAACACTACAAGACTCCTCAGGAAGACAATGATGAGGCTCAGAAACAAGCAATTTTACGAACTGCAGCAAAACTCATCAAAAGTGATATCAAAATTACAGTCACACCCCTATGCGATACATAGACAGAACTACCCGGAATTCGAGGCGGGAGTGAATATTCACCGATGACGGTCAAGGGCGGTAGCTCTGCGACCGTCATGGGTGAATATTCACGACGCCGAGAATTCAAGGGTTGTTCTGTGTTTATTTCACCCCGCACACTAAACTAATGTTAAATTAACCTGATCTACAGCGATTTTGAGAAATAAATTGTTAAATAATTAGTTCTTTAGATAGATTCGCTTTGAAAACATAGCTCCGAAGAAGGACCGGAACTGGCAAAGATCAGAAAGCGCGCATGCGCACAGTGTTACAAAAACTAGGTTGAGCGTGTATTGCCCGTAAGCAATATCAAATCAGTTACTGACCAGCTAAACAATATCCAGACCCTATGTTATCTCTATGGGCTCAGCATATCGAGGGTGAAATAAATATCCAACTCTGCCAGAACTGGAACTTGCGGCTGCTTTGGAATATGTCCCAGCTAGTTTGGGATTTTTCCTGCAGCACCTGTTTGTTGGGGAGGATACTTCTAGAAGGGTTGCTGGTATTGGGCAAGCAGTTATCCAAGCAGTCCGCCAAGGGCTGTAATTGCACCATTACAGTTGGGTCTTGCAGTGCAAATGCACCATTTGTATAGGTCACGTTTCTTGATTGACAGTCTGTCATCCATGGGTTTTTCATCATCTTACCCGGAAGTCCAAAGGTTTCAAGAGAATGGAGCATTTTCTCATTCTCCAGATCTGTTGGGTGGTCATATGGACATGGAGACCTGCCTATTGTTTGCTGGAGACAATGTTGACCATAACATTGTAACTTTGGATGGAAAAGGCACATTCCATGGGATGGGCATGATAGCTGCCATCACACCTGGGAAGCAACTCAGTTGGATCATTCCCAGAAAGAAACTGGCTGACTTGAAACTTTCTGAACTAACAAAGATGGATATGATGGAGATTATCGCTTTGCAAGGCACATCAACCGTAATCTTGAATTTCAGCCCTTCCCATTATCATCGGCATGTGATCGCCCAATTGTGTTCTGGGAAATGTCATTTCACTTCCACCTGAGTTCACCTAGTTGGCAAGGAAAGATGCATTTACTGCATAAGGTTTGTAGGCATCCAGGTAAATCTTCAATACAGTTCCTCCCAATGAACGACATGAATCCAGGGGGTTTAAAGCTGTATTATGTCCACCCTAGATTACCTAAGCAAACTTGCATTAAAACACAACATGCCGGCTATTATTACCTTTGACCAACCACTATTTTGGAAGGCTTCTGAGATAGCAAATACTGTTCCAGATGATAATCCTACCAGGAATGTAGTGTTATTACTTGGTAGCTTCCATACTTCGGTGAATCTATTAGGTGCTATTGGAACTTTGATGGAGGAAAGTGGACTGAAGGAAATTTTGGAGACAGTGTATGGTGGAAATGCTGTTATACTCATGATGAGTGGAAAGGCAGTAGAAGGAGCCTTTCGTGAATACCTGCTGGTGGATCAGTGCCTTACACGTCAGATTGTTTCTAGAATCATGGAAGATGACCCTGAATTTCTAGACCAAGTTATTCAAGCAGAAGGAGATGCAGATGTTACTATTGCAAAAGCAGCGATCACAATGTCTGCTTTCAAATCCACCACCCTCATTGGAGAAGACACAGATCTCCTTGTACTCTTGCTGTACCATATAGATGTAAGAAACTGCACTGAACTTTATTTCTGCTCATGCAGACAAGTTAAAAACATCTGCCTATAATATCAAAGTCATAAAGCAGATACTTGGTGATGAAGCTTACAAGTAGTAATTTGTTGTTTCTCCATGCCTTTACTGGGTGTGACTCAATGTCCAGAGTATTTGGTATTGGAAAGAAGACAGGCTTCAAAAGAATTGTCAAGAATGATAAAGGGATCAAATACTTCTCAAAGTTTTTTGTTCACCAGAACAATGCAAGGATGATGTGGCATCCAATGGTTGTAGGGCAATGGTAGCTTTGTTTAATGGAAAACAGACTGATTCTCTGGCATCTATCAGGTATGATATGCTTTGCAAGAAAGTTGCAAGAGCTAAGACTTTTGTCAGACCAGAAAGACTACCACCAACCACCTTGGCCTGTATATTTCACTCCCTGCGGACTTACTATCAGGTTATGGAATGGATGGGCAGAAGTAATGAAATGGAGCCATCTGAGTGGAGATGGAGGGTAGACAAAGGAAAACTCACTCCTGATGTACTAATCCAAATGGTTCACTGTAACTGCACAAGAGGGTGTCATACTCTAAGGTGTACCTGCAAAAAGCATGGGCTGGAATGCACCAGTGCATGTGGCCATTGTCAAGTTGACAGCTGTGATAATATGACCAATCAAACTGTGAATGAAGATGATGATGATGAACAAGACATAAATTTGGCCAATTTTTAGGTTTCCAATGACCACCATCTAAATTACTAATGAAATTCTCCTTCAATTTTGGCCTTTAATTCCACATTTGTGTGTGTAATACACAAACTAAATTATCTAAGACACATTTTAGGTTGAAGTAGGGTCATCATCTCCATTGAAGTAAATTTCAGAAATAGCTTTTGATCTAAAAAATGACATGGAATAATATAAGGACCTAGTGCTAATTGGAGTTTAGGTATGATATTTGCAATTCCTGGCAGCAGGCATAGAGAATTCTGACCTTGAAAATGACCTTAAAACAGAAAAATGACTTCAGAAATGGAATCCTCATACCTGAAAACCTAGTAAAAGAGGTATTATACATGAATCTAGTCCTAATAGGAGATGAGATGTAAATATCTTGTCTCTCGGTGGTGGCCATATTGGATTTTGACCTTGAAAAATCACCTTGAAATTGAAAAAATATTCCAGAAATGGATTCCTTGTGCATTAAAACCTAGAAAAAGTACCATCATACATGGATATAGTGCTAACAGGAACTGAGATATGACATTACATGTAGATTTAACCTGGAGTTTTTGTGCCTAAAATCACCTGTGGCAGCCATTTTTATTTTTGCGTTTTTTTGTACTTTCCCGTGATCCGATTTTGTCCTACTTTTGATATGTTGTTCAGGGTCCCTGATAGTACAGGAAACAACAATAAAACGTTTTGTTGCAATTTGTTCAGGGTAAAATCCTATATTGACTCTACTACATTGCAATCAATCATTGAGAAACATGGCCAGTATAACCAGCTCTGCCTTCCTTCTAAGCAAAACAACAGCTGCTGCACATAGAAGAGAGACAGCACAATATAGGACAGCTGTACATTTAGCCATGGTTGGTCGCAAACGGCAATTCAGGAGGCAATAGTTTGAAGACAAAACTCCCCCACCTTTCCCTCCCCTTAAAGGGACTAAGGAATCACGTGTCAACTACTTTTTAGACAGACTATACCCCAGTTACCCCGACAAACAGTACGTGTCAATGAGTGTCAAAGATTAACTATATAAAGCCCAGCCTCCCTCTGTCACTCACCCATATACATATGTACATAGATGGAGGTGTGTACACTGTAAACGTATTAATGTTCGCGCAGTATTGTATTGTATATTTATTTACAGACCTTTGAGCGTGAAAATAAATCCTGCGTGAAAGGTATAATTATTCCATAAACAAGGTGTGAGACTTCCATGCTGTTCGAATTTAAATGCGCGCGAAAATGTGTCAAAGTACTTAGAGCGCGGAAATTTATTTGCGCGAAAATAAAAACGTTTAAAGTATATATATAATATATATATATATGCATATATATGGGTGAAGTTCACAGAAGGTGTACAAATGATTCAAAAATTAAGGCACGGTCTAGGCTCAGAGTTGAGAGAGTCCCTCCAAAGTGAGGGAAAGCCTCAGATCGCATCTAAACTGCCAAATGCCATTATAATCCCATCAAGACGCCTACTCCAGGGCCAGGAAAGCCATTAGCGCAGTAGGCGTCTAGTCACTGACATACATTGACACTGACCTTCCTTATCTGATCTGAGAGGCTGTGAGCCTAGACTGGACAGTAATTAGCCTCAAAATACAGTTCAACACAACCAGACAAATCTTTTGAACCAACACAACACCAAATATATTGTAAATTTCGGGACTACTCTTTGGGTGTCTTGAATCTTTATTTAAAGTCTTATTCAGAAATGCATCTGACCCTAAATTTATATCGAAGATTGACCCTGAATTCCTCAATATACTACATAGATATTTCAGATATTTCAGTCAAATTGAGCAGAATCTACTAAATGTGTGAGGCTGCTGATCGTACATTATCCGACGACCTGGCCCATATCCAGTCCACCATATATGGATCAGATTTTCAGAAAATGTACAATTCAACTTCGCCAATCTTCTCAAATAACCCAAATTTCAGACGAAAATAAAGTTCAAAATACAGTTCAACCTAACCAAACAGATTGCTAGAATCAATGCAATGCCGAATATACTCGAATTTACCTTGTATTGACCAAATTGCAGTCTTATTTAGCAGAATTTACTAAATGTGTACAGCTGCCAATTGTACATTTTCTGAAAATCTGACCCATATATATCCATATGTACATAGATATTGGTATAAACTGAACAAATATGTGGATGTACGAATGCAGCCAGTCGTGAAAATGATGGTTTCCCCCGCTCGTATACCGGCGGGCAGGAAGGATTCACCAACACGAGGTAATACATCATACAGTCTGACAAGCACATGGATCAGGGGCTGCTTGGTCGCGCACAGAGGTAGAGCTTGTGGTGGCTAGGCTCAGAGATCAGGGAGTCCCTCCAAACTGAGGGAAATCCTCTCCCTTCAAACTGAGGGAAATCCTCTCCTTTCAAACTGAGGGAAAGCCTCTCCCTCCAAACTGAGGGAAATCCTCCCCCTCCAAACTGATGGAAATCCTCTCCCTTCAAACTTCAAACTGAGGCGAATTGTTCATTTTCAGGAAACTTCACTCCAAACTGAGGGAGAAAGCCTCTCCCTTCAAACTAAGGGAAAGCCTCTCGCTCCAAACTGAGGGAAAGCCTCTCCCTTCAAACTGAGGGAAATCCTCTCCCTTCAAACTGTGGGAAAGCCTCTTCCTTCAAACTGAGGGAGAAAGCCTCTCCCTTCAAACTAAGGGAAATCCTCTCCCTTCAAACTAAGGGAAATCCTCTCCCTTCAAACTGAGGGAAATCCTCTCCCTTCAAACTGAGGGAAAGCCTCTCCCTTCAAACTGAGGGAAATCCTCTTCCTTCAAACTGAGGGAAATCCTCTCCCTCCAAACTGATGGAAATCCTCTCCCTTCAAACTTCAAACTGAGGCGAATTGTTCATTTTTAGGAAACTTCACTCCAAACTGAGGGAGAAAGCCTCTCCCTTCAAACTAAGGGAAATCCTCTCCCTTCAAACTGAGGGAGAAAGCCTCTCCCTTCAAACTAAGGGAAATCCTCTCCCTTCAAACTGAGGGAGAAAGCCTCTCCCTTCAAACTAAGGGAAATCCTCTCCCTTCAAACTGAGGGAGAAAGCCTCTCCCTTCAAACTAAGGGAAATCCTCTCCCTTCAAACTAAGGGAAAGCCTCTCCCTTCAAACTAAGGGAAATCCTCTCCCTTCAAACTGAGGGAAATCCTCTCGCTCCAAACTGAGGGAAATCCTCTCCCTTCAAACTGAGGGAGAAAGCCTCTCCCTTCAAACTGAGGGAGAAAGCCTCTCCCTTCAAACTAAGGGAAAGCCTCTCCCTTCAAACTGAGGGAGAAATCCTCTCCCTTCAAACTGAGGGAAATCCTCTCCCTTCAAACTGAGGGAAAGCCTCTCCCTTCAAACTGAGGGAAATCCTCTCCCTTCAAACTGAGGGAAAGCCTCTCCCTTCAAACTGAGGGAGAAAGCCTCTCCCTTCAAACTGAGGGAAAGCCTCTCCCTTCAAACTGAGGGAAATCCTCTCCCTTCAAACTGAGGGAAAGCCTCTCCCTTCAAACTGAGGGTAACCAAACAGATTGCTAGAATCAATGCAATGCCAAATATACTCGAATTTGCCTAGTATTGACCAAATTGCAGCCTAATTTAGCAGAATTTACTAAATGTGTAGATCTGCCAATTGTACATTTTCTGAAAATCTGACCCATAAGATCGGCAGCTAGAGGTCAAGGCTAAACGCTGCCGGGACGCAGGGTGCGTCTTGGCTGAACTAATTGGGCAGCAGCAGATAAATTGTTTAATAATCATCGCCGCCATTATTACCCCCTCCCCACCCCCGCACTGCTCAGCAATGGTATGAGCTATAGCGCACACATAAATAAGGCACGGCTAGATTTGGAAGTGTGTGAGTGCGGGGTGTGGGGGTGGAGAGAGAGAGAGGGGTGGGGTAGAGAAAGAGGGGCACACCATCACATACAAGAAGTGTAACTTATAGAATCTTACACTGAATTCAGTCCAATAGCTTTAGAAGTCTAAATTGCGAGCATCTGAATATGACACTAAAATCAATTTGAACAGATTCAAAGTTGTATTATAATTAACATTTATAGCACGCAGGTCGTCAGAATCTAATTAATCCTGTGAAAGCCGTATCCCATCTTCAATCCCTTAGAGAAATGTAACTTACAGAGTCTATAGCTCGGAGTTGAGAGAGTCCCTCCAAACTGAGGGAAAACCTCTCACTTCAAACCTCATACGGACGCCTACTCCAGGGCCCGGAAAGACATTAACGCAGTAGGCGTCCACTCACTGACACCGTTCTTAGCTGATCTAAGAGGTTGTGATCTGAGTATGACATTAAAAACAACTGAAAATTACCCTTCGTCCTTAGAACACACGTGTATATATCCTCATATATGGGTCAGATTTTCAGAAAATGTACAATTAGCAGCTCTACACATTTAGGAAATTATCCTAAATTAGACTGAAAAATGATGAATACCAGGTATATCTGAGTATATATATATTTGGTATCGCATTGGTTTAAAGTATCAGTTTTGTTATGTTAAACTGCATTTTAAAGCTCATTTTTGTCTTAAATGTGGGTTATTTGAGAGGATTGGTGAAGACGAATTGCACATTTTCTGAAAATCTGACCCATATATATATATCAAGCATATAGATCTACTTGTGGGAGCTTAACCCCCCCCCCCCCCGCTCCCAATCTACTTGGCGTCCTAATGGAGTGCCCCAAAATATGCCATTTCTTTGCAATAAAGCAGTCTTTTATTGCGCTCCCCAAGTCTCAGAGTGCATTGCCGGTATTACGAGTTCAATTATAACATAGTAATCACACGGGAGTATAATAAATCACACACAGACCATAACTCACCGAGTGGTGGATATTTTAATCAAAGATCCTCCTCCTCCTCCCCCCCCCCCCCCCCCGCCCATAACACCGAACATTAAAGGTGGGGAACGATAAGGCGGGACTACATGTGGGGCGGAATAACTGTCGTACCATTAACACACGATAACAGCTATCGGCGATAAGCTTGTATATGAGTCGTCAGAAAATGTACAATTTATTTTCCCCAGTCCTCAAAAAAATCCAAATTTCAGACGAAAATAAAGTTCAAAATACAGTTCAACCTAACCAAACCGATTGCTAGAATCAATGCAATGCCTAATATACTCGAATTTACCTAGTATTGGCCAGATTTCAACATAATTTAGTAAATGTGTAGAGCTGCCAATTGTACATTTTCTAAGAATCTGACCGTGAGCAGGAGGAGTAGGAGGTCTTGAATATTTGAGTGACAGGCACTGAGCGTTCAGTGTGTATTTCAATAATTCCTTGATTTGAAGGGGTCATAATTAATATTCAGTCTGGGCTCAGAGATAACAGAGTCCCTTCAAACTGAGGGAAAGTCTCTCTCGCTCCAAACCGCAAAATGTCATTATAATCCCATTAGGTGGACCTACTCCTAGACTGGAAGCTACACTCTCAGTTATTACGACGTCAAAAGTGTACAATCGGCAGCTCTACACATTTATTAAATTGTTAATCATCTTTAAATTAGGCTGAAAAATAATAAATTTTTATATTATATTGTATCTCAGTATAATTGGCATTGCGTTGATTAAGGAAAATGTACTTTGAATCTTAATTTTGTCTTAGATTTGGGTTATCGTTAGTTACCCTACATATGCATCTAGTTTCTATCTTAGATTCCGGTTATGGGTCAGATTTTCAGAAAATGTACAATTTAGCTTCTCCAATCGTCTCAAATAACCCCCATTTAAGACAGAAATCAGCTTCAAAATGCAGTTTAACATAACAGAGCTGATACTTTAAATCAATGCGATACCAAATATACTCGGATATACCCGGTATTTATCATTTTCAAGCCAAATTTAGCAGAATTTACTGAATGTGTAGAGCTGACAATTGTACATTTTCTGAAAATCTGACCCTTATATGAGAGGATTGTTGAAGGCCAATTGTACATTTTCAGGCGACTTCACCCACATGTAATGGGCCAATGTTTATACTACGGTCTCCCAATCATATCCCCATCAAATGGTCACATACTAACGTATCCCAGTGACTTGTATACCACCCAGTCAAGATAGATTATTATCATACGCGGGTCAGATTTCCAGAAAATGCACAATCTACATCAGTTCTACACATCTTTCAAATTCTGCTAAATTAGAGTGAAATTTGATAAATACTAGGTGTATCGGAGTGTATTCTGTATTGTATTCATTCAATAAATCTGTCAGGTTATGTTGAACTGTATTTTTAACCTGATTTTTGTCGTAAATTTAGGTTATTTGAGAGGATTGGTGAAGGCCAATTGTACATTTTCTGGCGACTTCACCCACATGTAATAGGCCAATGTTTACACTGCGGTCTCCCAATCATATCCCCATCAAATGGTCACATATTAGCGTATCCTAGTGACTTGTATACAAGTGGTACGTAGTGGCCGGTTTATCAGCTATGGTCGGTCCGGGGCCAGTCCTTTACTCCTAGATTCACCAGGGATCATCCCTTAAGGATGAGCCTGGATCAACACTTAGTACAGCTTTGGCTGATAACAATAATGATAGCTCCCTGTGTTATGTTCTGTCCGGGTAGTGGCAATATTAACCTTGCTTTCAACTCAAGTAATATCCATATTGAAATAATCCATGCTTTGGGGGAAGTCGGCTGCATTTTGGTCAATACTAGGTAAATTTGAGTATATTCGGCTTTGCATTGATTCTAGCAATCGGTTTGGTTAGGTTGAACTGTATTTTGAACTTTATTTTCGTCTGAAATTTAGGTTACTTGAGAAGATTAGCGAAGTTGAATTGTACATTTTCTGAAAATATGACCCGTATTCACTCTAGAGTAAATACAAACAGCTGCTTAGCCATTGTTACAGCCAGGGAGGAATGATTGACAAACCTCCAGTGATTCCCGCCGAGGAGATTAGTAAAACATTTTTATTCATTTCTAGAGGTCATGTGACTGTATCAAGTCATTGCTCAGGGAGAGCGTTGTCAGTCATATCAGGTGTTATAACATTGACTTAGTATTAAGGCAAACGTGCCACAGAATGTTATTATATGGGTCAGATTTTCAGAAAAGGTACAATCTACAGTTCTACACATCTATCAAATTCTGCTAAATTAGAGTGAAAAATGATAAATACGGAGTATATCTGAGTGTATTCTGTATTGTATTCATTCAATAAATCTGTCTGGTTACGTTGAACTGTATTTTGAACCTGATTTTCGTCTTGAATTTGGTTTATTTGAGAGGATTGGTGAAGGGCAATTGTGCATTTTCTGGAAATCTGACCCATATGAATGTGTATCGATTTATGTTTGCCCGTCAGAAGGACGGAATTAACGCACGACAATGTTAAATAGAAATAGAAAATAGAAATACAAAGGCATCAAATTGAAAGGAAGATATGGTGCTGTAGGGATGAAGGATGTTTTGGGAGAAATAATTATTATTTCGGGAGTCTACTCACTACAAGTACATTATATTTTAAACTAATTTCAAGCATTTAGGCGATTTTGAGATTTTTTAATTTAATTTAATTTAATTTTTTTTAGATATCGATGAAATTTGGTCATTTTTTTTTTAAAGTCCAATTGTTTATAAAATGGTGGAATTGTGTGGAGATTTGACAACTTTAGGATGTATTATGTTTAATAACAAAAATACGATCATATCAGAACAAATACTGAAGTATTGCACATCCCTGAGAGTAGAAGATATCCTCCAAAGCTAGCACCTGGTCGGTCAGGGAAAAAACTAATCAGCTTCATTATCATTGAGTCGAGCATTGAAACACCGCCACCAGAACAATGCAATTAAATCCAACAAGCCATTAGCATGATCTTGCCTTTGTCTGGGTTAAAAGCTAATATTGATGAAATCGCATTCTCATATTCGGACTTGCAATGAGAAAATGCAATTTGTTTTATTTGGCAGAGTCGTAATTGTGACAGGCTTGAGTGTTTAAGTGATACAAATAGTTTAGGGGTCGGATTTTCAGAAAATGTACAATTTACCTTCACCAATCCTCTCAAATAACTCACATTTAAGACAAAAGTGAGCTTCAAAATGCAGTTTAACATAACAGAATTGATACTTTAAATCAATGCGATACCAAATATACTCAGATATACCCGGTATTCATCATTTTACAGCAGAATTTCCTAAATGTGTATAGCTGCCAATTGTACATTTTCTGAAAATCTGACCCAGCTCCATCACACCGTTCTCTTCTATTGGTTAAATCAATAACACTTCGTCATTCACTGTTTTTTTGTATCTGTTCATAATAAAGCCATAGTGCACAGGTGTCTGCTCGGGACATTCATCAAACAGATACGTTCAGTCTAGGCTCAGAGCTGAAAGAGTCCCTTCAAACTAAGGGAAAGCCTCTCTCATTGTACTTTTCCCCAAGTCAGTACATTATCCTGTGGCCTGTAGCATCGCGGGGGGTATTTTTCTTCCCCTATCTATTAATATCACATTTTATAACGCATCTAAATAAATATTTCTCATGATAAAGGGGTGATAAAAAAACTTAACATGCTAGGCCCAGCGTTTACAGAGTCCCTTCAAACTGAGTGAGCGAAAGCCTCTACTCCCTAACAGCAAAATGCCATTAGAATCCCATTAGGTGGCCTATTCCAGGGCAAGAAAATCCATTAGCGCAGTAGGCGTCCAATCTCTGACATACAATGTGGGCCTAGACTGCATTGTACTATTTCTCCAAGTCAGTACATAAGCTTGGGTCTCTTGTATAGCATCGCAGCCACAGGGGTCCTATTCATTAATATTAAATTTCATAATGCATTTTTTTTTAAAATCTCATGATAAAGGCGTATCTGAGTATATTTAGTATCACGTTGATTTAAAGCATCAGTCCTATTATGTTAAACTACATTTTGAAGCTCATTTTTGGCTTAAATTTGGGTTATTTGAGAGGATTGGTGAAGGAAAATTGTACATTTTCTGAAAATCTGACCCACATGAGCTTGGGCCTGTTGTAGCATCGCAGGGGGTATCCTATTCATTAATATTAAATTTCATAATGCATTTTTTAAAAAAAATCTCATGATAAAGCGATGATAAAGAACTTAAAGGTGAGCGCTTAGACTCAGTCAGTCAGTGCAATAATGCATTGCATGTGGGTCAGATTTTCAGAAAATGTACAATTCACCTTCCCCAGTCCTCTCAAATAACCCGAATTTCACACAAAAACAAAGCTCAAAATACAGTTCAACCTAACCAAACAGATTGCTATAATCAATGCAATGCGAAATATACTCAAATTTACCTAGTATTAACCAAATTGCAGCCTAATCTAGCAGAATTTACTAAATGTGGACAGCTGCCAATTGTACATTTTCTGAAAATCTGACCCATGTGATGTTTTTGAATCAACAACTGTCATCTCTCCCCATCATCTGAGTCATGGACGCATCCAATGCATTGCCATTGGAGAGAGGAAGAGCGTGAGAGGAGGAGGCGGCGGAGGGAGACCCAGTGCAAACCTTGCACTGCTACACTGCCCATGCTAAGTGCACTGTACTAGCGCAGGGCTAAGATGTACGCTTGAACCCCGTATAGTAAACAGACAGGTTGGGTTGATAATAATAGGCTAAAGTTCCCATTCAAGATCCGAGTCACAGGGTGGCTTTACTGCATGCGAATACTCTTCCCCGGTACAGTTCCTAGTAGATTTAACCAGTAATTATACCATTTCTCACTCGTATGATACGGTATGAAACTGAGTCAGACTCAGAGTGAGAGAGAATCAACAGCGTTGAGGTTGGCGAGGAGGGAAGGCTTTGTGTGGCAGCAGCTGTACCGGCCTTGCAGGGCCCGCGACCCGACCACAGCAGGGATGCCAAGCCCCTCTCACTCCGGGCCCAGCCGAGAACCCACACCGCAGCAAGAAAACGAGTGATATCCACCAAACCGCTCGTAGTAGCTCCTGGAAATTTTCACCAGAGGTAGAAAACACAGGTACTTACATATCAGGGTCTTTTTACACGTAGTTTCCGCCAAAACGAGGAGTAAAATCCACAAAACGCAGGAGCCCCGAAACCAGGCTTCATGGCTGATCGCCATGATGTGTATAACTCGCTGAGAGAAACTTCCGGCTGTAGCCGCGTGGTGGCAAGGAAGGGAAGCTGAGTGGCAGGTGCGCGTTCGACGAGTAACTTTGACAACTACATCAGCCCGGGTCAGATGTTCAGAAAGTGTACAATTCCTTCACCAATCCTCTCTCAAATAAACCACAAATTAAGACAGAAATGAGATTCAAGATGCAGTTTAACATAGCAAACAGATGCTGTAAATCAACGCGATACCCAGTATACTCAGATATACCTGGTGTTCATCATTTTTCAGCCTAATTTAGCAGAATTTACTAAATGTGTAGAGCTGCCAATTGTACATTTTCTGACAATCCGACCCATCAGCTGAGCTGGGGGAGGGGCTAGGGGCGGAGGGTTAAAGGTGGGAGGGGGCAAGTGTCTAACTAGGTGTAGGTGGAACGGGAAAAATAAACATACACTCCCTGTACGTGTTGGGAACATATCTTGGTAAATTAGTCAATTGGTTTATTTATAAGAACCTGGAGAAGTGTAGATCTATAGGCCTACGATGTACCATGAGGCAAAATGTGAAAAAGTGGATGATGATTTATTACGACATGTCACTTGGGGAAGCAAAACAACCTGTAATATATTAGTTTTTGATGACATTTATAACATTTCTTTATCGTTTTTTCGGTCACATATTTTTTATCTATACGGTTATGCATTAGAAAAAAAGGAAAATAACATTTATCTTTGAAGAAATCTGACCAGAATTAAAGATATGTTACCCGAAAATAATGGTTTTCTAAAGAAAATCCCGCGTACTTTCCTCATACTTTGACATTTCCTAAGACCCATGATTAAGGGAGTTCAAATCATACTTTAACATTTTCTCACATGCCATAACTTTTCTCACATTACATAACTTACGTATATCCCTCATTCAAATGTGAGAGACACTTTCAATGAGTTGTAAAATCAATACACATTTTCAGATTCTTTTTTTAATTTCAAAACAATAAATTTAGTCAATATATCAACAAAGAATCAGCTTTCCATCGAGCAGTCCAATGCTCGCTTTCCTTTGCCAAATCCTATGTATATTTAAATATAATTGGTATTTCGTCCATTCAAAAAATCTGTTTAGTTAGGAAGAACTGGGTTTTAAGCATAATTTCTGTCTTTAATTAGGGTTATTAAAGAGGATTGGTAAAGGCAACTTCACTCTAAAATATGACTGGGTGAGATTTTCAGAAAATGTACAATTGGCAGTTGTACACATTGAGTAAATTCTGCTAAATTAGCCTGCAATTTGGTCAATACTAGATAAATTCGACTATATTCGGCATTGCATCTGTTCTAGCCATCTGCCTGGTTAGGTTGAACTGGGTTTTGAACTTTATTTTCGTCTTAAATTTGGGTTATTTGAGTAGAATGGCGAAATTGAATTGTACATTTTCTGGCGACTTCACCCGGCTAATTTAGCACGCAGGATCTGCCCAACTCACTCCCCATACCTAGGGGCAGATGGTCAGAACAAGAAGCAAAAACTAATTAACAAGGAATCAATAATTAATTCGCTTGTTTGTTGGCGACATTGTGACGGCGATGAAGGATTTGTCCGCTGGGCCGTGACAAAATGGCAAGCGATCGTGACGGAATGTCGCTCAGCCAATGAATTATCGTCATCAATCATGACATGTGAACAGTCTAGGTCCAAAGTTGGGAGAGTCCCTTCAAACGAAGGGAAAGCCTCTCGTCGCCTCAAACTACAAAGTGCCATTATAATTCCGTTAAGATGGCAATATGTCATTATAATCCCATTAAAACGCCGTGTTCTAGGCCAGGAAACCGATCATTTGAGAGGGTTGGTGAAGGCGAATTGTCTGAAGATCTGACAAATATAATGGAACAAAATAGAAGTTCACTTTATACAATAAAATGTAATGGAAATTTACTAATCTAAAGTATCGATCATGGAAACTTCATTGTCTTCAAATTAACGAAGGAGAACGCAGTTATGTGTTAATCTTTGATGCCAGTGGAATGGAGATGATCGTTGGAATAATTACTTAATTATTTACCTTTGAGATGAACAAACAACAACATATGGGTCAGATTTTCAGAAAATGTACAATTGCCAGCTCTACACATTCAGTAAATTCTGCTAAATTTGGCTTGAAAATGATGAATACCGGGTATATCCGAGTATATTTGGTATCGCATTGATTTAAAGTATCAGTTCTGTTATGTTAAACTGCATTTTGAAGCTCATTTCTGTCTTAAATGGGGATTATTTGAGACGATTGGAGAAACTGAATTGTACATTTTCTGAAAATCTGACCCGTATAATACGCGGAAGATAGGAATACACGCTGCAGAAAAGCAGTAGTAAGGGATACTGTAAACGTATTAATGTTCACGAGTATTTATTTTCGCTATTTTTGTGCACCCAGCTTTGTGGGTGAAGATAAATCCTGTGCGAAAGATATAATTATTGCATAAACAAGGTGTGAGACTTCCTTGCTGTGCGAATTTAAATCCGCGCGAAAAGGTGTTAAAGTACTTAGTGCGCGAAAATATATCTACGCGAAAATAAATACATTTACAATAGTAATAAATGTCTGCAAACAGAAAGATTTTACATTTGAACAAAATGGAAGTTCACTTGAAAATCGACACATTTCATTTCAACATTTACCCAAAGTAATGATTTACAGGCATTTTATTCATAAATCCATTGTCATTTGAAAATTCCACATTTTATTGCGAAATTAACTTTTAAACTGGTCCGCTGGAGCGAATTTAAAAAGCGACCTTCATTTTCAGTCCAGACGATGCATGTTTTTTCTTGGCGCCGGCTCAGCAGATCTGCGCCGTGGATCCCCGGCCGATAACATATATAAGCATAATGAAACAATTAGGAGGGATCCACCTCCATCCAGACCAATACAAGGGTCAGATTTTCAGAAAATGTACAAATCACCTTCACCAATTCTCTCAAATAACCCAAATTTCAGATGAAAATAAAGTTCAAAATACAGTTCAACCTAACCAAACAGATTGCTAGAATCAATGCAATGCCGAATATACTCGATTTACCTTGTATTGACCAAATTGCAGCCTAATTTAGCAGAATTTAGTAAATGTGTACAGCTGCTATTTGTACATTTTCTGAAAACCTGACCCATAAATCTAGCCTCCATCATGCGAGTTCATGTCAACCGGCCGATGCCAGCACGAAGGATTATCGCATGCGATCCACAGGCGAATACAGGGGTTTCTCTAGGTCAGGGGGGTGTAGAGGGGGTTGGACTTTTCTCCACTCTCAAAACATTAAACAAGTGCAAAGCTCAAAGTTGAGAGAGTCCCTTCAAACTGAGGGAAAGCCTCATCTCGCTCCAAACTGCAAAATGCCATCATAATCCCATTAGGACGCCTACTCCTGGAAAAGGCATTAGCGATTAATGTAAATACATGCTTATTTGTGACCCCCCAAAAAAACCCCATAAAAAAACCAAAAAAACATAAATAAATAAATAAATAAATAAATAAATAAATAAATAAATAAATAAATAAATAAATAAATAAATAAATAAATAAATAAATAACTAAATAACTAAATAACTAAATAAATAAATAAATAAATAAATAAATAAATAAATAAATAAATAAATAAATAAATAAATAAATAAATAAATAAATAAATAAATAAATAAATAAATAAATAAATAAATAAATAAATAAATAAATAAATAAATAAATAAATAAATTAAATTAAATAAAAAAAAAGAATTATTTCCATAAATGATATTGTAGACCATGTTGGCCCCCTTTGTTTTTTCCACCCCCTTCATCTCACCTCACGCAACAGAACTTCATCAAAATCTGGCTTTGCATGATTACCATCTCCCAAGTTAATGCCCTTTATCTAAATGAGATAATCGACCCACCCCGTCAGGCTTGATGCTTTTAGAAATTAGCACATCAGAAACATATCCAGGGTGAAGTCACCCGAAGTTGTGCAATTCGCCACCAAGAATCCAGGATTAACCCAAATTTGAGACAAAAATGAGGCTCAAAATACAGTTAAACATAACCAAGTAGAGGTTTTGATTCATTGCAATAACAAATATACTCAAATATACCTAATATTTATCATTTTTTCAACCTAATTCGGCAGAAATTACTGAATGTGTAGCGGTGCCAAATGAAATATCTCTGGGCGACCTGATCCATATCGTATGAAGGTACTATCGCAGATTGTACCTCCCATGATGTAATTGTCAACCGCTATGTCAACCAGAAGAGTCAGATTTTCAGAAAATGTACAATTAACAGCTCTACACATTTAGGGAATTCTGCTAAATTAGGCTGAAAAATGATAAATACCGGGTATATCTGACTATATTTGGTATCGCATTGATTTAAAGTATCAGTTCTGTTATGTTAAACTGCATTTTAAAGCTTGTTTTGTCTTAAATGTGGGTTATTTGAGAGAATTGGTGAAGGTGAATTGTACATTTTCTGAAGATCTAACCCAGAAGATCAATCAACCAACCTGCAAATCTACACACAAAAACTTTTAATCTCCATATATGCAAATGGAGTGATTTGTTTCGATTTCCGTTTGATAGTGTAATCCGTAAATCATCAGGAGCAGGGAACTATTTGTGATTTTATTTTAACATCAATGGTTTTTATATTCAATGTGATTCTAATCAGTGACAGGGCAGAAAGATAGTGCATGAAATATAGCAGCGACGCAGGGAAATCGTTCCCCAATTCTCTAATATAACCAACAATTAAGATAGAAATAAGGTTCAAAATATTATTTAACATAGACAAACAGATTTCTAAACTAGCGCAACACCAAACAGACACACCCGATATGGGTCAGATTTTCAGAAAATATACAATTGGCTACACATTTGGGAAATTCGTCTAAATTTGGCTGAAAAATGATGATTATCGGGTATATCTGAGTATATTTGGTACCGCACTGATTTAAAGTATCTGTTTTGCTATGTTAAACTGCATTTTGAAGCTCATTTTAGTCTTAAATGTGGGTTATTTGAGACGATTGGTGAAGGTGAATTGTACATTTTCTAAAAATCTGACCCATATATGGGTTGGATTTTCAGAAAATGCACAATTAGCAGATCAACATATTTAGCAAATTCTGCTAAATTAGACTGAAAAATCGTCAATACTAGATATATCTGAGTATATTTGGTATTGCCTTGATTCAAAGAATCTGTTAGGTTATGTTGAGGTGAATTTTAAACCTGATTTTCTGTCTTAAATGTGGGTTATTTGAGAGGATTGGTGAAGGCGAATTGTACATTTTCTGACGATTTCATCCATATATCTTTCTCAGCTTTATAGTTGAGGACATATTTTTTTTTTTTTTTTTTTTTTTTTGAAGATTTTATATTCACTGGGTTGGCATTATCCCAGTATTTCTCTGGGATCTTCTAATATAGGTATATCTGAGTGCATTGCGTATTGTATTCATTCAATAAATCTGTCTGGTTATGTTGAACTGTATTTTGAACCTGACTTTCGTCGTAAATTCGGGTTATTTGAGAAGACTGGCGAAGTTGAATTTTCTGAAAATCTGACCCTAGAGTGCAAAGTAGTCAACGATCATCGAGAGAGACCTGCCAGCAGTGCTGTCGCCTAGTGGTTAAAATAGGAAGTATTGTATGTGCACAGAGAGGAGAAAAGGATGGTACAGGAACTACCTGAACAGATTCCAGAAAAATGTGAACAATCCTTCTATATGGTTCACTGGCCACCTCGCCACTCCTCTCCAACTATGGAAGCATCGCAACAACATCGCAAGGTTTACCGCAGAGATTACCGCAGCCAGTGGAGACCCCACATAAGCCTCCTAGGAAGAGCTGCCATGCAGAAGGAGTAGCCCTTGTTTCATGGCTTATTGTGTATAATTGAATTGCATTTAAATTGAAAAATACTTTAATGCTATTAATTATTAATTATCCCTTGAGCATTGTAGAGTCCAAGATGACAGGAAACAGAAATAAAATCGATTTGTGAAAAAAAGAAATACAAATTTCGGAACCGTTTTTTCAACGCTTTGTTATGTCACTCAAGATGTTTTAGTGGTAGGTTATGCCAGGATTTAGGAACATGAGGCTACTGGATTCACCGCATTTCTGGCATCTCTTTCTCTCTCTCTCTCTCTCTCTCTCCCTCTCCCTTCTTCTCTATATCTATTTCCTGGGTATGATCATAAACTGCCTCCCTCTCAGCTCTCCCGCCATTGATATAACCTTCATTGCGTTGATAAGGGCGTAAAGCAACCAATCTCACTCACTCCCTCAAACCAGACACAAAGCTCTCTGTAACCGTACAAACCGAAAGCGCAACAAGAAAAACTTGATGACAATTGTCATTGCTCTTTTCAATAACAAGTATCGTGAGTTGAATAGCTTTTTTATTCTCTTTAAAATGAAATGTTATTCATCACTCTGGGGTCATTATTAAAAAAGATATGATCGGAAAACTGGTTTTAGGAAGTTCTTTTTTTATTTTTTACAAGTTTCAGGGTGGCAGAAGGTAATTGAGAGGAGCCGACGTGAGCCGTGGCTAGGTGGCAGCACCATGCAGAGACACGCTCCAAATGGTGCTGCCACCTGGTTTTAGACGTGTAGTACTGTCCAGTAATCCTTACTGACACCAGGTGGCAGTGGGTGACCAAAATGCAACCCTGGAAATATATCAGGTTTGTTTCACTTTGTTTAATTTTTTTTGTTTTTGTAACATTTCTTTATTCAGGAGTAAACAGTGGCATGTGCCAACTATTAAACATTTTGCTGACTAGGGTTAAACCCTGTTTCCCGTGTATTAGACTTCATTTGAATATTACTTGCATGCGAATTTACGTGATTTAATATATTTGATGTAATCATGCTATACTGAGAACATTAATTTTTGTACTCAATGTGTAGAAATGTGTATGATCTGAATAAAATATTTTCAAATCAAATCTGATTATTTAAAGCCTTGCAGAACAAAAGCTCAGCAATTAATTATATATATGAATATAACATAAATATGTTCTTTAAAATAAAGATTTGAAAGCACCTCCCCCCCCCCCCCCCACACACACACCTCCTTTTGAATCCTGGATCCGCCCTGATAAATTCTATGAAACAGTTGCTGTATTCGTTGTCACCAGTTCGGTGCTTATCTCATTGATTTGACAAAAAGAAAGAAGGATGCGGTTCATGCAATTGGGAGAGGTCGCCAGAAAATGCACATTCACCTTCACCAATTTTCTCAAATAACCCAAATTTCAGATCAATATAAAGTTCAAAATACAGTTCAACCTAACCAAACAGATTGCTAGAATCAATGCAATGCCGAATATACTTGAATTTATCCAGTTTTGACCACATTGCAGCCTAACTTAGAAGAATGTACTGCTGCCAATTGTACATTTTCTGAAAGTCTGACCCAGTTATCTGCGCTATTTGGTCCAGCAGTAATAGAATACGCATAAAACACAAACATATACCCATTACAAAGGAAAGAGAAAGAGAAAGTTAATTCGTGCATATAGTTGCGGTGAGAGCACCGTGATGTCAGAGTCCATAGTACAGAAGAATTACAAGACATTAATGTGAGGGGTTACAGGAAAATAACTCACAAATCGCAAAATTGATATTTTATAAAATCTTTTATTCACAAGATCTCTTTGTGGGAATGTTTTCACCTTTGGGTTGCTTAACGCTGCTTACAGCATGAATACATGTACCACATTTCAGAAAATGTACAATTGGCAGCTGTACACATTTAAGAAATTCTGCTAAATAAGGCTGACATTTGGTCAATACTAAGTAAATTCGAGTATATTCGGCATTGCATTGATTGTAGCAATCCGTTTGGTTAGGTTAAACTGTATTTGGAGAGTGATTTCTGTCTTAAATTTGCGTTGTTTGATAGGATTGGTGAAGACGAATTGTACATTTTCTGGCGATTTCACCCACATGTACGGTACCACATTTCAAGACAGTCCATCAAATAATGTCCATGCATTTCTAGGGTCATCTTATGGAGTATATATAGCTACTTTGCTAGTAAATGTTCACCCATAGATATTACAAACGTTTCATGTAAAAATATCACACCCGAAATATAGAAATATCTATCAGATGTCCTATTGTTTACTATCATTGGAATCGGATTTTTCTCATCTTTTGAAATATGATGATATCTCAAAATCCACTTTTTTGCGACAAGTGACTCATTTCCCTGAAACACATCACAATTATTTGGTACAACTATTATTTTCTTTTCTCCTTTTTTGTAGGCGACTTGAATGTCCACCATGTTAAATTCATAAAAACATGTTATGTTCAGCATGGGATTTTTAGCATTGCTGTAATGTAAATATCCATGTGATTTAATTATTTGAACGATACGACTTCACGACCCTCCCCTTTGAATGCTACCATGCAACTGAAGAACGTCACATTCTTCAGACGTGGGTTACTAAGACCTCTTTCGTGCCCTTGGTGATGCCACTGCGGCATCACCAAGGGGTGCTCTTGTTGCCTGGATATTGCATCCAGGCTATATTAACCTCATCTGATATATATAACAAATGATGTTAATAAGGAAATTCGCCCTAAATACTACACTGATCCCCTCCTGGGGGTAGCAGTCTTCATTAGATGTTTCATGTGATTTAATACATGTTTCCATAACCTCCGCCTGTCCCATCATTGCGTTACAGCCTATAGGCCTATCAATTTCCCTGTTCCTTTGCCTTTTTTTAGAACCGATTTTTATTTCCTTACCATTTCATAGATTACGTGATACCTTTCATGTAAAGAAAATATTCCTGTTATAAAAGTTACATCGACGTCAATACCAAAGTATATTTCTAGTCGTTGTATAAAGATTTAGGAGAGAATTACGTTCTAGATAACGATTAAGTCAGCATACATAATCTAAAATCTTCATCCTGAATCATTCGCTCTGTCACGACCGACATTTATGAAAAGATAGATAGCCTACTCTGCAAGCTATGATCGCAGAGGAAATGGTACATAATTTTTTTCATATCTTTTTTGCCCATAAAGACAATGACAAAAGAACAACAGATATCCGCATTAGGTTAAAAAGACCCAATTCGTTAACCCATATCAAATGTTTGGACTAGTTGGGTTTTTTTTAAAAGAAATTTTATTGAGCTGGTTTTAATGACAGATACATTAATAATCTCACAGACTCAAGTGAAAAAGCAATATCAATGGCATAAGAATTAATTATAGTAATTCACAAATTTCGATTGATTTTTTTTTAAATTTAAACATTATTCGAATATAATCACAATCATCAATAATCAGTACATGGGCCTTTTTTTCATGGCCGACAAATCAAATATGTACAGGGTTACATCAATCATGACTCTTATCATTTCAGTGATAAAAATAATTATATCAATACAATACAATATGACCAGAAATATCAACCTCTCTCACTGAGCTCAGGTAAGTAAGTTTTAATAAGAATGATCAGAAAGTGATTTAATAGGGGAGTTGCATGTCTCACTGCGCATGTCTACTGCAGTGCATGCTGGGATAGATTCTGTTCAAATCTGATATACAAATATTTGGCAACATTTTTATTGAAAATTGCAACAATGTTTTCACCAATATCAAAGCGTGTATAAATCATCTATGAAAAACCAAATGCATGATGGGAAATATGGGGACTTGGGTCATCGAAACATGTATAACACATATATATTGACATTAGAGCATTGATGAATATCCCATGCTGAACATAACATGTTTTCTATAGATTTTACACGGTACCATTAGTCCCATAATTCCATGCGAATCAAGATTCAAAATGGCGGCTATGCAACTCCCCTATTGTCCTGCCATCTCATATCAGCCTTGAGGAATTTTTTTTTAGTCTAGGCCATGGTTTATTTTTTTCCACAATGGGCAACCTATTCCACATAATAGGCCCCTGAGTGTGTGGTGCTTTCCTCAGCTTTTCTGAGTGAGGTTGAGTTAGTGGGTCAGATTTTCAGAAAATGTACAATTGGCAGCTCTACATATCTAGGAAATTCTCCTAAATTAGGCTGAAAATGAAGAATACCGGGTATATCTGAGTATATTTGGTATCGCGTTGATTTAAAGTATCAGTTCTGTTATGTTGAACTGAATTTTGAAGCTCATATTTGTCTTAAATGTGGGTTATTTGAGAGGATTGGTGAAGGCGAATTGTACTTTTTCTGAAAATCTGACCCTAGTATGAGTCTCGGTCTCAAGCACTCTGTATCTATAAGTAACGTTACATAGACTGGGGGAAGTTCCGTGTGTAACTCTGTACTAAGTTTCTCCCCAGAATCATTTAGGCTAGAGGGTATCCTGGTATGAAATAAAATCAAGGGTGACAGTCCTGAATCATGGACATAAGTTGGCGAATCGCAATCAAAGTTTGATAGCCTTGGATTAGCCCCAATTATTTTGACCCAGTACTTGAAAATGAAAGATTTTATACCACGATTAGGGGCTGTACACGCTGCAAATGAGTAGATACACGCCATTGTATTTTGTTGAATGGATCCACGCGTGAAAATATGACCCTTTTTTTAGCCGAAGTCTAATAAGCATTTTTATTGGTTGATGTTATGCTTGCTCATGACGTCACGCCTATTTGTGACGTCATATGCTGTCCGTGCCATCGTTGATTAGCCAATCAGTTATACCCTTGTCTAGCGCTTTGGTATCAAAAATCAATATGGCAGGTCATTGGAGCAAAGCGAAGTATATGAACAGTTTGTTTATTCATTCTCTTTTACAATATGTGATGTGTTTCAGGAAAATGAGTCATATGTCGCAAAAAATAGATTTTGAGATACCATTATATTTGAAAAGATGAGATCAAGAAGATTCTAATGATATTAAACAGTTAATAATCTAATAAGTAATTCTAGATTTTAAGTTTGATATTTTCGTTTTTGACAAAAAAGTTTCCAATATTTCTGGGGTCAATAAACAGTAAAGTAACTAAATGTAGTCCATATGAGGACCTTTAAAACGAAAGGATATATATATATTACATAGATTATCCTGAAATTTTATACATCAATTGGTATAGCTATAAGTGATCAACCCACCAAAAATTAGAACATTCCAATAATGATATCTGGTGAAAAAAACACTTTGAAAAATATCAATTTTGCGACTTATGACACATTTTCCTGGAACACATCACATATGAGATGTTGGTATAAAACAGAAAAAGGGGATGTAAGGCTATCTCACATTGCCCCTGAAGATGTCTCCATTACTCCATTGCACAATGGTGAGCCAAAACTACATCTTATTAAAGGTTAGCGAAGTTGAAAGAGAAAGATAGCAGACGAGAGAAGTTGAAAGAAAAAGATGGGAGCTGAGAAAGAGAAAGAAAAATATGACAGACGAGAGAAAGAGAAAGATGGCAGATGAGAGAAAAATAAAGATAAAAATGGCAGACGAGAGTCACGAGAAAGAGAAAGAAAAACATGGCAGAGGAGAGAAAGAGAAAGATGGCAGAGGAGAGAAAGAGAAAGATGGCAGGCAAGAGAAAGAGAAAGATGGCAGGCAAGAGAAAGAGAAAGATGGCAGAGGAGAGAAAGAGAAAGATGGCAGAGGAGAGAAAGAGAAAGACAGCAGAGGAGAGAAAGAGAAAGATGGCAGGCAAGAGAAAGAGAAAGATGGCAGAGGAGAGAAAGAGAAAGATGGCAGAGGAGAGAAAGAGAAAGATGGCAGGCAAGAGAAAGAGAAAGATGGCAGAGGAGAGAAAGAGAAAGATGGCAGGCAAGAGAAAGAGGAGAGATGAAGGTGTGGGCACCACCGACCCACTGTACCAAATCCCATACATGGGTCAGATTTTCAGAAAATGTACAATTGGCAGCTGTACACATTTAGTAAATTCTGCTACATTAGGCTGCAATTTGGTCAATACTAGGTACATTCGAGTATATTCGGCATTGCATTGATTCTAGCAATCTATATGGTTAGGTTGAAATGTATTTTGAAGTTTATTTTCATTTGAAATTTGGGTGATTTGATAAGATTGGCGATGGTGAATTGTACATTTTCCGAAAATCTGACCCTGTCAATGTGTGGGTGAGGGAGGGCATTCAGAAGCAAACTGACCCCTGAATCTCCTCCCTTCTCCTAGATGTTGTACGTGTTGGTGTCCCCTATCACCCCCACCACCACCCCGTCCTCATACCATTCCTAAAGCTACAATTTAATAGGGGATTTGCATGTCTCACTGCGCATGTCTACTGCAGTGCATGCTGGGATGGATTCTGTTGAAATCTGACACACAATAGCTGGGAGGAAGTTTGCCAAAATTCATGAAAATCGCGCACTTTGTGACAAGTCTTTGAAATTTGGTACACAGGTAGATATGGGTCAAAGGTTTTCAAAAACCACCGCATACAAATTGAGATAGCCCCCTGGCGGCCATTATTCACAAAACCAAAATGGCTGCCACCAGGAAACAAGAATGACATATCTCAGCTCCAGATAGCACTAGATTCATGTATAATATGTCTTTGTCTATGTTTTCAGGTGTGAGGAATCCATTTCTGACCTTATATTTTGATTTTAAGTTCATTTTCAGGGTTAAAATCCAATATGGCTGCCACCAGGATAAAGAATGACACATCTCAGCTCCTGATAGCACTAGATTCATGTATAATACATCTTTGTCTATGTTTTCAGGTGTGAGGAATCCATTTCTGAACTACCTTTTCTCTTTCAAGTTCATATAAGTCATTTAAGGTCATTTTCAAGGTCAAAATCCAATATGGCCACCACTGGGAAAAAGAATATCATGTTGCTCAGCTCCCTTTAGCACTATATTCAAGTGTAATACCAGTTAGTCCATGTTTTTAGGTGTGAGGAATCCATTTCTGACCTCAGATTTTAGTTTCAAGGTCATTTTCAAGATCAAAATCCAATATGGCCACCACCAGGATAAAGAATGTCATATCTCTGCTCCTGTTAGCACTATGTCCATGTATAATACCAATTCTCATGTTTTAAGGTGTGAGGGACACATTTCAAAGTTGTTTAATTTTCTCTTTCAAGGTCATATAAGTCATTTAAGGTCATTTTCAAGGTCAAAATCCAATATGGCCACCACTGGGTTACAAGAATGACATATATCATAGCTCCCTTTAGCACTATATCCAAGTGTAATACCAGTTAGTCCATGTTTTAAGGTGTCAGGAATCCATTTCAGAAGTTTCAAGGTCATACAAGGGTCATTTTCTAGTTCAAAAGGTCAATATGGCTGCCAGGGATAAAAGAATATATATTTTGGCTCTCGCTAACACTATATCCAAGTGTAATACCAGTTCATCTATGTTATTAGATATGGGGAATCCATTTCTGACATTATTTTGATTTCAAGGTCATTTTTAGGGTTAAAATCCAATATGGCTGCCACCAGGATAAAGAATGACATATCTCAGCTGCTGTTAGAACTATATCCATGTATAATAGATATTCTCCTATGTTTTTAAGTGTGAGGAATTTATTTCAGAAGTACCTTTCTCCCATTTTCTTGATTTAAGGAGATTTATGGTCATTTTCAACGTTAAAATCCAACATGATCTCTGCAACAATACTAGAACATCCATATCTTGACTACTGTCGGCAATATATCCATGTATGACACTGTTTGTACATGTATAGTCTCAAAGAGGCTCTGTGAAGTGTCTAGATATTGTGCACATTTTTTTACCCACTTATTTGGATCTCAGCCTCAATAACTATTCTGGGATGTGATACCTTGAAAAAAGTGAACTCTAAGACAGTTACAAAATACATGAAAAACCCTTAGGGTTAACTAAAGTTGAGCTATTATTTATTTCCATTTGTTATGCACAATTTAAAACATCAAGAAGATATAACATTTATTAGTCTGGCAATTTTTTACTAAATGGTATCCAAATAGGGGTAATTAGAAGACATATATTTGATAAATACACACCAGTTGACATGGACAACAAAGTGCTTCCTCCAATAGCTGCAAGAGCGACAAAATCCCTATGAAATGCTCTCCTTGATATGTGATAAATATGGTGATTTTCTGTCTCTATTATCTGACCTTGAAGCAGTACAGGTTCTACCTTAGATATTAAATCAGTTGTTTCTAGAGACTGTTGGTAGAAACAAGCAAGCATACATTATGCATAACTGCTCAGACTTCCCTGTCTCTACATACTCAAAGTGCAGATATACATATGATGAGTACTGCTGCATGAGTTATGGGCATCATGAACCATGAACGCATGGAGATGTAGAAGTAACTGTTCTCTAATGTGTGGTTATGGCCATTTTTTTGACACACAAATTGATTATGCCTGCTGTAGGCCAGTCTTCTTGACAGACATGGCACTACTAGAGACCCACCCAGTTAACCATGAAGTTTTATTGGAAAGGAAGTAACAATGAGGCCCACCACTGGGCCATTGATTCAATGATGGATTGTTCCCTCAATTATTATGTAAACGCTCTCCAGGATAGGTTGAAAACCTTCCAAAAGAAAGGGAAATGACCAGCTGACCTAATCATCTGATTGATGAAAGTACATTGATCAATCAATCAGAATGATGGCCCTTGGTCTGTGTCAAGAGTCCAGCATCAGGTTTCTAAAGGAGGGTATTTGGCAATATGCCTCCATCATAAACAAAAGGAGTAGCAGGGGATAGTTTTCTACAAGTGAATTGCTGGGAGTCAATTATAAGTTTTTTTATACCTCAAAAAAATAAAAAGTTCAGACCAGGCCTTCACCTACTGAACAGAATGAATTCCTCGATACCTTAAGCTCTGTACAACCTTGTCCAAGAGGGTACAGTTTCCAAACTTCTCACATTGGATGGTGTCAAGATCATAAACCATCAGATGGTATGGTGCTGGCCATTGAACTCTTTCCTGAGCTTGGCCTCCCAGAGCTCAGAGAGGAAAAAACATATTAAGATCACCAATCACCCATATATTCGAAATATTTTGTCCTCAATATTGCCATGTTCTCCCATTTTTTCCTGCATTAGCACAGTATAATAGTGTATAGGCAATGTTTGGGGTTGGTGACAAGACTGTATAAAGTGCATGAGTCCACTTTCCTAAGGATACCATCTCCTTCAGTATACCCCAACCCCAAAACATGGGTTGACATGTAGGAGCTCATCTCAAGTACATGTATTGGACTTCGCCAATAATATACAGTCAGAACAGGGATGTGGACTTAGTGAATGAAGCATGGAAGCTCATTTCCAACATGCTTTCACAATGCTTTATTCCAGCATGATAAGCATGCCTTGCTCGCTGGAGACCTCAGGAAATTGGACTTGGAATGGAATGCCAGAACCAAAGAGTGGGCACCTTATTGGATAGATCAGGCACAGAGGACTTTTAAAGAGATAGGGCATTGACATAGATAATGCTCTTAAAACGGGAAAATGAGCCAACAAACAAACTCCTGAAACATAGATAAAGTGGATTTATTGGTGATGGGAACCAAGATGAAATATTCTTTATGAATTTTGACCTTGACATAGGGACATAACTTCAGAAATCGATTCCTTATGCCTTAAAACATAGATGATCTGTTATTACGCTTGGGTGAAATACTAACAGGAGCTGAGATACATGACATTTTTGTGATCTGATGGCAGCCATATTGGATTTTGACCTTGAAAGTGACCTTGAATGACTTTGAAGCAGAGAGGTAACTTCTGAAATGGATTCCTCACACTTTTAACATAGACAAAAAATTATTATACATAGATATAGTGCTAGCAGGACATGAGATGACATTCTTTATCCTTGTAGTAGCCATATTGAATTTGATCTTGAAAATGACCTTGAAACTAAAATCTGAGGTCAGAAATGGATTCCTCACACCTAAAAACATGGACTAACTGGTATTACACTTGAATATAGTGCTAAAGGGAGCTGAGCAACATGATATTCTTTTTCCCAGTGGTGGCCATATTGGATTTTGACCTTGAAAATGACCTTAAATGACTTATATGAACTTGAAAGAGAAAAGGTAGTTCAGAAATGGATTCCTCACACCTGAAAACATAGACAAAGATGTATTATATATGAATCTAGTGCTATCAGGAGCTGAGATGTGTCATTCTTTATCCTGGTGGCAGCCATATTGGATTTTAACCCTGAAAATGAACTTAAAATCAAAATATAAGGTCAGAAATGGATTCCTCACACCTGAAAACATAGACAAAGACATATTATACATGAATCTAGTGCTATCAGGAGCTGAGATATGAAATTCTTGTATCATGGTGGCAGCCATTTTGGTTTTGTGCAATATGGCCGCCAGGGGGCTACCTCAGTTTGTATGCGGTGATTTTTGAGAACCTTAGACCCATATCTAACTCTGTACCAAATTTCAAAGACTTGTCACAAAGTGCGCGATTTTCTTGAACTTCCTCCCCGACGGGCAAATGAACGCGACTCTACGCGATTGTTAATGCGCAATCATTTCGCCATAGTTCTGTGATGAGAGTGGACGCTTTTCACGCAATAATTATTGCGCAATGATTGCGAGATGGTCGCGCTAAGGGTATAACGCAATATTGGTGCAAAAATCAGCAAATTATTATAGCATTTGAGCATGATGTTTTATGTACAATTTTCACCTTATTTTATTGCTTTTATTGGCAGAATAATATCATTCAGAATTACTCATACTTAATTCTTCAAGGTACAACATCAGTTATTTAATGATTTCCATCTGGTAAGACAGCCGCATTGCTGGGAAGAGCTATTCCTGATTTACTTAAAATCCAGGGTGGCTCAGTCTACCCTAATGAAGTATGCAATGATGGGGGGTATTTTCATCAAAACATTTTTCCATGTCAAACAACTAAATTACACAAATAAACTTTAGAACTATATCAATTATAACATCCCTATATACATGATGGGGATTATCCTTAGTGTATAAATGCCACATAAGTCTAATAACAGCATTTTATTTTAAAAGAAATGGTAAATGCACCCTAGTTGCCATTTGCGCCACCTGGGGAAAACAGTAGGCCTACCGCCACCTGGTAAGCCTATGATAAGATCTATTGAGAATGATCGGCTGTATTATGGTCAATTCTTAATTAAGGGAAGCAAATAGGATATACTGTTTGAATGTCTTTATAATAAGTCTGTAGAAATTAATTATAATAAGTCTGCTATAACATTTAGGCTCTGGTCACTGTAAAAGGGAGGGCCTTTTAAGAGTCTGCTAGATATATGAGTAATTCTCCCAATTGGGCGTCATTTGGTTTTCCAGCCTAGGGTGTCTAAAACCTGTATTTAGGATAACCACACATGGTTATAATTATTTCATTTGAATTCCTCGGCCAAAATGAGGCTGTGGGAACCCTACTTTCAAAGTTTTTATGTCAAAATCTTCGCCGCTTTTGCAATAAAATTAGTTTTTCAGGCTAGAAATTAAGTAATAATCCCCGAAATTTGAATATATTACACTGGCGCATTGAGAAAATATATTACTTCTGCTAGGAAATATTGTTTCTACACATGCACACTTGTTCATTATTATGAAAAAAACACAATATTTATGTAATTATTTATTTAGACTTATGTAGACATGGAAAATATTGTTTTGGAATATTTGTGTCGCCGTTACGACATCAATTGGCTTCAGAATAATGAAATACCCCAGGAATAGTGATACCTATTAAATTGCATTTCCTTTTATGGGTCGGAAAGAAGTATATGTATGTATATTCACATAAAAGGAAAAGTTATTAGCCCACTACCTCACTGAAACCTTTAATTACCTCACATAAAACTCCCACAACTGGTGTGGGAATATTTTATGTCGCATTACGACATGTACAATATCTCTGCTATTTTTTCTAAAATAACATTTTCATGTAATTTTAGTAAATCACTAAATCATTTGATTAATCGGGTTTAATATGGCCAAAATAAGGCAAAATAATAGGGAAAATATAGGTATCTGAAGCATAGGTACAGGAATCGAAATATTTGCCCCAGCCTTGCCAAACTTTGACTGCATTATGCTGGTATCCTCGGCTATATGTAAGCCAAAGATTGTAGAGATTCGACGAATTTTATTTTTTCTAAAAAAATGTCACCCAGAATTCAAATGCTGCCCGTTTGGGAGAATTACTCATAATATACGAGATATGAACGCTAACATAGAATTGACTTTACCAAAGACTGAAAGGTACAGGAAATCGATCATGTCATCGCCCTACATAAAGTGACTGACCAATGATGATTCAATATTAACAATTCATTGAATGGATTCAGAAAGAAAGATTCTTTTAAAAAAAGTCCCTGATATAAGATCTATATTAACATGCGCTATAACTATATTAAGTATAGACATTGAATTTCATATGAAAAAACAGGGTGGGAATTATAGAAGGAGGAATTAAATCAGTGAGTATTTTTTTTAGTAATATCAACGAGTTTGGAACAAATTTGTTGGTAATATGGAGCTAGACTTACATCACTTTGCTTTTTGTATAGGGGTTTCTTTTATTTGGTGTCAGAGAGTGAGTATGTGTGTCAGAGAATGGAGTGTCAGATGCGCCACAGTAAGTGTGAATGCTAGATGCATGAGTGAGCAGTGCCAGGTATTGGGCCCTGTTGTGGATGCGTTATAATGCGTATTTAGGCGCGATTTTCAATGCGCATTATATGCGCAATTGAGATCACACCCATAGGCCTATTATTGACTTTTGAAGAAAACATGTATTTGCAGATAAAATTGGTTGAGTAACACATGTTTAATATGAACATAAATGAATATGAATGAGAACTTCATGTAACACAAGTGTGAGACCACCAACAACATAGGAGGAAATAGATGCAATGGATTTCACATAATCATGGCTAATGGCATGTCCATTTCATTGTGATTCAAAGCAATATGTATCACACTTCACTAGTTTGCGGCCAATCACAAAATGATCACACTGCTATCACACTCAATTGCATTCAGTGCCCGTCGGGTCCCAGCTACAAGTACTTGGCAACATTTTTATCGAAAATTGCAAGAATGTTTATACCAATATCAGAGTTTGTATAAATGATCTATGAAAACCAAATGCATGATGGGAAAGATGGGGACTTGTGTTATGGAAACATGAATACCACATGGATGGTTACATTAGAGCATTGATAAAAAGCCCATGCTGAACATGGCATGTTTTCTATAGATTTTATACTATACCATTAGTCCCATAATTCCATGCGGATCAAGCTTCAAAATGGTGGCTATGGAACCCCCCTATTAGGAAGTGATATGATATTATTCTGTGTAATTTAAAGGAGCCCAATAACACATATAACATATGTGATGTGTTTCCGGAAAATGAGTCATAAGTCGCAAATTTGATATTTTTCAAAGTGTTTTCTTTACCAGATTACATTATTGGAATTTTCTGAATTTTTAGGAGTTTATCACCTATATATCTATCAGTGTATCAAATTTCAGGACAATCTATATGATATATCCATTAGTTTTAACGGTCCTCATATGGACTACATTTAGTTACTTTACTGATTATTGACCCCCAGAAATATTGGAAACTTTTTTTTCAAAACAAAAATATCAAACTTAAAATCTAGAAATACTTATAAGATTATTAGATTGTTTAATATCATTGGAATCCCCTTGATCTCATCTTTTCAAATCTAATGATATATCAAAATCTATTTTTTGCGACTTATGACTCATTTTCCTGAAACACATCACATATTGATACCTGAATCAAATGATATGAAATGTATAACATAAGTTTGCTTGAGTCTTGTACAAGTTTGCTTGAGTCTTGTACCCCCTTTTAGAGTACAGGATGTGTCCAAGGATGTGAGGAACGCGTGGAAGAGGGTGTATGAAGACTTAGAAGAATTCATAACCAGGCTAAAACAGTGATCCCCCTTCCAACAAGTAACTCTTAGTTTCAGAGGCCTCATATTCCTAGGCGTTTGTGAGAATGCAATGGCAATTTGCCCAGAGATTCGGTATGGAAATCATGAAGTCAGAGAAGTCGGATGATAGTAGTCTTCGGCCAGGCAGCAAGGTGTGTCCAAGCTTACACTGTCCCCTTTATTTATACTCACAAGTTAATTATTCATTAGCATCAACTGGGTTTTTGCAAATGCGCTCCTGGCGATCTACCCCTATGATTGGCTGAGAGGGATCTTCCTGCCCCATGAACATGACCTCCCAGCGCTCTCCCACGCCAAGGTCATGCGCTGTCCACATGACAGAGGATCCCTTGCTCTCAGCCCCCCCTCCCCTCCCATTATCCCTGACCCAAGCACAAAGCGTCCCCTCCCTCCCCCAGTCCCCTCCCCCCACCCACTAATGAGTTTCGCACAGGGGAACACAAGATAATTCTATTTTGGTTGCTAAGACAATCAAACAGGTAGACACATAACAACAGGTGTCCAACGCTCCGCTCTCCCCCGCTCCACCCAGGTCCTGCGTGGCGGTCGAGGCCCAGGCGGAGGGGAGGGGGGGGGGGGGGGGGGGGAGAGGGGAAGGGGGGACGGATTAATAAAATCGTTGTGTAAAAAAAAAAAAAAAGGTGTTGTACCCTGGTGTCATTTTGAAATGTATTCTTTTTTTTAATCTAAAATCTTTATTCGGGAATTAGCAAACAATATAATATAATCTCACCCCAGGGGTGATTTCCGTCATGCCCTGCACATATACAATTTTATTCTCCATCAAGGTATATTACTTCTCAAAATAAATTTAACAATATTTTCACTATATCAACAGTTTCAAATGAGAAGATTTTTTTTTAAAAAAAAAATCGTCTTTGTCTCCCTAAAGTACAGTAGATACAAATCAAATTATACCAATTAAGTTCTAGATATTTTAAAAAGAAGATTAAAATTTTTACAATGAGTTATTACAACATCCCACGGTGGATGCCTCATGAAATAATGAGTGAAAAAGATGAGATGAGATGAAGGTTGAAACTTGAATGATGACAGTAGTTCCTTTCTTAAGATTGACGTCATGTCTATTTAGAGAGGTGAGATGGAAGAATGTTTCTTAACCAATAATGCATTCATCAGAATCGAAGCACACAAAACAGACACACATGTCAGTAGATAATTAGAAAAAATGAATCTCATTTCATACATAATTTAAACAAAATTTCTTCCTACCTATGGCATAGAAGAGAAGAATGTTTTAAAAGAAAAATTCGTCTTTTTCTCCCTAACAGAGAGTAGATAAAAATACATTTCCAACACTATAGACACCTTATATGAGAGAATTAAACATAAAACAAACATGAATCGATGTAATTATATGAGTTAGATTTTCAGAAAATGTACAATTGGCAGCTGTACACATTTAGTAAATTCTGCTAAATTAGGTTGCAATTTGGTCAACACTAGGTAAATTCCAATATATTCGGCATTGTAGTGATTCTAGCAATCTGTTTGGTTAGGTTGAACACGTATTTTGAACTGTATTTTTATCTGAAATTTGGTTTATTTGAGAAGATTGGCGAAGTCGAATTGTACATTTTCTGAAAATCTGACCCATATAGTGCTTCTCAGTGACGGTAACTAAAGTCTAACCACAGTACCTGCAGCTACTGCGTGGAACACTCATGATATAGGAATGCAGCGTGGGTAATTTGGTCTATACAAGAGATCAAGAATAAAAATAAAAATATCAGTCATGTAATTATTTCTCTGGTTCATGCCCTACACTCAGGCATGCATGTAAGACTCGCCGCCATGTAAAATAACCTGCTATGTCATGGTGGTTATTGTGACTATGCCAATAGGGGATTTGCATAGCCGCCATTTTGAATCTTGATTCGCATGGAATTATGGGACTAATGGTACAGTGTAAGATCTATAGAAAACATGCCATGTTCAGCATGGATTATTTATCTACTGTAAACGTATTAATGTTCGCGCAGTATTTATTTTCGCTATTTTCGCGCACCCACCTTCGTGCGCGAAAATAAATCCTGTGCGAAAGGTATATTTATTGCATAAAAATTGTGTGAGACTTCCTTGCTGTGCGAATTTAAATCCCCGCGAAAAGGTGTCAAGGTACTAAGTGCGCGTAAATTTATCTGCGCGAAAATAAATACGTTTACAGTATGCTCTAATGTAAATATCTATGTGTTATACATGGTTCCATGACACAAGTCCCAATCTTTACTTTCCCATCATTTTTCATAGATCATTTATACAAGCTATGATATTGGCGAAAATTTGTGAATATTTTCGTGAATTTTCGATAAAGATGTTAGTATGTTTGTATGTAAATAATTGTATGTCAGATTTCAACAGAATCCATCCCAGCATGCACTGCTGTAGGCATGCGCAGTGAGACCATGCATATCCCCCTATTAACGGTTTGAGTAATGCAGACATCAGTCACATGTCATATTTGTGCATGTGGGTCAGATTTTCAGGAAATGTACAATTGGCAGCTCTACACATTGAGTAAATTACGCTAAATTACGCTGCAATTTGGTCAATACTAGGTGAATTCGAGTATATTCGACATTGCATTGATTCTAGCTATCTGTTTGGTTAGGTTGAACTGTATTTCGAACTTTGTTTTCGTCTGAAATTTGGGTTATTTGAGAGGATTGGTGAAGGTGAATTGTACATTTTCTGAAAACCTGACCCATGTATAAAATAAATGGGTCACAGAGGATCCAGACATTTTTCACAAAGGCATTCCATAATTGACACACACCTTTCCTACGAAATGACACTCCATGGGATATGTATGTAATCTCGCTAATGTAAGAGTTGGGGAATCGAGAACTTTATTTCGATACAATAGGATCAATTCTTGATTTAAAAAAAGTTTTAGTCATAAGTTTAGATGATAATGAAACGAGGCATGTTGGATTCCGGTTTTCGGGGGACAATAATAAATATTATGATTAATATTATTGGGGAACTCTTCCCGAAAAGCCCCAACTACTGTTCCAAGTATCTCGCTTGGCATTATACTTGTTTACTAGTATAAGGATGAATTTTTCAGAAAATGTACAATTCGCCTTCACCAATCCTCTCAAATAACCCACATTTAAGACATAAATGAGCTTCAGAATGCAGTTTAACATAACAGAACTCATACTTTAAATCAATGCGATACCAAATATACTCAGATATATCCTGGTATTCATCATTTTTCAGCCTAATTTAGCAGAATTTCCTAAATGTGTAGAGCAGCCAATTTGTACATTTTCTGAAGATCTGACCCATAAACAATAATGATATTGCTACACACTAACAAGGCGCTAGTAGGAAATGTATCAAGTTCGATAAATATTCAACTAGTAAAAAAAAAAAAATAATAAAAAATATTCAACTACCGTTGTTATATCTCTACATACAGGCAATTGTTTAGATATTTCTCTGTATATTTGTTGGTACCTTACCCACATGTGATGTGTTTCAGGAAAATGAGTCACAAGTCGCAAAATTGATATTTTTCATAGTGTTTTTTCACAAGATCTTCTTCATTGAAATGTTCTCATTTTTAGCAATTATATAATCATATTAATCCATGTAACAAATTTCGGGACATTCGGGGGTATTAAATATATCTTTGCGTTTTGAAGGCCTTTGTATGGAGTATAATTAGTTACTTTACTCGTAGTTACCCATCCAGGAACATTGCAAACGTTGTTTTTTTTCAAAAATAAAAATATGATTAATTAGTCATCACATATAGTATCCGACAAATTCGCATTCTTATGGTACGTGTCCAATATCAATATTTTTATTGCACCTACTATATATTTATTGCACCTCTCATACAGCATGGGTGTACAAATACTATAGACTATACTTGTAAAGGCACAATACATGGGTACAGCATCGCCAATATGGGTAAGATTTTCAGAAAATGTACAATTGGCAGCTCTACACATTTAGGAAATTCTGCTAAATTTGACTGAATAATTATGAATACCAGGTATATCTGAGTATAGTTGGTATCGCATTGATTTACAGTATCAGTTCTGTTATGTTAAACTGCATTTTGTAGCACATTTTTGTGTTAAATGTGGGTTATTTGAAAGGATTGGTGAAGGCCAATTGTAGATTTTCTGAAAATCTGATCCACATATGAAAGACAGGATTATAGTATGTAAGTACGTACGTACGTACTCGGTTGTTCATTCACTACAAATTGATTACGTCATTTATAAAAAAACAAAATAGAAGTACATGTACTTTGAAATATATCTGTTACACCAATCTATTTCCTGTAATCGTTCTTGGTCGAATTTAAAAAAAAATGGTCTATCATTTTTTGTCTAAAATAATATACTGTCATGAATTTTAGAGTAGGGATATTGTACTGTAAAATCCTGATACAAACTTAGAGGATTTATTTCTATGAGTCCCGAGACTTACATCTCTGTGTGTTGCGTTGATTCATTTCTCGCTCAACTACTGACCCTAAATGGGTCAGATTTTCAGAAAATGTACAATTGACCTTCGCCAATCTTCTCAGATAACCCAAATTTTAGACGAAAATAAAGCTCAAAATACAGTTCAACCTAACCAAACAGATTGCTAGAACCAATGCAATGCTGAATATACTCGGATTTACAAAGTATTGGCCTAATTTAGCAGAACTTAACTAAATGTGTACAGCTGCCAATTGTACATTTTCTGAAAATCTGACCCAAATATTCTTTGGAGAATGACCCAGAATTCTTCAGTACATTAGTTATAGCGGTAGCAAAAGTACCCATCCTTGAACCATATCATTGCATCATATCTTAGAGAAAGAGGAATACTTCTAAGACCATGTAGAACAATGTAGATGCATGAGGGGGGGGGGAGGGGAGAAAAGTGGAGAGTGTATATATATGGGTCAGATTTTCAGAAAATGCACAATTGGCCTTCACTAATCCTCTCAAATAAACCAAATTTAAGAAGTAAATCAGGTTTAAAATACAGTTCACCATAACCAGACAGATGAAATGAATGAATACAATACAGAATATACTCAGATACACCTAGTATCAATCATTTTTCACTCTAATTTAGCAGAATTTGATAGATGTGTAGAACTGTAGATTGTGCATTTTCTGAAAATCTGACCCATATCCGCGACTTGAGCGAGAGCCTCTCTAATGGGTGATGTAATCTCATTATATGTGGTGGTATATTGTAAGAATTTTTTTTAGCCTAACATGAGGTTTGTTCTTTGCATGCTGGCCTGGCTTTAGTAGCAGGCAATGGTGTAGAAAAATGTCAGAAAACCCCCCAAAAATTAAAATAGTGTGGTAAATAATTATCGCAAGCATGAAACAATGCTAAGAGTGGAGGTAAACGACGCGAGAGCGATAGTATTGTAAAAGCCCAGTTGGCAGGAATTATGAATAAAGTTGCAATGTTTTAAAAATAAAAAAATATAGATGCATGTCAGAGTCCTTTATCATTCCTAACATGGTCTCTGATTCAGCGTGAGAAAATATGTATTCCCAAACCATGCCAGGATTTCCATGCATGACTCGGCCATTTTTAGATTGAGGATGACAATGCAACATTTATACATAAGTGGCACCTACTACATGCTTCCAGAATATGCCTGAATATAATATAAGCCAGCGTCGGCTATGATAATTACACCGAGGTTACATAAGGTGTGTCTGTTTGGATGACTACCTATGGAATGCTGTTTCCATATATTTGGCCTAGTCGCTATATTGTATGTACACATACTCAGTGGGTCAGATTTTCAGAAAATGTACAATTCAACTTCGCCAATCTTCTCAAATAACCCATATTTCAGACGAAAATAAAGTTCAAAATACAGTTCAACCTAACCAAACAGATCGCTAGAATCAATGCAATGCCGAATATATTGGAATTTACCTAGGAATTGACCAAATTGCAGCCTAATATAGCAGAATTTACTAAATGTGTACAGCTGCTGATTGTACATTTTCTGAAAATCTGACCCATGTGCATCCATCGTTAACATGATAAACTGCTTCTCAGTTGGTTTAGGTTTAACTAAGATGTATAATGTTGGTGTCCCTTGTGTCACTATCACTACATTGTAATATTAAGGGTGGTCTCCACTGGCTGCGGTAAGCTCTGCGGTAAGCCTTGCGATGGTTTGTGCTGGTTCTTTAGGTGGAGAGGAATGACGAGGTCCTGCCTGCATAGATCACTGGCCATGTAGACAGGACCTCGCCACTTCTCACCAACACAGCACCATCGCAAGGCTTACCGCAGAGCTTACCGCAGAGCTTACCGCAGAGCTTACCGCAGAGCTTACCGCAGCCAGTGGAGACCACCCTTAATAATAGTGCAATCTATAATACACAGATGAGAGCCAGTGAATAAACCGAAACTATCGAACACATTGTGATTTCTCCAACTGCACTGAAACCTCTATATGGGTTAGATTTTCAGAAAATGTTCAATTCGCCTTTACCAATCGTCTGAAATAACCCACATTTAAGACGAAAATGAGCTTTAAAATACAGTTTAACATAACAGAACTGATAGTATAAATCAATGTGATACTATAAACATACTCAGATATACCGATATACCGAGTATTCTTCATTTTTCAGACTAAGTTAGCAGAATTTACTAAATGTGTAGAGCTGCCAATTGTACATTTTCTGATGATCTGACCCATATACCACACCCAAGCCGGGAATATCGATATATAAGTGACAGACTATACCTCTTGCCATGCTATAATGATTGTGTTGAGAATGTCGGAACATCCACCTTTCATAATTGATGGTCAGTTTCAGATTTCAATTTGTGTTCGCTCGATGAATAGTTTCAAAACGCTTCTCATAGATTTGGGTTTCGCATGAGTGTTTATGGGTCAGATTTTCAGAAAAGATGAGAACAAATGCATTCGGGTGAAATCGCCAGAAAATGCACAATTCAACTTCGCCAATCTTCTCAAATAAACCAAATTTCAGATAGAAATACAGTTCAAAACACAGTTCAACCTAACCAAACAGATTGCTAGAATCAATGCAATGCCGAATATACTCGAATTTACCTAGTATTGACCAAATTGCAGCCTAATTTAGCAGAATTTACTAAATGTGCACAACTGCCAATTGTACGTTTTCTGAAAATCTGACCCTTACCTTAGGAGACGTCTGCCTACTGGGGAGGCGAACCGTGAAGTCTGTAGCTCTTGTATAGATATAAGGGTCAGGTTTTCAGAAAATGTACAATTCGCCTTCACCATTCCTCTCAAATAACCCACATTTAAGACAAAAATGAGCTTCAAAATGCAGTTTAACATAACAGAACTGATACTTTAAATCAACGCGTTACCAAATATACTCAGATATACCAAGCATTCATCATTTTTCAGCCTAATTTAGTAGAATTTCCTAAATGTGTACAGCAGCCAATTGTAGATTTTCAGAAAATCTGACCCATATGCCTACGGGGGAGGCGGACCATGAAGCTCTTGTATATATATAAATGTAGGTCTACAGACTAGTGGCTGCCGTGTATTCCAGAGCTGAACTAGAGAGGTGAGTGGCCGTTGAACATTTCTTTCCCCATTTAGTGGCAATTTACTCAAGCGAGTAACTCGAAGAGAGATCTAATTGAGAGATATCTCAGCAGGTTAGTGGGCCTCATCCTTCGATTCTTTGTTGAGACTGAGTACTTTAATAGAGTGAAGCATTTCCCTTGTCATCAGAGCATTGTCATCACTAACGTCCTCTGTTAGCTAGATAACGCCTTCCATGATTGCAGGTATAGTATGGCGCCCGATTCTCTAACAGGAAAGGGGGCAGGGGGGGGGGGGGGAGGGAAGGGGGTTTTGTGGTCATTTAAGTATCATTCAACGTCGGCTACCGCAGTTCAAAACAATACGGCTCAATATACTCTAATACCGACATACATATAACGACATGACATGATTTTTGTAATTTGTGTGTTCCATGGTGACAATGACATGTTTTCTATAGATTTCATACTGTACCATTAGTCCCATGCGAATTGGGGGGGGGGGGGGGTTGCATGTCCATTGTGCATGTCTGTCACAGTGCATGCTGGGATGGATTCTTTTGCAATCTGACATACACATATTTGGCAACATTTTTATCGAAAATTGCTAGAATGTTTTCACCAATATCAGAGCTTGTAAAAACGATCTATCTCTTAATTGTATGTGGTAAAAGAAATACCGGGAATTGAAGCTAAAACAGGAGGAACTTTCCCCCAAATTGAGGGAGGCGAGGGTTGAGGGAGGTGAGCCGACCCCATGGCCCAGCTGGTTTTTTACGAGGGTGTTAACTGATTAACAGGAACTAATGGTATTCCTTCTTCACACATCGACATCAGAGAGAAATCACCGTTGTTTAATTATGATTTGGGCGCGGAAAAGTAGGCAAATGTCCACTCTAGATCCAAACCCTCAGATCAGATAAGAATGTTATGTCAGCCTATACCTCGCTGATCGGTTTCTGGACTCAGACTCGGCGTTTTAATGGGAATATAATGATATTTTGCGGTCTTAATGGAAATATAATGGCACATTGCGGTTTTTGAGGCGAGAGGCTTTCCCTCCGTTTGAAGGGACTCTCTAAGCTTTGGGCCTAGACTGTGAGACTAGGAGTACCTGATGCGGTTGAGCTCACTCGTCCCATGTTGGCGACATGCCAGCCGTACAGAGCCCGGTGCAGAAGCATTTATCATTCTGAGAGTAGCTATTCATACACAATTCAAGTCTGATGTTCGCAGGGATAAAGGTAAGATTTGTCAGCAAATGTACAATAGGGGAGTTGCATGTCTCACTGCGCATGTCTGTTGCAGTGCATCCTGGGATGGATTCTGATAAAATCTGACATACAAATATTCGGCAATATTTTATCGAAAATTGCAAGAATGTTTTCACCAATATCACAGCTTGTATAAATCATCTATGAAAACCAAATGCATGATGGGAAAGACGGATGCTTGTGTTATGGAAACATGTATAACACATGGATATTGACATTAGAACATTGATAAATACACCATGCTGAACATGACATGATTTCTATAGATTTTAGACTGTACCATTAGTCCCATAATTCCATGCTAATCAAGATTCAAAATGGCGGCTATGCAAATCCCCTATTGGCAGCTGTACACATTTAGTAGCTTCTGCTAAATTAGGCTGCAATTTGGTCAATACTAGGTAAATTCGAGTATATTCGGCATTGCATTGATTCTAGCAATCTGTATGGTTAGGTTGAACTGTATTTTTATGAAAATCTGACCCATATATGACAGGGAAAGGTGAGTTTCATGCAATGGAAGTGGGGTCATTTATATAGTTTCAGCAGATCAGAGAATTCGATGATTGCCACCCGACTTCTTGTATGCAATCGCTATTTTGGACCCACTTAGTTTAACGTTTGTATATATATGTGGGTCAGATTTTTAGAAAACGTACAATTCACCTTCGCCAATCATCTCAAATAATCCAATTTCAGACAAAAATAAGGTTCAAAATACAGTTCAGCCTAAACAAACAGATTGCTAGAATCAAAGCAATTCTGAATATTCTTGAATTTACCTAGTATCGACCAAATTACAGCCACATTTTGCAGAATTTACTAAATGTGTACAGCTGCCAATTGTACTTTTCTGAAAATCTCATCCATATGCAGTTGGTTGCAACCGGTTTGAAATTACGTATTCATGATTGCATGAGTGATAATTGATAAGTAACTCCAAGCTATTTAAAGTTTAAATTCCTCGTATAACTTATTGAGTCTGTCTTTTTACAAATATTTTTGTCATTAGGGCGTGTCGCTAACATTCCATTATGAAATGAGAATATGAGATGTAAGGAGGGCTATGTAACGAGACCGCTTACTGTTCTTCCTCCCTTTCCCAACTACAATTCCTCTTACATTCAATATAATAAGGAACGGCGCCTCACCCATAACTGATTTCCGTCACCAATTTGTCATCATGTTCTTATCTTATTACATGTAAAATTCCCAAAACATGCTGCATATTAATATGGTCCTTATGTAATTAACTAACATATGTAACCATATGTATGTGATTATTCTAAAGGTAGATGTTCGTTATGGACATGTAGACTCTTAATTTTATATGATCTGCTTCTAATTGAGGTTGTATTTTACGTGTATATCAAGGTAACGTTTTTGTAAACATAAACATGGTAATCCCTTGCTAGGGTAAAACAACAAGTCGCTACTATCGTAGACATTAAAGGTCCCTTTTAGGGTTCGAAACAATAATAACTTAATCAGGGTGAGACAACAAATCACTAATATCATAGACATGAGATCCCTTATAGGGTTTAGAATGAGGATAATCTAATCAACAACATTCTATGATATGATTAATAACAGATGAGAGGTAGGCGATGGTACTGGTTTGTTAAGACAGAACTGAGAGATTTTGAGTTATCTCTTGTAATTAACAACAATTTTGTGGTTAATAACAATATACATTGTGTTGGCCATTAGCCTGGATGTAGTTTGAGTTGACAAAATGTAGCGACAGATGGTACATTGGATGAGAGATAAGTGTCAACGTGACATAGAAGGTAAAAAGATAGGTTGGGTAAGTAATAGGTGAACACAGAGTATTTTTGGCAGAGTTTTTGGGGGTCGAAGGCGAGGCAGTAAGGGTCCAACTAGAGAGACTCTGACATAGCAAATATATAGATGGAACCTAGCAAGGGGGAAGTCTGTACACTTGTTATTGACCGAGGGAGTGCGGGAAGATAGAGGGCGTTAGCCCGAGATCTTATGTGCTCCCAAGGTCACTAACAAGTGTACAGACTTCACCCGAGCTTTGTTCCATATTTATTACACCCCATTAATAAATAAAAAATATAAATAATTAAAAATAAAAGAAGTAATTTAAGTTTTTGGCGGACCTACTTGTTGTATGCACCAAGGGTGACATAACTCACATGTTATGCACCACTTTGACCAAGTGTGACATACAATGCTGAAGGTATAGGAAGCAACATCACAGGGGTGTAATAAAATATAATATAATATAATATTTTATTCTATTTTATTTTATTTTTTGTCTTAAATGAGTTAAGTAACTGGCCAAGTTAGATTTTTTTTTTTTATTTTTTTTTAAAGTTACATTTATTATTAATGATGGATTGTAGCATAAGTTCCCCCCACAGAGCACCAATACACTTGTAGATGAATTATGGAGCAGATGATTTGTCTTGCAAAATGGCTGTGTGACTATTGTTTTTAAACAGATTTTTATTTCCTTACAATTTCACAATTTACGTGATACCTTTCATGTAAAGAAAATATTACTGTTATAAAAGTTACATCTACGACAATACAAAAGTTTATTTTCAAGCGTTGTATACAGATTTAGGAGAAAATTATATTCTAGATCACAATAAAGTCAACATACATGATATAATATCATCATTCAGAACCAGTCGCTATGTCACGACCAAAATTTATGAAAAGATAGATACTCTACAAGTTATGATAGCAGAGGAAATGATACATAAATCTTTATATATTTTTTCAATATTTTTCCCATAAAAACAATCACAAAAGAACAAGAGATATCCGCATTTGCTTAAAAAACAATTCGTGAACACATATCAAATATTTGGACCAGTTGGTCTTAATCATGGTTCTTATCATTTCGGTGAGCTTTGATACAACAATATGTCAATACAATACAATATGACCAAAAAATACCACTCTGTCTCGCTGAGCTCAGTTAAGTAACTATTAACAAAAATGATCAGAAAGTGATTTAATTGCCCTGCCATCTCATATCAATAGACTATAGATGTGGTTATATTAAGTGTGTTGATCTATAGTACCAGAATCGTCTAGCAACATCTCATCCCTTGTGTGTATTATCTTGTAGGTACATCCCAGGTACATCTCCAATAACTGACTTACTCTACAACCATGCCTGTCTACAAGCTGACGTACTTTGATGCTAAAGCCAGGGCAGAGTTCCCTCGCCTACTCCTGCACTATGGTGGCATCGAGTTTGACGATGTGCGTGTGAAATTCGCTGAATGGGGAGCACTAAAATCAAGTATGTACAATGCTGTTAAGTTATGGGGCAGATCGTCAGAAAATGTACAATTCGCCTTCACCAATCCTATCAAATAACCCACTTTAAGACAAAAATGAGCTTTAAAATGCAGTTTAACATAGCAGAACTGCTACTTTAAATCAATGCGATACTAAATATACTCAGATATACCCGGTATTCATTATTTTTCAGCCTAATTTAGCAGAATTTCCTAAATGTGTAGAACTGACAATAATGTACATTTTCTGAAAATCTGACCATATATGACTGATTCACTAATGAAAACAACTGTTAATTTATTTACATGGGACAAAGATTAATAGAAACCATCATATTTCATTCCAGAAACATTGTTCCAGGCGATGCCAACGCTGACGGTTGATGGGAAGCAACTTGCAGAATCAGGGGCAATTATAAGATTCATTTCAAAGCAAATAGGTGAGTTTACAGTACATCTCTGTGTACCAATATTAAGGGTTGAATTGAAATGACATATCTCCAGGTCAATGGGCTCTCATTATTATTTTTTCATGTTCACAAGTACTTGGATAACGGTCATAATATACATAATGGGGATTTATTGTAAAAAAAATATATATATATATATATATATTGTATGTACTGTCTAAATTAGATTATAGTGCATTGTATGGATTTGAACTGAAACGATACGTGCATTATATAATGAAATATGGCAGCTGTAGATCTAATTTGCTGCATTAAATCTATGATATAATATATTAGGATTTAAAAAAGGAAACATATGAAATATTGTCAAACGAAAGCATATTAAAGTAAATAATAATAGAATAAGTTGAGAGTGGGAATGTCGATAATTAATTAAAACAGTAAGAAGGTAGATGTTAAAATGTAATGATGTAAAAAGTTGTAAGATTATGTTTTGTACTTGGCGAATGAGAACTATCACTTTGTGAAACTTTGTCCAATAAAATTTCTCAATTTTTTTTTATCATGATCAGGTCTCACACCCAGTGATGACTTCCAAGCGGCAGAGGTTGACATGCTGACATGCAAAACAAACGAAATATTTCTCAAATGGACTGAATTCCTTTTCGGTTCAGACGCTTCAAAAGTAAGTGACAAATCTATTATACAGGGTCTAATCCACTAAGCCGATTCTTATGCGATTCTCACAGAATTTAGTGCAACAGGGTCCTTTGCGGCGCAAAATCGCATGAGAATCGGCTTGGTGGACCAGGCCCTTACATGTACTTTCAATTGAGCATTGCTTTCTCCTTGTTTCTTTCCTTTGACATGAAATTATAACATTTGTTTGTAATAATCGGTTGTTTCAAATGGAAACATATATAAATGTATCAAAATCCACATCTTTTACATTTTTAGGCAGAGAAGAAGAAGCTATATGAAGATGAAAAGCTCCCTAACCTTCTCCAATGTCTTGAAGACTATTTGGGAAAGAATGGTGTGTACTTCGTGGGAGGCAAGGTAAGGACTATACTATATCGGTGATCCGTTTTTTAGAAAATGAGTCATAAGTCGCGCAGTATGGATTTTGAGATTTCACCATAATTGAAAAGAGGAGATCAAGGCGATTCCAATGATAGTAAACAGTCTAATAATCTAGAGTATTTCTAGATTTTAAGTTTGATATTTTCGTTTTTGAAAAACAAAGTTTCCAATATTTCTGGGGGTCAATAAACAGTAAAGTAACTAAATGTAGTCCATATGAGGACCTTTAAAACGATAGAATATATTACATAGATTGTCCTGAAATTTGAGACATCGATTGATATAGCTATAAGTGATAAACCCTCCAAAAATCAGAACATTCCAATAATGTGATCTTGTAAAAAAACACTTTGAAAAATATCAATTTTGCGACTTATGACTCATTTTTCTGAAATGTAAGTAATGAAATGTAAGTGCCCCGGCAGGCCCGAAATGGAGGTGATTAATCATTTTAGTATCTACCCAAGGTGACCATAGCCCCAAGACCGTCCAAGGCAGTTTTTTTTTTAAAACATTTTTATTCAAATTGGTGGCAACCTTAAGGGCCTAGTCCACTAAGCCGATTCTCATGCGATTGTGCGCCGCACAGGACTCTTTTGTACTACATTCTGGCAGAATCGCATGAGAATCGGCTTAGTGGACTAGGCACTTTAATTTAAGTTTTAGGCTTTAGGTTTTTAAAGATGGCCCTGATTATATCGGTAAACCTTGTATGAATGACAGGAATAGGTATGATTTAACCTGTTCATTTGAGTCACAAGTTTCACAGAATATTTTCCATGTTTCCAGTTAAGGGAAAGTGTTCTGACCCGCTTATTTGTGATCCGTTTTAGGAAAATGAGTCATAAATAGCAAAAATGGATTTTGAGATATCATCATGTTGGAAAAGAAGAGATTAAGCCGAATCTAATGATAGTAAACACTAGGGTATATAATACGTATTTCTATATTTTATGTTTGATATTTTTGTTTTTGAAAAACAAAGTTTGCAATGTTTCTGGATGGGTAATTACCAGTAAAGTAACTAAATGTACTCCATACAAAGGCCTTCCAAATGCAGGCACATATTTAAAACAATGTCCCGAAATTTGTTACATGGATTCAAATGGGTATGAGTGCTGAACCCTCTAAAAATCGGAACATTTCAATAAAGAAATCTTGTGAAAGAACACTTTGAAAAATATTAATTTTGCGACTTGTGACATATTTTCCTGGAACACATCACATTTTAGTCCATCATCTGACAATATCAACAATCTCATTAACACAGACGTCTTCTCTTTTTTTTTTTTGATTTTTGAAATTTTTTATTCAGGACACAGACATTTCCATACGACAGTATGAATATTCCCAGAATAGCCTGATTTTTAAATTTATTTTTAAATTACATCAAGATATTTCTAAGTTAACTCATAAATTTAGTACACAAAAAAGGAATAAGAAATAAGAAATAAGAAGTAAGAACGAAAAACTGAGTCTAAACTAGTTTTACAACACTGAATTTTTAAATTAATCATTATACCTGCTTAGCGACTGATCAATCTCTTCTAGTTTTACTGTTACTTCTAATAGTAGTACAGTGATACAAATGGGTACATATCTGATTAGCATACAGATAGTTCTAAATTAGATCAGGCTAATTTCTTAAAAACAGTAGTACAAATAAAAACAACAATTAACAATTACACAATGTTCCGCGTCGTGCTCTTACATACTGACCATTGAATATTCACTTACTTTTCAGATCTCAACAGCAGACCTGATCCTCTTTTCACATCTCCACTTGGTCACAGAGACCGGCGTCAAATATGAAAAGGATAAATTCCCTAAAATAAAGAAACTCATAGAAACGTTGGAAGCGAATCCTAAGATCCAATCTTATCTGGCTAAAAATGATTAAATCTTTGGTCACAATTATAGCAATATATATAAGTCTCACCGCCTAAGATTGGATTCATGTTTCGTTTATTTTGAGATTAATCTGTTTTATGTAGGCCTATTTTGACTCCAATTTGGATCGATTGTGTGAAAAATGATGATTCTGTACTGGAAATGATTAATCGAATTCATGCTTTGTTTATTTTGAGATTAGGGTGTATCATGTAGGTCTATTTTGACTATGATTAGAGATTGATTGTGTGAAAAATGATGATTTTGTACTGGAAATGATTGATCGAATTCATGCTTTGTTTATTTTGAGATTAGGGTGTATCATGTAGGTCTATTTTGACTATGATTAGAGATTGATTGTGTGAAAAATGATGATTTTGTACTGGAAATGAATGATCAGATTCATGTCTGGTCCATTTTGAGCAAGTGTATCAAGCTATGCTCTCAAGACCTGATGAATGCGAAATTATGGTGGAATAAATACCCGGTGTAGGAAAAAAAAAGTCTCACCGCCTTACAAATTATACACTGATATTAATCAGTATTTGTAACGTAAAACCACATGTCTTCAAAAGCTATCACTACACATTCAAACCAATGGATATCATATCCAATTACTATTTAGCATTAAGTAACTATTATCAAAGCAGTACCAATTGTTGTGAAATAAAAACAATGAAAATCATTCAAATGAAAGAAACGTGTTTTATTCCGCTGGATTAAAATATATTATATATTTAGCACTTATTGGATGAGTTGACGCATGGCGCATAAGTAAAGAACGAGATCGTACATCGAGTTCTTTACTTACGCGTCCATGCGGAAAAAGAGTCCTATAAGTTGATTATTATACATGCCTAAATTTGCATGTAAAACGTGGTTAATTAAAAAGATAATAATATAATTTACCATATCTGGTTTTCATACAAGAGGAATATAACTAGATACAGGTGAAACGATCGAGGAAGAAAGCACTCACTCCGGCAATCTTGCACCACCAAACTTGTGTCGCCATGACAACGCGCGGTAATGTACTAGTCCATTACCGCGTTACAAGTAATGGACGGCCGTCGGGGCCTCGGTAGTGAATGCGTGTAGAATAATTATATATAACGATTAAAGGATAGTTATAAATCCAACAAATGTCATCAGGCCAATTTCTGAAGTCAAATAAAGAGTGGTATTTCCCATCAGTTGAAGACTGATTATAAACCCTGGAAAGGCTAAAAAGTCTGAAACAATTTCACTAGAGGAAGACAATTTAATGTTGGATCCCTCTGAAGTTCCGAATGCGTTTAATGACTTCTTTTTAAATGTAGGCCCTAATCTTGCCAACAAAATCCCGCAAAGCCCTGTTAACCCTCTTTCTTATTTAAATGTATCTTCTCCCTCGACAATACCTGTTTTTCGGTTTTCTGAGGTCACTCCTAGGGAAGTCTTTCGGATTATCTCTGATATCGATGTCACTAAGAACTCAGGGATCGAAAATCTACCATCTAAGATCCTTAAGTCATGCTTACTATCACTCCATCATCAATTCACCCATATCATAAACTTATCACTGTTGTTAGGTAGAATTCCGTCCATGTTCAAGGTTGCTAAGGTTACTCCGCTTTATAAAGCGGGTAGCAAAATGTCCAGTAATAATTACAGGCCCATCTCCTGTATCTGTCTTCCAGCGAAAGTTCTAGAAAAAGTGGTCCAGGTCCAAATTACAAATCACTTTGAAATTAATAATCTCTTTAGTAATGCACAATACGGCTTCAGGGCTAACCATTCAATACAACAAGCCCAAACCGAATTTCTTCAAAATGTCTATACAAATCTAAATAACAAACTTCTAAATAAAACAGTATTTCTTGACTTTAGCAAGGCATTTGATACCGTGCACCACAAAATATTACTAGATAAACTTTCTGCCTACGGTATACAGGGGATGGAGCAACTTTGGTTTTATAATTATCTCACTGAAAGAAAACAATATGTTCGAGTAAACGGAATGAATTCGAAAGAAGGCACTGTTACATATGGGGTACCACAAGGCACGATTCTCGGCCCCATTTTATTCACCATTTATATAAATGACCTCCATTCTATAATTGAAAAGACTCATCTACAACATTATGCTGATGACACCGTTCTATATTGTCACAACCAAAATGTCACTCAGCTATATCAAAACTTACAATATGATCTAGATAAGGTTTATGAATGGTGTTCCATAAATAAGCTATCTTTGAATGTTACCAAATGCAAAGCAATGTCTTTCGCCTTCAGCTACACGGCTAAGAGAAAATCCTCTGACCCTTCTCTTCATCTCTCTCTAGGTCGACAATCACTTGATCAAGTGCAAAATTACAAATATCTTGGCTTTACGCTAGATGAACTTCTAACCTTCAAGACACATACTCAGAACACATTAAATCTGGTTTCTGCGAAAATAGGTTTATTATATAGAGCCCGGAACTCCCTTACTTCAAAGGCCAAGCATGATCTTTATAAAATGGCTATTCTTCCAAATTTAGACTTCTGTGATTTCATTTACGATTCGGCCCCCAAAACTTTGTTACAAAAATTGCAATCTCAACAAAATCGTGCTCTCCGGATTATCTTCAATAAACATAAATTTGATAATGTAGATCATGAACACAAGCTATTGAATGTTTGGCCTTTGCAGCAACGCAGAGACAAACACATACTAGACATTGCTTTTTACCTCTCCCAGAAACCTAGTAACATTGATAATAGGAAACTCCCAACTCGAAGCCATGCTGAAGGCAGGAAGAACTTAATAGTTTTACCTTCGAATTCCTCAAAACTCACCAATTCACTTATTTATAAATGTCAACTTAGGTGGAATGACCTAAACACAGTTGCTCATAAAATACCTGATGGACCCACTTTCAAGCGTTACACAGAGAAACTGCTATACCCTTTTAACTAGATTCATTTATCTCGAACCGTCATCTTATTGTTCTATAACTGTAGATTAATCACTTAATACATCTAATGTCCCTCTATTCCTTACATCATCCAGGACACACTCTGTTATTCAATATTGATCTGGTCTTCTCAGACCTAAATTGTTGCATTACTTTAACATACCCAACTAGCAGCCAAATGTTAGTGGTGAACCATAATGTTAATGGCTATAATTACTTAACGGTATATCTCTGTTCATCGCTCTGTACTTACTGTATTTTGTATTTTGTATTTTCTATGCTCGCTTCCTAATAAGTGTAAACCTAATATGTTTCTCAATTATGTATAACTGAGTCACATTCGCATTTTCATACATCTCGTATGCTAGTATATTTGTAACTTCGAAAAATTTAATACCTTCCTAAGCCTAACGACTTATCTTCAGCTATTGAAGAGTCATCGCCAATCGCCAACTTATCGCTACTCATAATCTGTTGTAAATTTTACATCTCTCATCTCATAATACTTAGTCACTGTTGTTATTTATACTTTATATCCGTTCTTACTGTTCTACATGTTGCAACAAAAAGTCAAGACGCTAAGATTCTCAGGCAACCTCTGGAAGAACTGGTTCAGTTTTCAACTGTAACCAGACATTGTACTACCTGATTTGTATTAAGATCTGCAAATAAAAGAATCTCTGAATTGAATTGAAAGTTGAAGGGCAACGATAAGCTGGTCTGGCTCGGAAGCGGACATTGCCGCAGCTACCTCCTGCACAAGAAGGGTTTCTCACTTGGCGAAAACACTTCATATTCTCCCGGCTGAAATATGATGAGCTATCCGGAAGGTTTTTGCGATTTAAATTTTTTTTTCTCCCCACGAAAGTCTATGGTTGAAGCTTCTTCAGTCGCCAACTCAAATTCAAGGGTTACAGAATGCATGGTACTTGGCAGTCACAGAGTGATACTTGGCAGATTCGGAATGAGGAGATTGGAATCCATAAAAAAAACATTAGTATGACCCAAAATTCAAAAGCCAGGCTATTGGCTCCATAGGCTTTGTACTGCCAGAATCAATGCCGAATTTCTCAAAAACTGCAAGGAATTACATGCTTTTGGGGATATTATAATATAGAGTATTACAATTGGAAACTGGTGTCAAAAAGTAGTGCCCCCTAATGCCGGAACGAAAACCATTTTCTAGCCATATTTTGAGGCTCAGCTGATGGCTACTTGTCATAATCTCATTTTCCTTAAGTACATGACTTATCACTTGTTAAATCTTAGTCTGGCAGCCTAGATTTCGAACCTTCCATAGTATACAGGACCCGATTCCATAGTATACACGGTCAGATTTTCAGAAAATGCACAATTGTCCTTCACCAATCCTGTCAAATAAACCACATTTAAGAAGAAAATTAGGTTCAAAATACAGTTCAACATAACCAGACAGATCTATTAAATGAATACAATACAGAATACACTCAGATATACATAGTATTTATCATTTTTCACTCTAATTTAGCAGAATTTGATAGATGTGTAGAACTGTAGATTGTACATTTTCTGAAAATCTGACCAATATAATCGTAATGCTGTGCTGTTGTTCCAAGAATATATTCTCAAGACATGCAATAATTGGCATTTTCAGTTCGAGTATGCCAATACAGATATTATATACATGTAGCTCGCACCTACATACTTATAGTCCAATCATGGATATGGGTCAGATTTTCAGAAAATGTACAATTCGCCTTCACAAATCTTCTTAAATAACCCAAATTTAAGACGAAAATAAAGTTCAAAATACAGTTCAACCTAACCAAACAGATTGCTAGACTCAATGCAATGCCGAATATACTTGAATTTACCTAGTATTGGCCAAATTGCAGCCTAATCTAGCAGAATTTACTTAATGCGTACAGCTGCCAATTGTACATTGGGTGTAAGTGACTCTTATAGTTTTGCTGTGAGTGACTCTTATAGTTTTGCAGCTTTAGGGATTATTCCTAATTAAATATAAGAAACAAATTAATGAAATAATAATCTCTCTCTCTCTCTCTTATGTTCGATATGATTCCACAGTATTAGCTACCAATGTCCAACCCCCTCCCCCCTCCCCCCCTCCCCCACCCCACCCTCCCCCCTCCCCCACCCCACCCTACCCCCCTCCCCCACCCCACCCTCCCCCCCTCCCCCACCCCACCCTCCCCCCCCTCCCCCACCCCATCCTACCCCCCTCCCGCACCCTAACATCCTAGTTACAAAAGTCTCATCGGCTGACACCGGAATCAAATGGGCCGTCTACTTTTGAGGGTCAGATTTATTTAACAAATCATTATTTAACAAATCATTATTTACTTTAATATGCTTTCGTTTAACAAATTAATGAAAATATGTCAGTTAGTTTTTTTCTAGCTAATACTCTGTCTCTCCCTCTATCTTATGTTCGATATGATTCCATGGCTATTAGGGTCGGATTTTCAGAAAATGTACAATTCGCCTTCACTAATCCTCTCAAAGAATCCACATTTAAGACGAAAATGAGCTTCAAAATGCAGTTTAACATAACAGAACTGATACTTTAAATCAACTCGATACCAAATATACTAAGACATACCTGGTATTCATCGTTTTTCAGCGTAATTAAGCAGAAGTTCCTAAATGTGTACAGCTGCCAATTGTACACTTTCTGAAAATCTGACCCACATAGCTACCAATTTCACACCCCCTCCCTCACACCATCCCCACTTCCCGCCCACAAACTTCCTAGTTCCAAAGGTCTCATCGGCTGACACCAGAATCCAATGGGCCGGTTACATTTTGAGGGTCAGATTTATTTAACAAATTATTATTATTTACTTTAATATGCTTTCGTTTAACAAATTAATGAAAATATGTCAGTTAGTTTTTTTCTAGCTAATACTCTCTCTCTCCCTCTATCTTATGTTCGATATGATTCCATGGCTACCAATTTCACACCCCCTCCCTCACACCATCCCCACTTCCCACCCACAAACTTCCTAGTCCCCAAGGTCTCATCGGCTGACACCAGAATCCAATGGGCTGGTTACATTTTGAGGATGATGGGCTGATGGACTGGTGGGAGGTTTGGGCCGGTGGGAGGGAGGGTGGGTAGTATGGTGGGTGGGTGGGAGGGTGGGAGGGACGCAGGGATGGAGGTTGGGAGTATAGTATGGGAGGGATGGAGGGTGGGAGGATGGGTGGGAGAGTGGGAGGGATGGAGGGTGGGAGGATGGGTGGGAGGAAAGGGAGTTGTAAGACTGCTACATGTATATAATAAAGGGAGCAGTTCCACTGTTAGTAAGACAGGGGTGAGTGACTCAGACGGTGAGAATGGAGCTGCTCTGTAAGGCCTTGCTGCTGCTGTCCCTGACTGTCTCTACTATAGAGACACTAAGGTAACACTCTTACTTTACCATCATTGCTTTATCTTTATGTGTCAGATTTTCAGAAAATGTACAATTGGCAGCAGTACACATTTAGTAAAGTCTGCTAAATTAAGAAAAATGGGAATAAGTACAATTAAAGGTAATGAAGGGCAAAATCCAAGTAGGTCAGATTTTCAGAAAATGCACAATCTACAGTTCTACACATCTATCAAATTCTGCTAAATTAGAGTGAAATTTGATAAATACTACCTGTATATCTGAGTGTATTCTGTATTGTATTCATTCAATACATCTGTCTGGTTATGTTGAACTGTGTTTTGAAACTGATTTTTGTCTTAAATATGGGTTATTTGAGAGGATTGGTGAAGGCGAATTGTACATTTTCTGGAGACCTGACTCAAGTATAGCTCGGTGGTCCTTAGGAAGGGGAACAATCCTTCCCAGCTGGTAGAAATAGCCTATACCAAAGATGGTCCTGTCTTTGCCTATACACACAATAGAAGACACATCCCGGCAATGGTAAAATTGCGTGTGACAGAATTGCTACACTTTTTTCCCATTTAGTTCGAACTTAGTTGGGTCAGATCTTCAGAAAATGTACTATTCACCTTCACCAATCCTCTCAGATAATTCAAATTTAAGACAGAAATTAGGTTCAAAATACAGTTCAACATTACCAAATAGATTGTTTGGACAATTGGAATACCATATATACTCGGATATACCTAGCATTTATCATTCTTCAGCTGAATTAACACGAAGTCCCCAAATGTGTAGAGGTGGCGATTGTACATTTTCTGAAACATTGATCCAATTAGTGATATTTCTGGAGAACCACCAGCAATGTATCCTTACATCCTACATTGAATGAAACGTATCACAGCAGCGAAATTTCCTTGTCAGTAAATAATATTTTTAAAAAGATAGGATGGTCTCAGGTACGCACAGATATGTTCAGTATTAGCTGGTATACAGTTTTGAAATATCTGATGTGTTTCAGAGAAATGGGTCACAAGTCGCAAAATTGATATTTTTCAAAGTTGTTTTATTCACAAAGTGTATTTGTTGGAATGTTTTTCATTCTTGGGGTGCTTAACGCTTGTCGTAGCATGAATGCATGTGCCAAGTTTCAGGACAGTGTAATAAATATATCTATGCATTTCGAAGTTCATCTTATACAGCATATTAGTAACTTTACTGGTAATTGTCCACCGAGATTTATTGCATTTTTTTTTCAAAACTAAAGAAATCAAGCATGAAATATAGAAACATTTCTTAGATGCCCTTAATGTTTACCATCATTAGAATCGGCTTGATTTCATTTTTTCAAATATGATGAGGTCTCAAAATCCAATTTTTGCGATTTGTGATTTTTACGATTTTTCCTGAAACACATCACAAATATTGATTTGACCAGAATCGCTAAACACACCAAAAAATGAAAATATTCCTACACATGTTTTATTTGTTATCATCACTCTTAGATTTCGTTTTTTTTTTTTAAAAAAGAAATCTTTTTCATTTAAGGCTAGTGACAACGATTTAGATTGCATAATTATTCAGAAAAAACGCAGTGTCGTAGCCGGATGTTTTCACATGTGTGATGTGTTTCAGGAAAATGAGTCATAAGTCGCAAAATTGATATTTTTCAAAGTGTTTTTTTACACGATCACAATATTGGAATGTTTTAATTTTTTTTTGGTGGGTTCATCACTTATAGCTATACCAATTGATGTATAAAATTTCAGGATAATCTATGTAATATATTCTTTCGTTTTAAAGGTCCTCATATGGACTACATTTAGTTACTTTACTGTTTATTGACCCCAGAAATAGTGGAAACTCTATTGTCAAAAACGAAAATATCAAACTTAAAATCTAGAATTACTTATTCGATTATTAACTGTTTAATATCATTAGAATCTTCTTGATCTCATCTTTTCAAATATAATGGTATCTCAAAATCTATTTTTGCGACATATGGCTCATCTTCCTGAAACACATCACATGTGGCCTCAATTTCTCGACAGAACAAAAAGCATTTTACATAAAGGATCACCATCATAAAACGTGCAGAGTTTCACAGACTTACTTTCTCTTTGAGAATATATGTGATGTGTTCCAGGAAAATGAGTCACAAGTCGCAAAATTGATATTTTTCAAAGTGTTTTCATCACAAGATCTCTTTATTGTAATGTTCTGATTTTTAGAGGGTTTAGCACTTATATTCATATAAATCTATGTCACAAATTTCATGACATTGTATCAAATATATACATGCGTTTTGAAGGCCTTTGTATGGAGTATATTTAGTTACTTTACTGGTAATTACCTATCTAGAAACATTGCAAACTTTTTTTTTCAAAAATAAAAATATCAAACTTAAAATATAGAAATACATATTAGGTGTCCTAGTGTTTACTATCATTGGAATCAGCTTGATCTCCTCTTTTCAGATATGATAATATCTCAAAATCCATATTTTGCGACTTATGACTCATTTTCCTAAAACGGATCACATATTTCTGCATTTAGGAAGTAATGAATTGCTACTAGAAAAAAAAGACAATACCGTATAACCGTATAACCTCTTTTGTAAGCAATTAATGTGTTTCAGATTGTGGCTAATACAAATACATTTTCAAAAATCACATAACATTAACGTTTCTTTTTTTTTTAAACATAATTTTATTCAGCTTATCAAGAAAACTCTTCCACATCTCGAGCATAAACATCTAGATCTACATGGCTCGTTTCTTGCTATTCAAAGTAAAAAGATATTAAGACCCAGGTCTCTTGGGTTGCGAAATATGCATATTATAATCATACGAACTACCCGGCAAAGGGCTTATTTCGCCACGAACTCTTAGAACTTTATAATTTTTAACAGGAACATTTTCATAATGTTTTTAGAGATTCATATGTCAGTTCTGACTCAGATCTTCACAGGTAGCATTCAAGTCAACATTTAGCTTTAAAGGGTCAGTCAACGGGTTCATGATCACTTTTAGGACAAAAAACTTCATGGAGGCATAAATACAACACCCAAGTCTCGATTTTTTTACTTCCATTTATGTCTAACTTATGGTCACTTACAGGCATAAATTGAGAAATCCTAGTTGAAAAAGTCTGTTTAGCACAAGAGGGCACTGAGAGTGCTGTGTGACATCATAAAGCTGCGCCAGAAATGAACATAATATCTCTACCTTCCCCCTCCAATCTCCCAGCAATTGAAACAGTTTGTTTTGGTATGCACACCTGTGTTGTTCAATGTCCTTCTGCCCACCCCACACTCCTTCTTTCTAGCAGCAATTATGAGAGTTGTTTATTATGTTCATTGCATGTACATTTCTAGATTGGTGCACCTTTATGACGTAGGCAAACAGTGGTGCCTTGAATGGAGTGTTAAACTGTGGAACTACGTTTTCACTCATTTGAATGGGTAAAACTCACTAAATAATAATTTGGATTAAGTAAAACCGGGGTGGTTACATTTCAATAATAGCAAGGAAATGGATTTGCTCATAATATTTGGGGGTTTACTGACACTTTAACCACATTTCTACATTAATGTTTGTTTTCAGCCTGCATGTAATTGCACCAAACGTGATCCGTGAAGACCAGTCGACAAAGATTGCTGTGGTGACTTCTGGCATCGCGGATGGTACAAATATAGTGCTGAGGGTTGGTAGCAATGGAGCAGCAGTTAACGTACCAATTAGTAAGTGCACATCAACATCTTCATATAAGGGTCAGATTTTCAGAAAATGTACAATTCAACTTCACCAAAAAAACTACCCACTTAAGACAGAAATAAGCTTCAAAATGCAGTTTAACACAAGTACAGAAGTTATATTTTAAATCAATGCGATACTAAATATACCCAGTATTCAACATTTTTCAGCCTAATTTAGCAGCATTTACTGAATGTGTACAGCTGCCAATTGTACATTTTCTGAAAATCTGACCCATAAAATTGTATTCTGTTATATTGTAGAAGATAAGTTTAATTCGGTTAGGAGCTAATGTTACTTACATTCTTCCCTGCAACGATTAAATGTAATATAATTGTATCTTCAGGACATTAGGAAAATCACAATTGATTTGTGAGAGAGTAACTGTTGTCTTTTGCCTGGATAAAAAAACGTAAAGTTTAAACAACTCATATAATCAAATTATTTTCTGGAGAAAATAGTTAAGGCCAATCAGGAAAACCTGCGAATGAGCAGAGGGTTTCAACCTATTCGATTATTGACTCCGCATTTATGTAACTGTATAACTTATTTGAATAAAAAGTATTATATATATATATATAATATCATATTTCAGCTGGGAACATTGGTGAGGGGACAGTGAAGGTGACGGAAGAGCAACTCGGGGATACAGATTGGAAAGACCGCCATTATGTCAATCTGACGGCAAAGTATGGAAACCGAGTGGCTCATCAGAAAATCCTGGTCACTCGCAAGTCAGTGTCAGTCTTCATCATGACAGATAAACCAGTCTACCGCCGGGATGAGTTGGGTAAGTACAGCTGTCTTTTTATTTCGAGAATTTGAAGAATTTTCAAAATAAGTTGAATACCCATGAAGTTGTCAATCGTTGATAAGGATCGGGCTAATATGGCTTGTCTATACCATTAGATATCATCACAGATGTTCCTAATAGAGTGCGTAAGTGTCATGGCGGCGGAGCGCGAATTATGTAGTTGTACCGATGTGTGGACCGGAAGTAAATAATCCCCATAGAGTTAGCATTGGGGCAATAAATAATCACTCCATACATCGCCCCAGTAACGGTTTGACGATTATGAAGGCTATAGTTGAAATCGTGTGCCTCTAAAGATGGATATATGTAAGTTAGAACTCATAAAACTATATGATTGTTGAAAAAACAGAGATTTAATATTGCGGTAACGTTGGGGCTATGGGACTTTCGCGTGCCATGTCCACATGACGTCATGAAACTGCTACAGTAGCGCGACTCAAAAAATCGCTGCCGTGGACTACTTACACGCCCTATCTGTGTGAACCCCTGTGGTGAAGGTGTTGGAAACTGAAATTCAATCTATTAAGATGGGGACTGTTTGTTTGCCCAACTGAGATAGCATCTAGGATTTACAGTAGCACAGGGCGCATTCAAGCGTGACGCAAGTAACAGAATTCGAGAATCGTTTCCCTTGGAAACGGAAATTAGTTAATAAGTAAGATGACACTAATCGTAAACTTTAAAACATGAAAAGGCTAATATACTAACTGTTAACTCGTTCTTTTTTGTTTTCTCTAGACACATCTCCCCCCCCCCCCTCCACCACACACACACACCACGTTCTAGGCATTTATTCCACCTAAGAACAGCTCAAAATATTCAAAACATAAAATATAGAATTTCTTATTAGATGTCCTACTGTTTACTATCATTGGAATCGGCTTGATGTCATCTTTTCAAATATAATGATATCTCAAAATCCATTTTTGGCGACTTCTGACTCATTTTTCTAAAACACTTCACAATGGTACTCGCCCCCATTGTTTCAATTACCAGGGACCCTCTGGAATAGCTATGGTTGCCATAGAATTAAGAGGCTGTTCCCCTTCCCGGCATCAGTTGTTTTTGTTATCCATTAAAATGTAATTTGTACTGATTCCCGAATTAAACAATATATAATATTACAGACAAAATCTATCTTGGTGACCGTTTGATGGGGCTGGATCACAGCATTTTCTTCTTTAATAAACTTCACTATATTTATTCATGTATATGTGAACATATATATAGAACCCGCATTTATAACTGAAAAGAGATATAATGGATTTGATTATTCTGTCATAAATATGTGATGATTGCTGTATAATACTGCTTGAGTCTTTATCATTTAAATAATTTTTTTTTTATGATTTAGATTTAGATTTAAGAATAATTTATTCAGGTCGATGAACATTTCCATACAAAAAGCACGAATATTCTCAGGACAGCCTGAATTATTACATTTTTTTTTTTACGAAAGTCAAGATGGTTACATACAAGTGTTGATACATAACAGTTATATAAGTTTTATAGTATCATGTAGAAAGCGTTATATCTGCGTATTTAAGACAAGTTATACATAATCCAAATTTACGAAGTGATACAATATAGTATAAAAACAGTGCCCTTTCTCAGTTAACTCTGCAAATGCAGGAATTGAGCGGCGATTAAATGTACCCTTATATGTTCCCATTATATAATGTATATATACTCATTGCCCCGACACCTGAATGTTTGTCTGTATCTACGCAACCAACATATTCCCGCGTCCGCACCACTCTCATGCTAGGTGCCGGACGAGCAGGACGAAAATTTTTCTTTGTCCTCAGACCTCCACTTATTCGTTACAATGGTCGTTTGTACAGCCTGTGGCTACAGCCACAAACATGGCGCCACTTCTGATCCCTCTAAAGCAACATGTAAGTTCTTCAGAGACGCCTGTGACAAAAGTATTGCGGCAACCGGATCAGTAGATAGTTGGAAACTTTACCTTGATGTTGATTCGTTATGCTCCTACAGTCAAGATGTGAAGCCGTCCTCTGCACCTAGTATTTCACCGCCTAGAGAGAGTCATTTAACACCTCCGAATCCTTGGCAACAGAGGTTCGATGATCAAGACCACAGAATGGTAGAGATGATGCGTCGAATGGATAGTTTAACACTAACTGTCCAGTCGGCCCTGAAGTCTCCTGGTTCGGACAAGAAATCTTCTACACCGGTAAATCCTACTGCCTCGATTCCTGTCACTCCCATTCATTCTCCACCTACAGTCACAGATTCCGTCACCTACTAACCTGACTTCTAGTTGGCTCTCCGACCCTGTGACTTCGGCTTTACACCAGATTAATGCAGCGGTGGATCCGGCCACAGTAAGACGAAATGCTGGTATGATATATCGTCCCGAATTTTATTATCAACATGTTCTGAACTCTGTAGCCTTGAAAAGTGTGGACCATAAAAAGCTGACATACCGTCAGCTGATGTACGGGATGGTGATGGTAGCCCAACATTTGCTCTCTTCCGGCGGAGACATTTCTTCCTACCTGGCTCATTTGGAGTTTGTGACCCGCCACGCCTCTGAGGGCGACTATATGGATGTAGCATATTGTAATTATGACCATCATGTGGTGGATACGTTCCTCAAGTGTCCAGCAAATGGGTTTCCTGACTGCGACAGTAGAGGTTGCAACTACTGCTTCCATGGGGCCGTTCTAGCGAAGGCCCGTGACGTACAGTCAGGTCAAGGCCGCCGGGGAAGCCCATCTAACACCTCGGGTGCTTCTGGTTCTGCTGCTTCCACCGGCCGCAACAAGAATAAAAGCAAGTCTCGTGATCCTATTCCAGATGACTACCCTCCTGAGAATTGCTTTTACTGGAATTATAGAACCTGTCCTACCGAAAACTGCCCTAAGGAGCATTCCTGCAGGCTGTGTAAACAGAAGCACAAAGCCATAGGGTGTCCCCGCGATAAGGGGGAACACCGCTATTGACGTCACGCATTCCAGGGAAGCCCATCTGTCCGGAACTGTCATGGCGATACTCCACTTCCGGATTGCCTTTTCTCAGATGTTGCCATCCCTATTCTTCCTCCTGATGCTGGTATTTTGCCTACCACAGCCGAGTTTGTGGTGGGTAATGATGTGTCTTCTACTTCTTCATGTCCATCTACTGAGATTCCGTATGATTATACTGCAGAAGTGAGTTCTTTCCCTGTTTTTCCACCTGCAACCTCTCTGCGAGATTCTCCGCTACGCTTTGTTTACTCCCCGTCGTCGATCAGCCACATTGAGGCCCCTGAAGGCTTCGCCACAGAGAACAATGAACTACTCTTATCTATCGTTGATAGTGATTGTGATGAATCTGTTTCTTATGAAGTTTTGACTGGCCCTGAAGCCGATGTATCTTGTGTTGATGCTAATGATCTAACTTCTTGTTCCTCTGTTGACATGTGTTATGATGCTGAATATGATAACTATGAATGTTACCTAGACGTAGGTTGTTGTGTAGCCGAGTCACATCTCGAATTCTGTCCTATTGTTACTTGTGCTGATCTTCCTCTCTTTAGAGGTATGTTGTATAATGATAGCTCTATAGGTGGTATTGTGAACCAAATGAATCCAGAGGTTTGGTTAATGGAATTACATTACGAGAATGATCTTTCTCTCAAAGACTTTATTGCAAATGGTATTGTACACGGTTTCGATATTGTAGATGATTTCTCCAAGGTTACCCCCTATGCCTGTTCAAACTACAGCTCTGTTCTTCAGGGTGATGCCTTCTCTTTCGTTGACAAGCTTTGGTTTCCTGATCTCGTGGAAGAAGTGTTCCTCTCCCTCGACCTGCACCAAGTATCTGGGAGTCTTGCTTGACTCTGAACACATGGCTCTCCGACTTCCACCAGACAAGTTACTTCGTTTTCATCAAGAACTGAGTTTCTTCAGACATAAGGACAGAGCTACGAAGAATCAGTTACAACGTTTGGCTGGCATACTTGCGCATTGCTCACGAGTTGTCCGTGGTGGACGGACCTTTTCACATCGTATTATCGCCCTCTTGAAGTCTCTACCTGATAGAGCTAGAGTCAGACTTACTAATGGATTCAAGTTGGACTTGGACTGGTGGATTCAGTTTTCATCATTCTTTAATGGTGTGGCCACTATCATCCGATACAATTTTGGAGATGGTCCTACTTGCTATACAGACGCCAGTAAGTCCGGCTATGGCTTCAGGATGAATAATCAGTGGTTAGCTGGTTATTTCGACTCAGCAGTTATTCCGGAATTTATCAAGAACAATGATCTTCATGGCCATTGGCTCAATGTACCGATTCCGGCCTTATCTGATACCGACAGTAATGTTAACTTGTGGGAGCTGATCCCTGTGTGGGTTGGTCTCTCAGTGTTCGCAACCCAGCTGTCAAATAAACACTTGGTTTTGTACACTGACAATACACAAGTACTAACTATGCTAAACAAGGGGAAGAGTTCTAATGAATCTTGCATGTGTCTAATCAGGCGTATCTTCTGGACATCAGTGTTACACAATATCTATATTACGGCTAGATATGTTAAAGGTCTTAGTAATTGTTGTGCTGATTCTCTGTCTAGAGTCAAACCTGATGATGACTTCAACTTCTTAGATACCTTTTCCTTGTGTTGCAGCATCTCGTCTTCCTGCACTCGACAAGAGAGTAACTGATGTAGTGTGCTCTGCCTGGGCTTCAAACACTTTAGCGACGAGGGGTTCGCAATGGCGCAGATACACCCAATTTTGCTCGGACTTCGGACTGATTTCGTGTCCCGCTGACTCCTCCACTGTGGCCCGCTTCTTAGTACATTTGTCGGACACTTGTGGTTTTACTACAATCAACAACTACCTAAGTGCAATTATTTCGTTGCATAACATGCTTGGCCATTCAACTGCTTTCAGGGACGTTTATCTTATTAAGGTGGTGCTCTCTGGACTTAGGAAAACCTTGGCGCCTGGATATGTTCATCGCTTATATTTGACTCCAGCGCAACTTTCTTCCATCTACTTCAAGATGCCTAAAGATCCGTTACATGAGATCTATTGGCTTGCTATAATTATCTGCTTCCGCACGTTGTTACGTAAGAGTAACATTGTTTCCAGCGGCAAGGACGACTCTCATGTGCTACTTAGATCAGACATAGAGTTCTTTCCGGACTATGTCCTTTTCAAGGTTCGTTCATCAAAAACTCATGGACTGGATTCCAATGTACTACATCTGCCGGTTCATGCCTGTTCTAACCATGTCTTTGATGTCTTCAATCGACTTCGAGTTTATGTGCACGATTTTCCTGCCCCTTCACACATGCCACTACTGTTGAAACCATCTTCTGCTGGGCTGGTTCCCATCTCCTATTCGGAGCTGCTCAGAGTCTTCAAGCAACTACTCTCTTCGATTGGCTTGTCTGCCAAGTATACAGGTCTTCATTCATTGAGAAGAAGTGGAGCCATGTTTTTGCAAGACATTGGAGTGTCTTTGCAAGATATTAAATATATGGGACACTGGAAGAGCATGGCAGTTCTTATTTACCTCTCTACCCCGATAAACAGGCTGATGGAAGTGGATAAGAGAGTTTCTCGTGGTCTGGCATTTATTTAGTTGGGTTTTTTGGGCGGCCACTCGGCTGTCACTTACTAGTGCCACACTCGTGTTGATTATTGTGTCTGCTATTATTATATGTACCCTTATATGTTCCCATTATATAATGTATATATACTCATTGCCCCGACACCTGAATGTTTGTCTGTATCTACGCAACCAACATATTCCCGCGTCCGCACCACTCTCATGCTAGGTGCCGGACGAGCAGGACGAAAATTTTTTCTTTTTTCGTTAATAAACTTGGGGCGGCCACTCGGCTGTCACTTACTAGTGCCACACTCGTGTTGATTATTGTGTCTGCTATTATTATATATACCTGACGATACCGGTAAAATTCAGTTTCACATAACAGAACTGATACTTTAAATCAATGCGATATGAAATATACTCAGATATACCCGGTATTCATCACTTTTCAGCCTAATTTAACAGCATTTCCTAAATGTGTAGAGCTGCCAATTGTACATTTTCTGAAAATCTGACCCATATATTACTATTATATATGTTTGTTTTGGGGTCATCAGGAAAATCTACTTATAGAGAATGTTTCACCCTTTTTTGATACGACATTGTATAATATTTCTTTTTTTAGTATTTCATGTCGGGCCAATAAGCAATATTTAAACAATTTTTAGAAAAAAAACCGCACTATCCCTGGACAGACATTGTATATGAAATTGTAACACTGACATCATATACGACAAGTATTGAAATAAAAATCTTATAATAATTCACCTCATCTCATAGCCTAAAGTAGCTAGTCAGAGGTATTAACAATGCGTATACTTGTCAACCAATACCTCATACCTGAGATCATGCGCGAATATCTCGCACTGCTCATGTGCTACTCTTAATTAGTTCACGAAGTAACTATTATATACCGTGGCTATTGTCAACATAGTACTTCAATAAGTATCCACAGGCCTCGGCCGCCTGTGAATGACTTTGGATCTGTAAAATGTCATTATAGTAATACCACGTAATATAAAATGTAATTATCACATCTCTCTAGATCGTACCTGTTATGCGATCAGAGCTGTTTACTGTTCTTTGTCTTAGAACGACGAAACCTTACTGTAACTTTCTTGTTATACTCAATGAACTGTTAATTCTTGCTCATTGTCCCATAAACAAAATGATGTTGCGTGGCATCCACAGGAAGACCTGGCACGCCAGAACTGGGTTACCAATTGTTTTGTATAAATCAGACAATAAAGAATATTTGAATTTGAATTTGAATTTGAATAATGATAGTATCCTATTTCTCTGTTTTTGATATAATCTTCCTAGGTTAAATAACATGGAAAAACCCATTTAGATCCGTTATAATACATTTGATCTTATGTTACAGTACATATCCGAGTCTTCTCGGTGACGGATGAACTAAAAAGCAAGGACATGGACATAAGACTCGACATCCTTGTAAGTGAGACAATAACAGAATCATAAATCATTAAAAACAGTCATGTTATGATATCCACAACTCATAACACTCCTACAGGGAGTGGAGCATATACTATTATATGAAGTGGTTAGTGTTTTATTCTATTTCATGGGTCAGATCGTCAGAAAATGTACAATTCGCCTTCACCAATCCTCTCAAATAACACACATTCAAGACAAAAAATTAATGACCTTTAAAATGCAGTTTAACATAGCAAAACTGATATTTTAAATCAACGCGATGCCAAATATATTCAGATATATACAGTATTCATAATTTTTCAGCCTAATTTAGCAGAATTTACTAAATGTGTACAGCAGCCAATTGTACATTTTCTGACAATCTGATCCTTATTGTATTTGGGAACAGTTACAATGGGACATTGCTATAAACAATCGTATTTTCACAAGGACCCTTTGTGGATATATTTTCATTTTGGTGTGATATGCCGTCTCAGTCGTATACATAATTATATATATATTTTTTTTAAATATTTTATTGGCTGAAACAGTTTAACAATTGTTGTTGATATAAAGAAGACCTATAGATAGAAAGATATATAGATCTACCCCATATCAATATTGAAGTAGCTTATTCTATTTACTCCTGAGTATTCTTTTTGTATTTTCTCCTCATTTCCTTGCATGCTTTAAAGGAATTTGCACTAAATAAGGCCCATGGCATGGTACTTAAATTATGAACATATGTGATGTGTTTCAGGAAAATGAGTCATAAGTCGCAAAAAATAGATTTTGAGATATCATTATATTTGAAAAGATGACATCAAGCCGATTCCAATGATAGTAAACAGTCTAATAATCTGATAAGTATTTCCAGATTTTAAGTTTGATATTTTTATTTTTGAAAAGAAAAGTTTGCAATATTTCTGCGGGGCAATAACCAGTAAAGTAACTAAATATACTCAATCTGAGGACCTTTAAAACGAGAGGATATATTTAATATATTGTCCTGAAATTTCAGACATCAACTGATGTAACTATAGGTGATATGCTTCTCAAAAATCAAAACATTCCAATAAAGTGATCTTATAAAATAAACACTTTGAAAAATATCCTTTTTGCGACTTATGACTCATTTTCCTGAAACATAATATTATTATATTATTGTATCCTTTAATCTGGAATGTGTAAGGATATTTTTAGAGCTATATTCTTCATTTAACTAGTATTCGTTTCATTTCTTCCTAGAGGCAATTATTTGAGATTTCAATATTTACAATACATAGGCCAATGTCATCAATGGAATTTGGATTTTGGATCAACTTTATGAAATAACCTGGGTGGTCTATCAGTCTGATTATAGGCCACCTATGTTTCCTCATCCCCGATGTCTTCCAAAACCATGCCATACCATTTCCACCCTCGACTCAGTCTGTTTTCCATTCCTTGTGACAAAGTTGGAATCACAAAATTGATATATGGGTCAGATTTTCAGAAAATGTACAATTGGCAGCTGTACAAATTTAGTAAATCATGCTAAAATAGCCTGCAATTTGGCCAATATTAGGTAAATTCAAGTACATTTGGCATTGCATTGATTATAGCAATCTGTTTGGTTAGGTTGAACTGTATTTTGAAGTTTATTTTCGTCTGAAATTTGGGTTATTTGAGAAGATTTGCGAAGTTGAATTGTACATTTTCTGAAATTCTGACCCATATATCAACAGATGCGGAAATTTGTTTGCTACAACTTGAAGAGATAAAATTAGTTTATTAGTTTAGAGATGAAATTAGTCTTTTTTATAGGTTTCCCCCGCCAAAGGCTGTTATGCGAAACCTTATACAGCTTCCAGTTTTTACCTGTTTTTTTTGCGTGTCCGCGTCCGCTCCATAAAAGGAAAACACAATTCTGCCTATTGCTACCTGAATTTTTTACACACTCATGTACACATCGCGGGGATTTTATGCTCCCCCCCAAAAAAATAACATAAAAACGCCATTGCTACTCGAAATACATTGCCAAGATGTTGAAATTCAGAAAGAGTACTCTTTTCTACCCCCATATTTGAAAATCTATCAACAAATGTATTTAAATAAGGAAAATATTAGGGAAACTGTACATAAATAAACAATAGTTTGACACATTTTTAGCGAGATTAAACATAGACAGTTCAGAGTTAGTTAATTTAGGAGAATTTCATAAATGTGTAGAACTGCCAATTGTACATTTTCTGAAAATGTGACCCATATTTATTTTGCTAGAACCCCGACGGTCTTGTGCTTGAGAGACAGGATCAAGGCGCACCGGGTGGTACATCAACGTACAGATACAAACTTCCTAAATATGCCAAAGATGGCAATTGGACCGTGGCAGTGAAATATGGACCTGAGGTTAGTTGTAACATTTAGTGATTTTCAAAATCACCTTTCTTGATTTAATGTTTGTTCAACTTAACTTGATCTCGAGTAGTTTTGTTACATAATGTGTAGTCTAGCTAGACACAGCAGTGGGCGGAAAACCATGGTTTTTCTGATTTGAAATATCCCCCGTGAGTCCATTATCCTCATACGTACATGACATCCATTGTTCATAACATTTTTTGTACACTGTGCATGCCCGATTATGTTCAACTGTTATTTTACCGAAGATTTGCCGTATAAAAATTCTAAATAAAAAAAAATAAAAATAATTATATTATACACGCATTGCTCTTAGAACAACGTATATAGAGTGAGTTATGCACAGTATATGTCACTAGTGGTTTAGGTGTGCATGGTAGACATGGCAACCAATGCGGTTTTAACAAATATTACGTTCGAAATTCAACTTCATAAATCATTAAATCATTGCTGCCGACTAGCGGATTATTCCCTCACTACGCCATTGCGTCCCCTCTCATTCGTCTTTACCAATCCTCTCAAATAACCCACATTTAAGACAAAAATGAGCTACAAAATGCAGTTTAACATAACAAAACTGATACTTTAAATCAATGCGATACCAAATATACACGGATATATCCGGTAGTATTCGTCATTTCTCAGCCTAATTTAGCAGAGTTTACTAAATGTGTAGAGCTGCCAATTGTACATTTTCTGAAAATCTGACCCATATAGTAGATAGGGTGTTGGTGTTGAAACATGTCAGGGTGTTCTAGAAGCATAGGAGGGGAGGTCAGAGCATTGGTGGGTGGTTGTGTGGACCGGAATGAAGTTTTCCAGGGCCCCGGGAATGTACATGGGTAAGATTTTCAGAAAATGTACAATTCGTCTTCACCAATCCTCTCAAATAACCCACATTTAAGACAGAAATGAGTTTCATAATGCTGTTTAACATAACAGAACTGATACTTTAAATCAATGCGATACCAAATATGCTCAGATATACCCCAAATTTATTATTTTTAGCAGAATTTAACAGAAATTACTAAATATGTAGAGCTGTCAATTGTACATTTTCTGAAAATCTGACCCATATATCCCTTGACTCCCCGCGACTACCGCTTCTGTAAGAAGCTTGCCAACGGCAGAATCAAAAGGAAAACAGCAGTCGTACTGGTTATCACGGTCAAACGCCTATATACCTAGAACGACATTTATAGCTGTCTCTGCCCAACAAATACATGCTTATTCAGCTTAGTATCCACGCTCACTCCTACCGTATATTAGTAAGCAACGATATTAGCTAGTGATTACTGAACAATATTGTCTAGAAAAGAAGATATAAGCCCATTTACCACTTTCGATTGGTGTGTTATGATTTGAATCGATCGCGATTGCCGCATTTTAGTTCCGAGACAAGCCGCTCTGGCGCTACCGTCCATCCATGTTTACATGAATGAATGTCCCATACACACGACGCCAGTGGCGGTGTGTGTATGGGATACGAGGGGCAGCCGGGTGGTGGGGTGGTGGGAAGCATTGAAAATGAGAAAAAGATTCCATACTTATATGATACAAGTACATAGCCTAAGACACCACAACCAAATTAATCTCGCGGTAATACTCTGGATGTGGGCTTGTTGCTTGTTGTCGCTTGAGGCTGTGGGCGGTAGAGGATGACTGATATATGCACAGTAGCTCTAGAGGGACTGGGTCCCAAGTCGTCACAGAGATTACTACATGTATAGGGCCAATCCAGCGAGGTGTGCTGCACGGGTCTGACTAAAAGACGCACAGCACCGAAAACCCGCACAGCATCCGCACAGCACCCGCACAGCACCGCCGCTACTTGTGCACTAATATTAGACGCACCACTTTGCCATTTTGTACATGAAATATTCTTTTGATCACCTTGATATTTAAGGATACTAATTATTGAATACGGATCTCAAACGGCCGTAAATATGGGTTTTATAGCTGGAACAGTTTTACGGTAAATAGCTGTCGAAGTTTGTGTTATTTAGATTAATCTACTGTCATTAAATCACTCTCCCAGTCATATATCATATGTTGTAATATTTGTGGAAACTACTGGTGGTTTATTTTGAATTTATGCTTGCGAGAGAGAATGGGCAACTTTATTAAATACTCAATAAAAGGAAAGTTAACGCAAATTAATGTCTTATAACATATATGAGTAATTCTCCCAAATGGGCTGCATTTGATTTCTGGAGGCTATTTTTTTAGAAAAAATAAAATTCGTCAAATCTCTACGATCTTTGGCGTACGTATAGCAGGGAATATCAGCATTATGCAGACGAAGTTTGGGAAGGCTGGGGCAAATATTTCGATTCCTACACCTATGCTTCAATTTTCCCTATTTTTTTGCCTTATTTCGGCTATATTAGACCGGATTTATCGAATAATATAGTATAACTTCAATGTGAAATACCCAGTAATTATGCCAGTGATATCAATCAACAAATTAACAACTAGGGAATCAATGTTAGTGGCCAAAATATGACGTGGTGGTAACCAAAGTTTCAATACCTTTTTGTCAGAATATCCGTTTTATTTCTATACAATTACAGTGTTAAAATAAGAGCATCTCTTTATTTCTGATAACTATGGCGTAACGGCGACATTATAACAAATGCAGGCTGTAATTCAACAGTATCTGTATTTATTCATATTTATATGTTTCACTAAATTCAGGCAGGCCTATACAATTATTAGAAAAGGGGAAATTGCATAGAAATATTTTTTTACTTTAAATATGAGATTTTTAATACATGTCGTAGCACAACATTCATTGAATTTTATTTGAGGGAATAAAAGGGTTCATAAACGTCATGGGCCAAAAACTTTCATATTTACCGAAATATGAATAAATACATATATATGCATATTTCCTCCTCAAGAACCTAAATGCAGGAAATGTAGGAACTCGTGGACGTTTCATGAGAAGTGCCCATATAGTATAAATGTATTAAAAACGGGTACCCGTTTTCTGGTATCTTCATACAGTGAGCGTTTTCTGAACATAATTTTTATTTGTTTGCAACTTCGACAGTTAATTACATTAAAACTATTTAACTATTCCATCCCATATTTACTGGCTTTTGAGTTCTACCCATCAGTATTGATATCCTAAAATTTCCCGGTTATAAATTGAATATTTCATGTGAAAAACTGTGAAGAGGTACGTCTAATATTAGTCGTGAAAGTAGCGGCGGTGCTGTGCGGGTGCTGTGCGGATGCTGTGCGGGTTTTCGGTGCTGTGCGTCTTTTAGTCATACCGGTGCTGCACCAACCACGGCAGCCATCATACTTGTGGTGACCTAGTTGTGCGGTTGAGCTGGGCCGTGTGGTGCCAGGTGGAGGCGGAGGCAACGCTACGGTGACCCAGGTAGGCGGTCCAAACAGGGGTCGGTCTCGGGCAATAAAGGAAACTAATCCTTTAATATTTTAAATCAATTTGTAAACAACGACAGAAAACGCGCATTAATAGGGTGAAATCGCCAGAAAATGTACAATTCGTCATCACCAGTCCTTTCAAACAACTCAAATTTAAGACCAAAATGAGCTTTAGAATGCAGATTAACATAACAGAACCGATACCTTAAATCAATGCGATACCAAATATACTCAGATATACCTGGTAGTCATCATTTCTCAGCCTAGTTTAGCAGAATTTCCTAAATGGGTAGAGCAGCCAATTGTACATTTTCTGAAAATATGACCCCATAACAGCTCCTCACAAAATTGTACATTTTTGAGATTTAGATTTGTCTACACGTCTGCTCAAGCCTCCCCCCCCCCCCCCCCCCCCAAAAAAAAATAAAATAAACCCAACAAGATTTAGGAAGGTACACCTACCCATTGTATAACAAGCTATATTTGAGTTGTTTTGTGTGACAAAATGGCTGCGAACATTCTCAAAACGGGCCGTTTCTATGGTAACTGGTGATGTTCTGGTATGTTAACAAAGAATAGGGTTTAAGGGTGGTCTCCACTGGCTGCGGTAAGCTCTGCGGTAGGCCTTGCGATGGTGCTGTGATGGTGAGAAGTGGCGAGGTCCTCCCTACATGGCCAGTGAACCATGTAGGCAGGACCTCATCATTCCTCTACACCCACAGAAACAGCACAAACCATCGCAAGGCTTACCGCAGCCAGTGAAACCACCCTTAAGTGTCTCATTTTTTTACATTTTCATCAGAAATGTAACCTAATTTGGGAATATCGATGGCCTGTCTTAGAAATATGACCTTGAAACACAGACATGATAATAGCTATAATATTATGAAAATATATGAAATCTAAATAGCAAGAATCCATGCTTAAGGTATTTTTTGTTGGTTTGTTTATTGATAAGCTCATGTAACGTGTACAATATTTTCTGCTTACATACTTTCTTCTGTATATTTTCAGTACGAATTCAACACGACAAGTACGATAGAAGTAAAAGATTATGGTAAGATTACACATTTTTTCGTAATAGCTCTATACGTAAGACCCTTATGGTTCCTTAGGCAACGCACGAAGACACCCGGGTAGGGTATATTTGTGGGTTTTTTCTCTATTTCCTATATGTAATTGTAGTTGGCCTCAAATGAAATTTTTTTTAAAAAAAGAAAAAGATTGGAATTTCTATTTACTGTTGAAGCAGTATTTGATTAATTGAATTTGATTAATTTGGGTCCGATTTTTCGAAAATGCACAATTCAACTTCGCCTACCTTTACAAATAACCCAAATTTGAGACGAAAATAAAGTTCAAAATACAGTCTAACCTAACCAAAGAGGTTGCTAGAATCAATGCAATGCCGAATATACTCGAATTTACCCAGTATTGACCAAATTGCAGCCTAATTTAGCAGAGTTTACTCAATGTATACAACTGGCAATTGTACATTTTCTGAAAATCTTACCTATTATGTGTTAGAGAGCTGAAAATGTTGAAGACACCACATGCAAGGCTTTCCTGAGAACATCTCCTACAGGTTTACTTTATCTCTGAACATTTGGGTCAGATTTTCAGAAAATGTACAATTGGCATCTCTACATATTTAGTAACTTCTGCTAAATTCCGCTACAAAAATGATAAATTATGGGTATATCTGAGTATATTTGGTATCGCATTGATTTAAAGTATCAGTTCTGTTATGTTAAACTACATTTTGAAGCTCATTTTTGTCTTAAATGTGGGTTATTTGAGAGGATTGGTGAAGACAAATTGTACATTTTCTGAAAATCTGACTCGTTTAATCCCGCAGTCTAACCAAACACTATTTTCTGTTTATAGTTCTTCCTATCTTCGATGTCGAAGTGAACATGATAACTGACTTTGTGGTTGAGACAACTGAGAAAGTTGAAGGAGTAGTCACAGCAACGTAAGTTTATTTTTATTTTTTACATTTGTGATGTGTTTTACAAAAATGAGTCACAAGTCGCAAAAAATGGATTTTGAGATATTATTATATTTGAAAAGATGAGATGAAGCCGATTCCAATGATAGTAAACAGTAGGACTACTAATAAGAAATTTTATATTTTATGTTTGATTTTTGAAAAAAAAATGTTGCAATATTTCTGGGTGGATGATTACTACTAAAGTAGCTAAATATACTCTATAGGATGACCTTAATAATGCATAGATATATTCAATACACAGACTTGAAATTTGGTACATGTATTGATGATATAAACAGCATTAATTACCCCAAAAATGAAAATAAGACACTTTAAAAAATAGCATTTTTGTGACATGTGACTCATTTTCCTAAAACACATCACATTTCTTACTAATCCAGGCTAGTTGTAATGAACTGAGGTTGAAAGACATTTTGTAAGCTACGATAGTGAACAAATAAACAATGTCTATGTCTGATGTTGTGTAATATGTGGTTGTGAGCACAGATTGAGGTATTTATTTGCAAACTATAATGTACCGCAAGGTTGAGTGGAATCTGGCTAAAATGTACGGTTGGCCTCAACTCATGAAATATCTATAGTTTCTCTTCGTGTTTGATAGGGGATTTGCATAGGCGCCATTTTGAATCTTGATTCGCATGGAATTATGGTACCAAGGGTACAGTATAAAATCTAAATAAAACATGTCATGTTTAGCATGGACTATATGGGTCAGATTTTCAGAAAATGTACAATTCACCTTCACCAATCTTCTCAAATATCCCGAATTTCAGACGAAAATAAAGTACAAAACCTCGTGTTGTCAGCACTTCTCCACAAGTACTGAATATTTTGTACAAACCTTTCATCTCTTCCCTGACTTAATTTATAAGTTTTCGAATTGGTAACCTTAACTTGACAACTTGTTAATGTCAGTAACTATTTGATAACTGTTCAAACTGGAACTAGTTGGAATTCGCATAATAAGGCATTCGCCGGAGGAAATGATATGATTGTATCATGATTGGCGCAATTACCATCTTTGCAAATAAAAGAATTCTTCTTCTTCTTCTTCAAAATACAGTTCAACCTAACCAAACAGATTGTTACAATCAATGCAATGCCGAATATACTTGAATTCACCTAGTATTGGCCAAATTGCAGCCTAATTTAGCAAAATTTACTAAATGTGTACAGCTGCCAATTGTACATTTTCTGAAAATCTGACCCATTTATCAATGCTCTAAATTAATGTCAATATCCACGTGTTATACCTGCAGGAAACATGTTTCCATAAAACAAGCTTCCATCTTTTCCATCATGCATTTGGATTTCATAGATCATTTATAAATTGGTGAAAACATTCTTGCAATTTTCGATAAAAATGTTGCAAAATATTTATATGTGAGATTGTAAGTGAATCCATCCCAGCGTGCACTGTATTAGACACGCGCAGTGGCATGCACTATTTCTTGACCATAAGTATTAACCAATTAAAAAAGGTTCTATATCTCCCTTTTCCCATGCATCATAGCAAAATGCCTCCTTCACTCAATCCATCTTTCAGGGTATAAGAAGGTCAGACTTTCAGAAAATGTACAATTTGAAGCTCTACACATTTGGGAAATACTGCTGAATTAAACTGAAAATCGTCAAGACTAGGTATATTTCGTATTGCATGCCTTGGCTCAAACAATCTGTTAGGTTATGTTGAATTGTGTTTTGAACTTAATCTTTGTCTTGAATATGGGTTATTTGAGAGGATTGGTGAAGGTGTATTGTACATTTTCTGACGATCTGACCCAAGACAAAACTTTGAGATTCTGACTTGCATGAAGTTTTCCCATCATTGTCGCTACACATAGCTGTCGATTACTTGGCCATCTTTCGTCCCCCATTGCTGTTCTGGTTGAAATACCTGACCTAATGTCTTTCAATATATATATATAACAACTTTATTCAGTAATCAAACAGATACAAAATGGGATGTTCCATCTACTGGTAGATGTTCCAGGACAACCGCAAAACTAACATTGTACAGTAATAAAACATGATACATGAATTTTCATAGGATTTCAAGACATATAATTATATAAATTTGACTAGTTGTACTGTCAAATTAGGACGGTTATTTTAATTAGGATAAATTTAAATATTTTAATTAGGTCAAATTAGGACGGTTTATTTGAATAGTAATACGATGCAGCACTCTGGAAGCTACCATGTGAATGAGAACTCGGAGCATCTCATACGTGGGTCGGATTTTCAGAAAATGTACAATTTAACTTCACCAATCCTCTCAAATAACCCAAATTTCAGACGAAAATAAAGTTCACAATTCAGTTCAACCTAACCAAACAGATTGATAGAATCAATGTAATGACGAATATTCTCGAATTTACCTTGTTTTGGCCAAATTGCAGCCTAATTTAGCAGAATTTACTAAATGTATACAGCTGGCAATTTTCTGAAAATCTGACCCACGTGGGTTACCATGACCTCACTTGTGATGTGTTTAAGGAAAATGAGTCATAAGTCGCAAAATCAATATTTTTCAAAGTGTTTTTTCACAAGATCGCATTATTGGAATGTTCTGATTTTTGGAGGATTTATCACTTATAGCTATATCAATCGATGTATCAAATTTCAGGACAATCTATGTAATATATCCTTTCGTTTTAAAGGTCCTCATATGGACTACATTTAGTTACTTTACTGTTTATTGACCCCAAGAAATATTCGAAACTTTTTTTTCAAAAACGAAAATATCAAACTTAAAATCTAAAAAATACTTATTACATTATTAGATTATTATTGTTTACTATCATTGGAATCGGCTTGATCTCATCTTTGCAAATGTAATGCTATCTCAAAACCTATTTTTTGCGACTTATGACTCATTTTCCTGAAACACATCACACTTGTTACCTGGGAGATGTTGTTGCAACGTTTCTGAGGATGCCGTTGTTGCTAAGAATTATTTTCTAGGCGGATCCCATAGTTATTTTCGTATTAAGAAAACAGTATAGAAGAGAGTCATTATTACAAAATATAATACCCTATTGGGTTATTTATAAAATACTTTTTGCATTATTTAAAGACCTCCTTCCCAGTGCTATTGCAAAAAACTAATGTCTTTCCATATTTCAGGTACTCCTTTGGAGCTAAACTCACCGAAGCCAATGTAAGAATTGAGTACAGACTAGCGGACGATAATACAGCTACTCTTATCCCTTCCGCTGTGGAGAACAAAAGGGTAGGTTTGATCTTGTACCCTATTAGACAGAGACTAAAAGGATTAATAACCTCCATTTAGGCCTTGCTCGTGCACTGCTGTTTCTCACGCCATGTTTTGCGAACATCTTTCTTACTTTTAACAAATGTTTGTATATCAGAGATACGGATACGTTACGTTGGACTTGCTGAACCTCCCTAACACTAACATTATAATGTTAATCTCACCGACATAATTATTTAATAAGTACAATATAAACTTTTGCCCCAGACTGTTTTACTGGGTTACGGTTGTCATTGAGTAATTCTTTCTCATTACCCCAGACTGTTTTACTCTGTTGTCATTGAGTAATTTGTTTTCATTCTAATCTTTAGAAGCATTTCGAGACTGTTCATTGCTTTTTCTCTTTCAGGTTCCTCGTAATGGGAGAATACGATTTTCTCTGAACCTTAAAGAACATCTGTATGATAAAAACAAACCTTTTTCTCAACTACTCGGTGAGTGTTCCCTTTTATTGTCAGTGTACTATAGCACTGTTATTACACCTCTTCACTTTCGTACAGTGTGATACGCAGCCTTTATTACCCTCGGTTTGTGGTATATCAGCGCCAATGCGGTAGCCTATGACATTAGTACATCAGGTTCAATAGGGGACTTGCATCTGCCACTGCGCATGTATATCACAGTGCATCCTGGGATGGATTCTGTTGAAATCTGACAAAGAAATATTTGGCAACATTTTTATCTAAACTTGCAAGAATGTTTTCATCAATATCACAGTTTATGTGAACATGGATATTGACATTAAAGCACTGATAAATGTTCCATGCTGAAGATGGCAGATATTACACTGTACCCTTAGTCCCATAATTCCATGTGAATCAAGATTTAAAATGGCGACTATGCAAATCCCCTATAGAGAAAGGCAATGATTTAATTTTGATATATACCAAGTTAAACTGCTGCAAAATTGTATGAAGCTTTTCAAATAGGGGATTTGCATGTGCCACTGCGCATGTCTACTGCATTGCATGCTGGGATGGATTCTGAGGAAACCTGACATAGACATATCTAGCAACATTTTTATCGAAAATTGGAAGAATGTTTTCACCAATATCAGAGTTTATACAAATGATCTATGAAAACCAAATGCATGATGGGAAAGATGGAGACTTGTGCCACGGAAACATGTATAACACGTGGATATTGACATTAGAGCATTGATCAATATTCCATGCTCAACGTGACATGATTTCTATAGATTTTACACCATACCATTAGTCCCATAATTCCATGTGAATCAAGATTCAAAATGGCGGCTATGCAAATCCCCAATTGAACAAAATCGATGCGACTCTAGTAGTTAACCGTATCATGCTGGCAAAAGAATCATTCTCGGTACACGTTGGAAGACCTGGCTGATCAGGGACACTGTTTACTGTTAAACCAGACATCCAACTACCTATGTGGGTCAGATTTTCAGAAAATGTACAATTGGCAGCTGTACACATTTAGTAAATTCTGCTAAATTAGGCTGCAATTTGGTCAATACTAGGTGAACTCGAGTATATTCGGCATTGCGTTGATTCTAGCAATCTGTTGGGTTAGCTTGAACTGTATTTTTTAACTTTATTTTCGTCTGAAATTTGTGTTATTTGAGAGGATTGGTGAAGACGAATTGTACATTTTCTGAAAATCTGACCCATGTACAGAAATATCTACAAGTAGAATTTTGTCCATAAGCTGGTCTAATTCGAAGATCCTGGTTGTACTGGGAAAATGTTTCACCCAGCTGAAATACAATCTTTAAAAAAAAATTCTTGAATTGAATTGAATATTGTTCCTGAATAAAAGCTTGAAATAAAAGAACTAATATTATTATTTGTGACGGCAGGTAAGAGGCTGCATGTGGAGGTGACGGTAACAGAGAGCGCCAGTGGAATCAAGGAAACCGCTGTTAACCGCGACTGTGCCTTTGTTCGCTCTCCCTATAAAATATCCTTTAAAAACAACTCCTGGAGCTTTGAAGGACACCCTTTCCACTTCCAAGTAAGTCTAACTGTAATGTGCTCTCACTGTACCTCAGTTTTCTAAAAACAAAATAAAATGTTCCTCCGTAGAACTACTTTGGTCAGATTCTGGGTTATGATTAGATAGAACTGAACAAGTGTAGTAATATGGAACACTTCTCCAAAAAGTGGTCTTATATGGGTCAGATTTTCAGAAAATGTACAATTGGCAGTTGTACAAATTTAGTAAATTATGCTAAAATAGGCTGCAATTTGGCCAATACTAGGTAAATTCAAGTATATTCGGCATTGCGTTGATCCTATAGCAACCTGTTTGGTTAGGTTGAACTGTATTTTGAACTTTATTTTCGTCTGAAATTTGGGTTATTTAAGAAGACTTGTGAAGTTGAATTGTACATCTCCTGAAATTCTGACCCATATCACTTTGGGTGGAACAGTTAGTTGTGGCAATATCCACCCAATCGTCTAATAATATGTTATACTATGTGATGCTATATCAAATTATATCATGTATGCATGTATATGTGGTGGTTATACATATATCTTGTATCGGTATCTCGTTCTGTGTTTATTTAGCTAAGAGAGCAAGCGAACCCGAAATCACTACATATACATATATTTTCATGGGTGAATTCCCCAGATATTTATTTTTATTACATTTCAGGCCAAACAGTTAGCTTGTTAAAAAAGACGCATGTCAACAAAGTTAACGTTTTGTCGCGTTTTGCCTTAACAAATTCTACATAACATGAATAATTAGAAAATTTCTATTCAATTGTTAACCTTTTTCTTCAGTTATATTAATTACATTTATAATTATACTTGGATTCTATCAACACTCTACTTCTTCAAAATTCGTTCTTCTAACTACAACTCACATATTTTACCATTTGCCTCTACCAATCCTCTCAAATAACCATCCTTATTAAGCATAACTTATTGAATATGTAGAGCTGTATTTTCTTATTTCGACTTCGCACTGACATTTGTTTTTCTCTGAAATATCTTATTTTATAATCGATTCCATGAGTATATGGGTCAGAATTTCAGGAGATGTACAATTCAACTTCACAAGTCTTCTTAAATAACCCAAATTTCAGACGAAAATAAAGTTCAAAATACAGTTCAACCTAACCAAACAGGTTGCTATAGGATCAACGCAATGCCGAATATACTTGAATTTACCTAGTATTGGCCAAATTGCAGCCTATTTTAGCATAATTTACTAAATTTGTACAGCTGCCAATTGTACATTTTCTGAAAATCTGACCCATATGTTCATAGCCACATATTTGTATAATTATATCTTGATGTATTGAACCTATAATGTTAATCTTTTCCCCTCAGCTAATACTGAGAATAGTGTATAATAGCATCATGTCTCTGGCTGAATAAACACATTTAAAACAAACAATATGTGATGTATATATATATACGGTTATATCATGAACGGTAGCATGGCTGGACAACCGGAAGCGCTCGCTGCTTGGTTACCTAGACGCGGCAGTTTCAAACTAACTTTGACTCATTCCAAAGCTGACTTTCAGTCGGTAAAGCTGATTTTTTTAAATATAATATCATTATCTTTTAACTCATAACATAACCCTGGGTTTATTTTACCACAGGCAAAAGTGACACTTCAGAATGGCTTGGCTGCAGTGTATGTGCCTTGTAATGTGACAGCAACTTCGTACAAGTCTGCACGAACAAGAGCTGGAAGCGAAACCCAGACATATGTGGGCCGCACTGACGTACATGGAACGCTCTGGCACATCTTCAACCTCCCAGCAGATTCACAAAGACTGAACATCAGAGTAAGTTTAATGGCACATAGCTTTTAAATATTTTTGTTTAAAGACTTTATTTCGACAGCTTCTCCAATGTTGTACATGAGAACAAGTATCTTCTACAGGAAAACAAGGTTTTCGACTTGATGCTGAGTAGGCTACCACAACTAGGGTCTTGCAATGTTACAGGAATAGCACATAACTATATGGGTCAGAGTTTCAGAAAATGTACAATTCACCTTCACCAATCCTCTCAAATAACCCAAATTTCAGACGAAAATAAAGTTCAAAATGCAGTTCAACCTAACCAAACAGATTGCTAGAATCAATGCAATGCCGAATATATTGGAATTTACCCAGGAATTGACCAAATTGCAGCATAATTTAGTAGAATTTACTAAATGTGTACAGCTGCCAATTGTGTATTTTCTGAAAATCTGACCCATATAATTATAATTATAATTAGCATATTTGATTTTTGATTTATTTGGCACATAATAGAGAAATTGATTTAGATGACATTCTGATAGAGAGTAAAAGGATGAAGTACAACAAATATTTTATATTCTTCAACATTGTAAGCCAAGAGTATGTTATAGAGCTCAACCTTACTTTAGCGTAATGCTAATATAATTTTGACATTGTTAATGTTCAGGTACAAACCACTGCTACTGATAATCCAAACGTGCAGAGGACCTTCTACGTAAAGAAAATGGTGGCTCCTGCATACATGTATATAAACACTGAAGACACAAATATCCAGGTAGGTGGTATCATTAAGGACATGCATCTAGAGGATGGTGCAATTTGTTTTTAGCTGTGACATAATTTCACTACATTACATTACGATTTCAGCCAAAATCATCACGATCTGAGCCCACGATTTGTCGTAGAACATGAAATCGTACTTTGCAAAATCGTGAATACAAACATTCAGCTCAACTTATATTAGTGGCCGTTGACTTCATATTTTCATTTTTATCTTACTAGTGATTGTGTTTCGAGAAATATTGCTAACCAAATACATATAATATAAGAGTACGCATTAGCTTTTCTGAAGTGGGATCTACTTGATCTGATCTTGTATAATGATATATTATAATCCTTTTTGGAGAACCCACAATATCTTTTCGTAGGAATGTTCTCAATCTTGACGTAGTTAGTGCTTGCATTCATATTAGATATATATCCCTATGGGTTTCTAAGTTCATCCTATGAAATATATTGAGCTACTTTAGCACCTGGAAATATTGCAAACTTTCCCTCAAACATCAAAACAATCAAACATTAAATATTGAAGTACTTTTTAGATTTCCTAAATGTTCACACCAATGGAACCCTGTTAATTTCATATTTTCAAATAATTCGTGATATCTCAAAATCTGACAAATGACATTTTACCACCAAAATGAGAGAGAGAAAGGAGACTCTAAAACTGTGTAGTCATTTTTAGGTTGGTGCAGCATCTAGTTTTGGATTGACTTTGTCGAATCCTAGCGGAGTAACAAGAACATACATTACCGTAAGTACAATGTATCAATTTAACTTACTGATCTTCTAAAACAAAAAACAAAAAACAAAAAAAGAAGTATGAAATGCAATTTAATATATGGGTCAGATTTTCAGAAAATGTACAATTTAATTAACTTTGCCAATCTTATCTAATAACCGAAATTTCAGACGAAAATTTTAAAATACAGTTCAACCTAACCAAAGAGATTGTTAGAATCAATGCAATGCCGAATATACTCGAATGTACCTAGTATTCACCAAATTGCAGCCTAATTTAGCAGAATCTACTAAATGTGTACAGCTGCCAATTGTACATTTTCTGACAATCCGACCCATATAAGGTAAGATACCTTGTATCGGCACATTACCAAATTTATACTCAAATATAAGTAGTAGCAGAATTTACTCAATGTGTAGAGCTGGGACCCTATATAACTGAGTATATTCGGTATTGTATTCATTCAATAAATCTATCTGGTTATGTTGAACTCTATTTTGAACCTGATTTTTGTCTTAAGTTTGGTTTATTTGAGAGGATCGGTGAAGGCCAATTGTGTATTTTCTGAAAATCTGACCCGTATATATGGGTGAATTCGTCAGACCACAAAAATCAGGTTCAACAGGTTCAACATAACCAGACAGATTTATTGAATGAATACAATACAGAATATACTTAGTTATATACTCAGTATTTATCCCTTTTCACTCTAATTTAGCAGAATTTGATACATGTGTATAACTGTAGATTGTGCATTTTCTGAAAATCTTATCCATACATAGATATGTTCTTTCCAACGAGCGTTGATTTAGAAATCCGAAAACCAATCATGAACCCTTTATCAATTCAATCATAAAACCTTTGTGAATTCAATCACAAAACCTTTGTGAATTCAATCATAAAATCAATCAACTAATATTTGAATATTGTTAGGTCGTAAGTGGAGGAAGGATAATTTCTAACAAAATGCACGAAATCAAGCAAGCACGGATTACTACCTTTCAAGTGGATATTACAGCTGAGATGTCACCCTCCTTCAGAGTTGTCGCCTGGTATCTTACAAGTAAGTCACTGTATCATGTTAGGAAATCCTCATTTTTTATTTTAAAAAAAACCCTTATTTTTACTGTACTCGATGCAGAGGTTGGGGCAGACCTTGACAAGTTATGACTACCGCTTTTCCCGTGAAATGCTGACAGGTTATTCCTCAGCACCTATCACGTCATACCCAATACATCAAAGAATGCAATAGAGAGAAACGCCATTTATTGCCCACTTTTCAACATCACAGTATAGGAATCGGCAATGATATCCACATTAATAGCATCTACAGACATTTTCCTCTCACTTTCATCAGGAATCGATGCATCATTAGTACACACAAACGCTGGTAGAGCCAGGTTTAGGCATCAGAAATATATGGAACTTTTGAACATACTCCATAGTCCTGCACACTTTCAAGCTATACATTTGGATCTGCTATATGGGTCAGATTTTCAGAAAATGTACAATTGGCAGCTCTACATATTTAGTAAATTCTGCTAAATTAGGCTGGAAAATGATGAATACCGGGTATATCTGAGTATATTTGGTATGACATTGATTTAAAGTATCAGTTCTGTTATGTTAAACTGCATTTTGAAGCTCATTTTTGTATTAAATGTTGGCTATTTGAGAGGATCGGTGAAGGCGAATTGTACATTTTCTGAAAATCTGACCCACAGGGTGTGAGTGCATGGACAATGTAGGGCCTATTATGTATTTCAAAGTCGGAGGGTGTGTGTGTGTGTGGGGGGGGGGGGGTGGCAGTATCATTGAAAATGGGAAAAACGATCCATATTTATACAGAATAATAGGCCATGATCACTCCAAATTGCCATCAAATCTCAGATAAACGACCACACTAAACAGATTGCTAGTATCAAGGCAATGCCGAATATACTCAAATTTACCTAGTATTGGCCAAATCGCAGCCTAATTTTTGTATATTTTCTGAAAATCTTACCCAGTTAGAGCCACAAATCATCAAACGATTAAAAATATTATTGATATGTCTTGGTTTATTGATATGTGTGGATTATATGTAAAAGATTCAGTTAGTTTTGTATGTGGATTAAGGAATATGTAACGTACAAAAGGTAAAAGAATGATCACCTGTATTGCTAACTTTGATTGAGTATATATGAGTTAGATTTTCAGAAAATGTACAATTGGCAGCTGTACACATTTAGTAAATTCTGCTAAATTAGGCTGCAATTTGGTCAACACTAGGTAAATTCCAATATATTCGGCATTGCATTGATTCTAGCAATCAGTTTGGTTAGGTTAAACTGTATTTTGAACTGTATTTTTATCTGAAATTTGGTTTATTTGAGAAGATTGGCGAAGTCGAATTGTATATTTTCTGAAAATCTGACCCATATATGAATGATGCATGCACCTGCTAAAAGGTATGACAGTCAGAATTGTAAGAGCCTCAATGGCAGGATACAGAGAATAAAAACCTTTAAAGAAAAATGAAATATTATTGTTTCAGGTTCAAGACAGCTTGTCGCCACGTCTAAAACTGTTGACATGAAACAAACATGTAGGAATGAGGTAAGATTGTTATATCACATTACGTAATCTTAATTATCTAAGCTGATCATACTATTATTAAATACAAATAAATATTAATATATCCCCAATCTCTTAAGTGTGCTAATGAGCTAACCTTAAAGTGGCTAGGTTCACTATTTTGTCTATTTATCATTTAGAAATATGTTTGTAGTTTTTGAGGGCTTGCATTGTTTGTTTGTTTGTTTCTTTATTGACAGCATTTCATTACTTTACAAATGATCATTCTCAGCATGTCTAAAATATTACAGAAAATTTAGTGGAATACATTCAATATGATTATTAATTAATTTTAAACTAAATACAACATTTTAACATTTAAGTATATTGATCATAGAGTTCGACCCTTTGTCGCTTTATACACATAATCGCCCCCCGTCGGTTCAATAGCGAACTACAGATATGGTATGGTAGCATTGAGTGTCGCCACCTACCGGCACACGTCAACAGTCATTGGAGCCTGTAACTGAGATAGGTTAATTCCTCTTACTGTTAATATCACCCTTATAAAAATAAAAGATGATAAAATGCACAAATGTTTTTTGTATTTCTTCATATAGGTAAAAATCGCATTAAAAACATAGGTTCGGGTTCTGGGTCCACAAAATAAGCTAGCATCCCTTAATATATTTCTTCGTTCTCTCTAAACTCTGCCCAAAGTTTTTCTTTTATTTTAATCTTGAAGTTCGGCAGATCAAGATTATTTCTAATCACAGGAGGTAGGTCGTTCCATATATTATCAGATTTAGCCAGACAAGATCTGGAAGTATTGTCTTTTTTCCATCTATGTACATTAACTTTTCTCCCATCGTCGCCTCGTATATTCATATTTCTGTTCCTAATAATGAAGGAGCCTGTCCGATGTATAAGAGATAACATTCGACCTTTCCTGCGGAGGTGCAATGGTAATATTCCACACCTTGTATGGATATTATAATTCGAAACATGCCCCCTCACGTTCATAATAGTTCTAAGCCCTTTATTTTGAGTCTTTTGTAATTTCTGGTGTATATTTTGTGGGCCCAGATCCGTGCAGACAATGCTATTCTCAAGTATTGGCAATACAAATGTTTTATAGAGCGAAAGGGCAATATCAGGACCAACATAAGGCAGAACTTTTCTAATCTTATTAATCTCAAAATAGGCTCTCTTGGTGGTAAAATTCACCATCTGTTCCATTCTTAGATCAGAGTCGACAAGTAATCCTAGATATTTAAAAATCTTAGTTTCCTCAATACGATCATTCAATAATCTATAATTTGGTATATTCTTATTCTGCCTTCTGTTACCCTTTATACGTTGTATCCTGGTCTTGCCTATATTAAGCTTGAGGCCATTGTGTAGGCACCATTTCTCAAACTTTAATATGTCACCCTGTAGCACATTCACATCATTTTCATTTTTAATTTCCCTCCATATTACACAGTCATCCGCGTATAATTGTACTTTTGAGGCAAAGTTCATTTCCATTAAGTCGTTCATATATAGAACGAACATGATGGGCCCTAGTATACTTCCCTGGGCCACGCCGGCTGACAGTCCTACTTCATCTGATACTTCATTATTTATTCGCACCGTTTGAGTTCTGTTAGTGCAGTAATTTCTTAATAATTTTAGACCGTTATTCCTGAACCCCAGAGCATTCAGTTTAGACAGTAACCTATCCAAATTGATCGTGTTAAACGCCTTGGATAGATCGAAATATACAAGGTCTGAGTTTCTTCCATTATCTTTGGTTTTCAGAAGGTCCAAAATGAGGTGACTGAGAGCAGTTTCTGTACCTCTACCTGAGGTAAATCCATGTTGCTCAGTAATAATTATGTTGTTATCTATAAAGTATTCATCTAGTTTTTCTTTCATTATTTTTTCAAATATCTTGCCAGCCAGGGAAGTAATTGTAATTGGTCTTAGGTTATCTACCTCAAAATTATTTAATTTCTTGGGAATGACCGTGCATATTCCCCTTTTCCACACATTTGGATATTCCCCACTAATTCTGATTTTATTCAGGAGGTTAGTGAAGTTTCCAATGTCAGATGTAAGGCATAATCTTAAGAATATGGTAGGCAGATCTCTATGTCCGCTACTTTTGCTGTTGTCCAGAACCATAATCTTTTTTAGCACATCGTCAATTAATATTTCTTCATCCCATGTGAATCTGCTGTTCAGAGTAACCAGATCAGGCATATTTTGTTGTATAGTGACTCTGGAAGTAATATTTGCAAAATAAATGTTTGCCATATCGGCAGCAGCCTTACCAGTATAGGATTGATCATTTTTTATTATAGCCTCTATATTTGTTCTTGTTTTTGTGGAGGTCTTGGTTGGATAAATTTCTGACAAGTGGTCCCAGAATTTCCTTCCATTACTGGAATGTAATCTAAGTATCTCAAGAACTGCTTCTCTCTTTGAAGTAATTAGTTTACTTTTCAACCTTTTTCTCTGTGCTTTAGCTGCCTTCCAGTCATTCTCTCTGCCTGATCGTTTGGCTATTGTAAACAACCTATTCTTATCTCGTATCATGTTTTTAACATCTCTAGATACGTTCCCTTTATACCTTGGTTTTATTACAATTTCCTTCATGGGATAAAGCTTATCTAGAATTCCTAGGTATTTTTTACTCAGAGTTTCCCAGAATATATTGACTTCTAGATCTTCCAATGGTATCACTGGGAGGTTTAGATTACAAGCATTCATTTCCCTTTGGACAGCTTCAGTATTCAACTTTCTGGCTAAATTTCTGGTATTAACCTTTTTGGTTTCATTGAGGAGGTCAGATCTGCCTCTACTCTTTTTTATTATAGCGTATATCGGTAGATGATCAGATAATAATATGTCCAGGGTACCAGTTTTGTTGACAAACCTACAGTCACTCATGATCAGATCAATCGTGCTACTAGTGGTCGATGTAACTCTAGTTGGCTGGCTAATTAATTGTTTCATGTTCGAGTTTTGTAGATGATTATATAATTGTCTCTTAGGGACACTGTTCTTTGAGACATCAATATTGATGTCCCCCAGAAATAACCTCTCATGTCCTAAGTTTAAAGATCTCTGAAGGATTTGATTGAACTCCTCCATGTAATCAACTGTGCTCGAATTTGGTGGTCTATAGATGTTACTTACTAGGATACGTTTCCTATTTCCAGCTTTTATTACAACGCTCAAAATTTCACAATGATCATTTATGTAAGATAAATCGTCACTCAATGTCATGTTAATATACTCTTTACAGTAGATCAGTAGACCACCACCTCGATTTTTTTCCCTGTCTAGGCGCACAAATTTATAGCCATTTATTTTGAGTTGACTATCGTGTACACAGCTTGACAACCAGGTTTCTCCTATACACACTACATCAAATGTACCATTTACAATCTCCAAGTGTATGTGTTCTTTTTTGTAGAAATAACTAGCCGCATTCAAGTAGCAAATTTTAAGACCATTCAGTCTATCCACCTCAAACAAACTATCCATTTTCTAGTATCAAGGAAGCATAGGCATAACTGAACCCACAAACCATACAATTAAAAACAGGTAGGTTGCTATTCGCGTGATAGCTCGCAAGTCCGACTCGTCGACCGTGTTCCGAGGAGGTTATTACAACCAGTCCAGCGGAGTTTGAGACAGAATACATGAAATTGGCGGTTAATTAACACAAGAAACAAGGCGTACCTTTAATCCTCTGTAATCTAGTATCCATAATATTCGCATTTTCCGAGAGAATGGTATTTGTAAGTTTGTCGTTGGTGTTTTTCATGAGATTTCACAGTCATGTCGGCCATACTGGTTCCGGTCACGCATTGTCGTGATATTGTTACCAGTCACATTTTGTAAATCAGTGGAGATATATCATAACAGTTTACACCCAGTTTTATCATGTATCAGTCAAAACTACTATATATCAAAAGAATATTTTTATACAGCAAGTACTAAATCAACATTTCGGAAGTGAGACTTACGACCCAAGTACCCGTTTCCGGCATTCAAGATGGCGGACCATAGTCAAAACAACCCTGATCCACGCTATGATCATTCGATTATTACGATGAATTATGCCAATAAACAGGTATTTCGTGTCATTTGATCTAGTAACGGTACATATTGATGTTATTCTATCTCATCAGAACCCTATAATCGATAGCCAAATGAGTGTAATATCATACCAGTCTGTTTTAGCCTATTTTTGACTTCGTTTCGTTAAGTAGGTCATGCGTTTCCTGCATGTCGAACAGCTGTGAATGTCCTTCGTTATTCCTTGATTTATTCAGCCTGATGGCGATATTCTTGAGCTTCAGAGTGTTTTCCCTGGGTGTAGATGATATATGGGTCAAGGACTTGCTTCTTACTTGATTTAAAGTTGTTGACAGGTATTTCTTCATCTTGTTTTTCGGGATCGCTGAGAGCCTTGACGTGACTAGAGACCTGGACAGTCGTTCGATGTCGTCTTCCTGCTCGTTGGATTTCCCCTCCTCGCTTATAGATTGCAAGGCTGTGAATCTAGATCCACTTGGGGTAGGTGTAATGCTGTCATCTATGGATTTCTCTCTGCGATTTACCCTTGTTTTCCTGGGAGATGGGCTGGTATAGCCGTCCTTGTCGACTACATCGTGAGCTGGCACAGGTTTGGCATTTTTGCATTTCAGTTCATGGAATTTATTAGTGGTCATAGCACGCTGTATTTCCCCTCGTACATCCATGAGAATTCGACCAAACAAGTTATCACCCTTCCAGCATCCTTCGGCTAACTGCCAGTGGCCTAAGTACACGCCAGCCCCCCATTTTTTGCTTGGAGTGGCCTCTATCAATCGTACATCCCCAGTATTTGCCAAACGAACTGCCATATTCTCATCCTTGTAGAATTTACACCGTACGATATCCTTCATGATATCAACTTCTCTCTCCCTCCATTCCTTAGATGGGTGGATTCTCTCTCCCAGAGCTTTAATGTCCCTTGGTTCTGTGTGTCCCAGGATTTCATTGGCGAGGCTGGGTTTGCACATGCGAGCTTTCTTATGTACATATGCTTGCTCTGAGCAGTTGAAAACCTGACCTTCATATTCCACATGGCATCCGTAAAAGTTGCTCATATACGCGTGCTCACCTTGAAAGGCTATGCCGTCTTTCACCTCGACAACTTTAATGCATCCTGGTTGCAGTTCCTCATCTAGACATTTTAGCTGTCTATGACCATAAATCACACCGTCTATGAGAACCCTGTCCCCCTTAGGCCTTGTTCTTAGTGCGTCTGCTCCTTTAGAAATGGCATTTGCCGCTAATAGTTTCATTAGGCTTCGCCTTTTCTTCATTTCTATCGTGCAAAAGTCATGGCAAAACATGTTATCAGCGTTAGGCCATTCAGATCTAGGGAACATTGTATGGTCTTTGAAGCTCTTCGTTCCTTCGAGAATGAATCGATCCCTCATCGATTTATGGAGTAATCTCACTACCAGGGGGGGTGCGGACCTTCTGTCTACAGTCTGTGACTGCCAATAGGCGGTATCGATCACACCAACCCATATCTTTGGTAGAAATATGGCCAGAATTTTAGTTGCTATTTCTACAGGATTCTCGCTGTCATATAGCCCCCTATGGATGTTCTCAATTACTACGTGAGTGTCCTTCTGTTGTTGTTTTATAATATCAAGCTCGTCTTGTACTTTCTCTACCGCCTTCTGGTTATATACCGTATCCCTCTGAATAAATTCCAATTTTGTGTCAACGACGAATTTTCTCTCTCTCGATTCAGTAGTGTTGCTTGCCATAGCTTCTTCGAGAGTCTTGATTCGATCAGACATCTGTTGTCTTGATTTGACTAATGCTTGCAATATGAGAGTCTTCTTCGAATCCTCAGCGATTAGATTCTGCAGTTCAACCTCCAGATCAAACTCAGGGATTTCACCATCGGACGAATCTGTGTCTGTCATATCTTCAGCATCTAATTCGTCGAAGTCGTACTCCATTGATACTGGTTTTTTGGCCGTCGAACCAAGGGGAGAAGGATTCTTACGTTTTTCACCACTAGTTTCTGCACCAGCTTCAGGGGATTTAGTATCCATTTTGTTATTTGGGTCGAGAACATTAATTTTCCTGGCCCAGCTTTTCAATACTTCCATTCAGGCAATCAGCACTATTGTAGAGAGTTCAGTTCATATAGATACGATTCAGACGTGAATGATCACCGGTGCTCGGTATGGCTTGTTTACCTTATGGCCAGTGTTGTCAGGTGCGAACCGTAGGCTATAAATACCTCCAGCGGGTCTAGGATCCTTCTAATGTCGCTCACCAATCGTAAAAGTGTCCGATTTTCATAAAATAAAACATTTTGATCAAGTCCAGATCGGTCACAGGTGTTCCCAACACAACAAGGTATCCTAGTATTCACAAATCAGATTATTTGATACGCCATGTACTTGTGAGAACTTGGGAGTTCAGAGTGACATGTTACGCACGTCTGCCAGGTTCAAATTTCCCGCCATATTCCCCATATTGGGGAATTCAAATCTGAGAGACACAAGTAACTTGACCATAGAGTGCTGCCTGGTGAAGAGGTGTGAAGTAGGAGCGGGGCAGGGCCCTCTCTCATGGTCGTGTTTTTTCAAATACAGTGATTTGGGGTGCATCCTTGGGACAACCAAAATTGTGCGGGCCCCTTCATTAGGACAGGACAGCCGCTATCCAACTGCTGTCTGAGCGGAGTAAGCTAACGCGCATGAATTTAGCCTAGCTAACCAAAGGAGTAAGTTAGGACGCACTTTAGGACACACGTTAGGACAACCAGCCACTGACCACACACAGGCTACTCCACCGCCACCGTATACTCTATACTAGCCAAATCAGTCTATCCAACACCAACGTTACTCAGTTGAATCCTATCCCACTTGCGAGGCCGGCTCTTTTGGCATTGTCCTAAATAATTGGGACAACTTAGGTCTAGCGAGGATAATTGAAAAACCACAATCATGAGAGAGGGCCCTGGAGGTACATAGTGACATATATACCCTGTCCCATCCAGCTGGTATCACTTAACCAATTATGATCTAGGCGACAGGGACCAACCTCGTTGCTCTCTAACTGTTGTGTCTGAGGTCAACACCATGCCGCTGGCTCGATTGAAATTTGGAGTTTAAACTCTTAAGCACTCCCAATATACATATTTCATACATAAATGCTCCCAGGTACTCGTTAATATTAGTTGTGCTAAATGATAACTTTATTGGACTGATCCCATCTTTTGAAATATGATGGTATCTCAAAATTTATCTAAAAATATACATTCATTTTCCTGTAACACATCACATTTCTAATTACATTGTACCTCTTACATATGTGATGTGTTTTAGAAAATAGAAAAATGAGTCACAAGTCACAAAAAATGGATTTTGTGATATCATTATATTTGAAGATGAGATCAAGCCGATTCCAATGATAGTAAACATCTAATAAGAAATTCTACATTTCATGTTCGATATTATCATTTTTTAAAAGAAAGGTTTGCAATATTTCTAGGTGGACGATTACTAGTAAAGTAGCTAAATATAATCTATAATATGACCATCGTAATGCATGGATATTATACATAAAACATTTATTCAATAAACATAATTATAATATACATTTCTATTTTAATGCAGTATATCGAAAAGGGATGGTCCCTCTCAAATTATTACATACAATGAGGTCTTTCTGGTAACCCATTAATATGCACAGCGTTGATCGCCCCCAAAATAAAAAACATTCCCACAAATACATCTTGTGAATAAAACACTTCGAAAAATAGCAATTTTACGACTTGAATTTTCCTAAAACACCTCACATATTCTTTTGGAAAGGTGGGTATCCAGTCTCACGCTAGATCCGGCACTGAGCTACGCCCAGAAGGTGAAATTACCTTCACATTCAAGGCACATGCCGGTACAAACGTGTCTTACATGGCTGTAGATAAGGCAGTATACTTCGTCAATGACAAGAATATCTTGGACCGGGACCACGTAAGTGTATTTTTTTTGACATATCATTTATAGGCCAGCGGCCAAGGGCCAAAAAAGCCATTATTTAAGAAGTTACCCCTACCCACCGTATAACAAGCTAAATTTGAGGTATTTTGTGTAAAATTTCATGAATTTTCCGAATCTGAAGAAAAAAATTGCCGGAAAGGTGGCGAACATTGTCAAAATGGCCTGTTTCCATGGAAACAGGCCATCTCTGGACGGGAGCGCGACGCACCAGGGGTCGTCCTAAACTCTGGCCGCTGTACTATTAGGCCTATTCAGGGAATATAAGCTGGCATATGCCATAGTTATTGTTGTATAAGGCTCGGACAAGCCTGGTCTTCCTCCTTAGCCTGAATTCTCACCATTACTGTATTCACCTTGAGCATGTAACTCAGGTCCCCAGAAAATGTACAATCGGCAGCTCGATTAAATTCTGCTAAATTAGACTGAAAATCGTCGCCAGAAGAAGCCAGAAACTGATAGAGCCTAAAGGCAATTTGACGAAAATGTTGGCGATTTTTCCCCGGTTGTTTTTGCAAAGTGCACAGTCATACTTCGGAGCACATACGTTTCTGCAGTGGCTTCCCTATTATCGCTCGTTTTCTCACCCGTGGGCGGCCGTTTTCTCTCTACCCGATTTGACTTCAAATCTTTGTTTAATCATAATAAAGAGGAGCAGAGTATTAACAACTGAATACATTTGGTTAAAAACTATTTTTTGTCGCATTAACTAAGAATGCGGCTTTAAAAAGTCTTAATCGTAGACTTTATCTTCTTTCAATCTCTTCCTGTTAGTTTTTCGAGAGAATAGAAGCTAATGATTTAGGCTGTGGACCAGAAGGAGGCTCAACTCCCAAAGAGCTATTTACGGTAAGGAGCCTGTGTCAGATTTTCCAGAAAATGCACAATCTACAGTTCTACACATCTATCAAATTCTGTTAATTGAAAGTGAAAAATGATAAATACTGAGTATATCTGAGTGTATTCTGTATTTTATTACACCCCTGTGCTGTTGCTTCCTATACCTTCAGCATTGTATGTCACACTTGGTCAAAGTGGTGCATAACATGTGAGTTATGTCACCCTGGGGACATACAACAAGTAGGTCCGCCCAAAACGTAAATTACTTCTTTTATTTTTAATTATTTATATTTTTTATTTATGAATGGGGTGTAATAAATATGGAACAAAGCTCGGGTGAAGTCTGTACACTTGTTAGTGACCTCTGGAGCACAGAAGATCTCGGGCTAACGCCCTCTAACTTCCCGCACTCCCTCGGTCAATAACAAGTGTACAGACTCCCCCTTGCTAGGTTCCATCTATGTATTCATTCAATAAATCTGTCTGGTAATGTTGAAATCTGTTTTGAACCTGATTTTCGTCTTAAATTTTTATTTGAGAGGATTGCCGAAGTTTCTGAAAATCTGACCCACCTATGCCTGGGATTACTGAAGATATAAAGAGATAAAGAATGGAAAAGGAATCATTTCTGCCTCATTATATTCTTTTCACCATAATATCATTTTAAAACACTACAAATGGAATTAATTTTGACTGTACAACATTGAATTTGCAGTTTTCTGGATTAGCTTTTTTGAGTTCAAATGTGATTGGAACAAACCCTAGGGAATCAATGGAATGCAGAAAAAGAGACCCGCGTGGAGAATTAAAGAGGCGAAGACGATCCTCTCCTCCAACCGGTAGGTTATTATTTTTTTTATTTGTTTTAAAGCTTTTATTCATGACATCCTGCCATCTGGGCGTGTACAAAACTAGACAAATTAATTGATCATTGAGAAGTGAATGGAGAAGAAAAGGAAAATATATCTCTATTCGCTGCTCTATTCGCCGCTACTTGCCTATTAGTCTAGGTTGATTTGCCTTTTACAAAATACAAAATGTCTTGTAGTCATGTCCTAAACCATCAATACAATATAGTAATATTAATCCCCAAGTCTCCCCTTCCCCGGCTCATCAATCCTTCTATATAGTCTGGTCTACCTGTTTAGGTGGAAGTCGCAAAATTGATATTTTTCAACGTATACTTTTACAAGATCTTTTTATTGAAATATTCTGAAGGTCATCTCATAGAGTATGTTTAGCTACTTTACTAGTAATCGTCCACCCAGAAATATTGTAAACCTTTCTTTTTAAAAATGATAATATCAAACATGAAATATAGAATTTCTTATTAGATGTTTACTATCATTGGAATCGGCTTGATCTCCTCTTTTTAAATATGGTGATATCTCAAAATCCATATTTTGCGACTTATGACTTTTTTTCCTTAAACGGATCACAAATGTCTAATTACTCTAATTGTTAAATATTTTCTAGGAGGAAATGATCTACATACTGAATCCCGATGTTGTTCAATTGGTGGAGATTCAGGGATGAAAGCTGTTCCTAATCCTAATGAAGCTCAGAGAAATACCTACTGTGCTGACCTCATGGCAGAAAGTGATCTGCCTTTTCAGTCAAAGACCTGTCTCAATGCCTTCTTCAAGTAAGCGTCCTTTTTATTTTTATTTAGTATTTTTATACAGCACATCTTCTGTAATAACGACGGTTGAGTTATCAACAAACAAGTACATTGTATAGACTAGCCCTCGTCCCTAAGACTGGTGTTTTTTGTAGTGCCCTATACTGCAGGTCAGTCAAGGGGGGAGTGACCAAAACATGATAGTGCCCGTAACTAAAAAAACATGATAGTTTTCGTTTTTTAAACAACGAAAATTCTAACTTCTGCAAGTCCTATACATTGTACAATGAAGTTCTAATAATCAATACAGAATCAATACAGAATAACCAAAGGTCTTCCGTGCGCCCAACGCTGCGTCTATCTAGACGCATCAGTGCCTAGTGGCAGAGCAAAGCAATGCCTGCTTTTCAACATTGATGCTAGGCCGCGCCACTGACACTCGGCGGCTATTTATTAGTCTAGAAAACCTGTCTTGATCATCCAATTAACTATGTTTTTGCATTCCGCTGGGGAAAAGAATTACAGATTTGTCATCCTTAACATTTTTCATAGCCAAAACGTCTGGGTCAATAACATCTTTACTGAACTATAAATGCACATACCCTTACTTTCCAATGCCATATCTATCACTTCTAAAGAACCAAGCCATACTCTTGCATAACCATCCCTCTCGCACTCGGCCCTACTCGTGTAAACTTCGGGTAACTTCGGATATGGTTTCTCACTATCTCACCAGTGGCACCATGTGCAAAACATCAGCGATGGTTTTGCGCATTAACTTAACACTGAAATTAAACGATTTTGGAGGATGGTGGGTGGGATGGTGGGCAATGTCAATGTACAAAAAGAATCCATATTTATGAACGTAAATAGCCCAAGACTTCCCCCTCATTCCCATCAATTGCCAATTGCCAATAGACCTACTCTGCCTCTGCTGGTGCCACATACCTCTGGACCTAACTCTACTTAACAAAGTCCAAAGTAAGACCAAAGGTCAAGATCAGAAATAAAATTAAAAAGAAATAAATTTAGAAATTATTAGTTTGGTAAATCTAGTGGCAGCGTGAAGGTACAGCATTCTCTTAAGGCTACTTTTAGAAGTAACGGGAAGTAGCGGCAGGTAAATGTTTGATTTGAAGCGGCTACCTCCCGCTACTTGCTCCCGCTTCTTAGCTTCTTAAAGTAGCGGGAGCAAAGAAGCGGGAGCAGTAGCGGGAGAAGTAGCGTGCAGTGGAACCTAGGCTTTAGTTTGTGTATGATTAGGGTATTTTGTGGCAGCGTGAAAGTACAGCCTGCACTTTGTTTGTGCCCTTTTCTTGAATGCACTTTATATACGTGCATGTTCAATTAATAAAAGCTGTATAATAATAAAAGCTTTATTGAGTCAAGTTTAAAGAAAATTCCATGATTCCTTCTTTTTTGATTGAACGCTGGCATTTCCCTTTAATGGCTTAAACATAACCTTGAATTGAATTAAATTAATTTGAATTGGCTTGAATGTTATCATTCTTTTCATCATTAGATGCTGCTATAGCAATGCGACAGAGGTGTATAAAGACACATTACCTGAAGATGCACGAAGTGCGGGTAAGGGTATTGATATCATTAAATGTGATGTGTTTCAGGAAAATGAGTCATAAGTCGCAAAATTGATATTTTTCAAAGTGTTTTTTTTACAAGATCACATTATTGAAATGTTCTAATTTTTAGAGGGTTCATCACTTATAGCTATATCAATCGATGTATCAAATTTCAGGACAATCTATGTAATATATTCTTTCGTTTTAAGGGTCCTCATATGGACTACATTTAGTTTCTTTACTGTTTATTGACCCCCAGAAATATTGAAAACTTTTTTTTTTCAAAAATAAAAATATCAAACTTAAAATCTAGAAATACTTATTAGATTATTAGACTGTTTACTATCATTAGCATCGGCTTGATCTCATCTTTTCAAATATAATGGCATCTCAAAATCTATTTTTTGCGACTTATGACTCATTTTCCTGAAACACATCGCATTTGGTCTTCGATGAATTATTGATGTATATGGGTCAGATCTTTAGAAAATTTACAATTGCCAGGTCAACACATTTAGGAAATTCTGCTAACTTAGGCTGAAAAATGATGAATACTGGGTATATCTGAGTATATTTAGTACCACATTGGTTCGGAGTATCAGTTCTGTTATGTTAAACTGCATTCTGAGGCCTCATTTTTGACTTAAATGTGGCTTGTTTGAGGGGATTGATGAAGTTAAATTGTACATTTTCTGATGATCTGACCCATCTACTCATTATGATGTCATAAATAACTACGTCTAATTGTTGGAAAACCTTCATGGATCGAGCTGATTGACCTAATTTAACAAGAAATTGTTGAGTTTTGACGGTGCAATAGGGGGTTTCCATAGCCGCCATTTTGAATCTTGATTCGCATGGAATTATGGGATTAATGGTACAGTATAAAATCTATAGAAGTCATCCCATGTTCAGCATGGAATATTTATCAATGCTCTAATGTCAATATCCATGTGTTATACACGTTTTCATAACACAAGCCTCCATCCTTCCTATCATGCATTTGGTTTTCATAGATCATTTATTAAAGCTATGCTATTGGTGAAATATTGGTTGCAACTTTCGATAAAAATCTTGCCGAATGGGATGGACGGACACAGATAATTTTAATCTACCCAGATACGCTGAGATATACTTAATATAAATATTATTTTCACGTTAATATAGCAGAATTTACTAAATGTGTACAGCTGTCAATTGTACATTTGATTGTGCTCGGACCCATATATAATAATGTATATATATACTCAAATAGCCTTATACTTTCTTGCAGGAAGTGATATTGAGACAGAGGAGGTAGAGTTTATGATAAACACAGATGAGAAACTAGTAGCTAGGATGAACTTCAAGGAGTCATGGATGATAGAAACCAAACAAATACCGTTAGTATCATATGGGACCCGTGACAGGAAAATGAGTCATAAGTCGCAAAAATGGATTTTGAGATATCACCATATTTGAAAAGAGGAGATAAAGCCAATTCCAAACACTAGGACACCTAATATGTATTTCTATATTCTAAGTTTGATATTTTTATTTTTGAAAATATAATTTTTAAAATAATTTTTAAAGTTGCTATAGCCCCAGGACTTTCAAGGCAGGAATTAAATGGTGACAGGACATTTAATAACCTCCCTGACCTTTGCCCACCAGAATTTTCGCCCCTGGAATTTTGCCCCTTGGATCGGTGCCCTCTAGGTCTTTTACCCCATAGGTCTTTTGCCCCATAAGTCTTTTGCCCCATAAGTCTTTTACCCCATGATCTTTTGCCCCACAGAACCTTTGCCCCTAGGATATTTAGTTCTTGGGGGTCAAAGTCCTAGGGGGTAAACGACTTGGGTGCAAAAGCCACAATACCAAATATACTCAGTGTTTATCATTTTCTGCCTAATTCAGCATAATTTCCTAAATGATCGTACAATTTCTGGTGTGCTGACCCAGCTTGTAAATAAAGCTGGGCGTGGCTTAGATACAGTTTTTAAAACAACCTGATATATTTTACTTCCCGTCTTATCATTCACTTTCCCATGCCCCACCTTACTAAAAAGAAACAATAATTATTAGAAATCTAATTTCGTTTTCTTTTTCATTCAATTCACAGGCCAAACATTTAACAAGAAGAAATTCATATGTAAAGACAAAATGATTCTTTTTAGCAGATTGCAGTATTAGCATGTATTGAAATAACGAGTTTACTACCCTCATTAAATGAATACAGGGCAAATGGAGTGCTATCCACACAAGTAACTCTCCCTGGCTCTATAACCACCTGGGTAGTACATGCTGTTGGTATGTCCAAGACTGAAGGCATGTGTATTGCCAAAGAACATGAACTGGTTGTCGATAAAGTCTTATTCATCAAACTCCATCTACCTACTGTGGCTGTTCTGGATGAGCATGTTATTCTCAAGGCTACAATTTACAACAACCAGAATAATAATCAAGTTGTAAGTTGGTTTTACTATGAGATTTAAAAGGGTCAGATTTTTTGGAAAACGTACAATTTAACTTAGCTATTCTTCCCAAATAACCCAAATTTAAGACGGGAATTAGGTTCAAAATATAGTTCAACATAACCAGACAGACTGCTTGAATCAAGGTATTACCAAATGTACCTAGATATACCTGGTGTTGACGATTTTTCAGTCTAATTTAACAGAATTTACTAAATGTTTTGTTCTGCCAATTGTACATTTTCTGAAGATCTGACCCATCTACACAATCATCTACAATCTGTAAATAGTGTGAAATGACGGGGAAACTCCCTCCCAGGGCAACTATAGTTCAGCCCTATAATGTCAGGCTATAGTCAGCAAATGTTACCCTAAATATTCCCAAAGATGAAAGACTAAAGATCATTTGTTTTTCCCTGCTTACCATGATTCTTATTAAATTATCATCGTGTAAATCTGGTACCTTAGTGTAGCCTTTAGAAGCAATATGCTCTAGTAATTTTGCAAAGTTCCCTTGGTTTTCCAAATTTTGGGTTTGGTAGTTGTAAGTGAACCCCAATTTCCCCAAGTGGAAATAATTTAGGGAATATTTTGCATCAGACCCACTAGTAATGCCATTTTCATAAGTCTCATATCTTATTTATAGGTTACCATTTTTGCTGTGGGCAAAGAAGGATTGTGTACTGAAGCGGCACCTGGCAAGAGAATGACTCTTGCATCTAGACAAAAGATCAGGCCACACTCGGCTCTGGGTGTGGAGTGGGTGGCAGTGCCGACAAGGCTGGGCATGGTCGATGTCATTGTGGAAGTCTATGGCAGTTATGGAACCGACAAGATATTAAAGAAAATGGAAGTAGTGGTAAGTTTGATTTGTTCCATTATTCATCAACTGTTTCATCGAAAAACTGTAAGGATCTTTCCACCCATATCATAGCTTGTGTAAATGATCTATAATACCCAGATTCATGATTGGAAAGATGAAGTCTTGCTTCATGAAAAGGTGTACAAATGACTGTTTATATTAGATCACTATTATATATCCCTTGCTGAAAATGGCATCTTTTCTATTCCTTTACACTGACATACAACTCCCATAATTCCAAGAGAATCATGATTCAGTATGGCGGACATGCAAATCCCCTATTGCTAGTAATTGGACGATTATGCTGACTGTCAAATTCCGATTAGATGATAATGAGCTTGTTTGAGTGTCATCTACAATGTAAAGGGAGGTCTCCACTGACTGCGGTAAGCTCTGCAGTAAGCCTTGCGATGGTTTGTGCTGGTTTTGTAGGTGGAGAGGAATGACAAGGTACTTGCCTACATGATTTACTGGCCATGTAGGCAGGACCTCGCCATCACAGCACCATCACAGCACCATCGCAAGGCTTACCGCAGAGCTTACTGCAGAGCTTACTGCAGAGCTTACTGCAGAGCTTACCACAGCCAGTGACCACCCTTAAATACACCACCTGGGTCAGATTTTCAGAAAATGTACAATTGTCAGCTCTACACATCTAGTAAATTCTGCTAAATTAGTGTGCAGTTTGGTCAATACTAGGTAAATTCGAGTATATTCGGCATTGCATTGATACTAGCAATCTGTTTGGTTTTGAACTGTATTTTTATCTGAAATTTGGTTTATTTGAGAAGATTGGTGAAGTTGAATTGTACATTTTCTGGCGATTTCACCCACCTGTATGATGGTTTCAGCCTTCCGGTTCAAGGGAGGAGGCCACAGTGATGGTTGTTGCTCTAAACCCAGAGGGGCCAACTGGGATGTCTCGTGAAACCAACTACCAAGGTCTTAATGCAGATGGTAAGTCAGAGGAAACTTTAATATGTACAATTAGTTACAAGTCACAAAATTTATATTTATCTAATTCATTGGGTAGCCCTTTAAGTCGTATGAATTTCAAGACAGTATATTTGGCTACTTTACTAGTAATTGCCCACCCAGAAATTTGCATACATAAACAAATCAAATACAAAATATAGAAACAGTTTTTAGATTTCCTAGATGTTGATATCACTGGAACCGTTTCAAATATGATGGTATCACAAAATCCTTTTTGGACTCATGCTAAATCTTTCTGTGGTATTTACAATGATGTTTCATGATAGAGAAGTTACATTTGAGGTTTTTGTATTAGGGGATTTGCAGTTAAGGAATTGTTTGTTTGCAGTAAGTGCGTTACACAGGGGATTGATGGTAGGGGATTTTGGGTTTATTAATTTGTCCGGAAATGATACTAGTGTAGTGAACCTGCTGAAAAATGCCATTGCCTTGACGGGGAACCAAACCCTGGACCTTTGGATTAACGTTCCAATGCTCTACCACTGAGCTATAGTGGCAAGCACAACCTCAGCAGGTCATAATCCCAAGTTCAACTACCAGGACCACTACACTGCCCCCCTCCAACAATGGACGAAACTCATCTCATATGGTTTAGTCCAACTTATACAGGGTATACAGTGCTGCCCTCAGTTGGCTGGTCACGGCACCAATTGTAGTGAACCTGCTGAAAAATGCCATTGCCTTGACGGGGAACTGAACCCTGGACCTTTGGATTAAGATTCCAATGCTCTACCACTGAGCTATTGCGGCAAGCACAACTTCAGCTGGTCACAATCCCAAGTTCAACCACCAGGACCACTTATATTCTTGGAGAAATATTCTATCATTCTCAGAATGTGTTGTCAGTAAATGAACAGGAGTTAACAAACTGACTGTATAATAATTTTTGATTGTTTGATTTGGAGTGATATTAGCCTATGATCTGCTTGCTTGTATGTACACTTAGTTTTTTGATTATATGTACAGGGTGGGACTTATGGATAACAAACCTTGCAGACTGTCTTGATTAAAAAATGCGTCGGTGATGGTTTTAATATATGTATTGCTCTTAGCTGAATTGTCTTGTGTATAATTACTATAGTTATGACTGTACAGTTTACCAGAATTCGATCTGTAATATTTGTGTAGGATAGAGGACGAGACACTGTTCTCTTAGTGAATATAATTGTCCAAGGCCGTCAGGCCGCGGACAATTATATTCACTAAGGGAACAGAGTCGAGTCCTCTAGCATGCTTATCCTACAACTTCAATTGTTTGTTATGATTGTGGTTACCATATCCCCCTACCACCCAACCACCCTACCATAACTACCCGATCTATGATCAGTATTGCTTTGACATGTACATTTCCTCACTTTCACTGATACATGACTTATAGTGAGTGAACCTCATACAATATAGCCAATATTTCGAAGCAAATGCAAGGTCTGTAGAGTTACAGGTGAAAGTGACAGGTGGATACAGTTTAACTCCCTTGTTACATTGGTAACATTTCAGGAACCATATGATGCTATCCTACAGACCTTATCTGAGCCTCTGTGGCAGAGTGGGTAGAGCTCTCAACTCTACTTACTAGGGGTCCTGGGTTTAAATCCAGGCCATTTTTGTTTATAATAAACTCAAAATCAAATTCTAAATTTCTATTGATTAATTATTTGGTTTTTCATTCCTCAGTTTTTAACTCAGTGTATTAGCATAGTTATATAATTATATAACTGCACAAAATTCCTACTGGTTAAATAAGATATACTTCACCCCACTTTCTACCATCATTGGACTCCGCGTGACTCATTTTCCTGTGACACATCACATTTTCCATTTCAGGAATCATACTATGCTATATACAACAGATCCTATCTGAGCCTCTGTGGCCGAGTGGGTAGAGCCTTCAACTCTACTTGCCAGCCTATACTTATGTGAGAGGTCCTGGGTTCGAATCCAGGCCAATCCTAGTTCAAAATTCTTTGTAACAGATACCTGAGCGGACTCTTTAATGAAAGAGGCATCTGAGAGGACTCTTAGGAGCGGACTCTTTCATTAAAGAGTCCGCTCAGAATGCTCAAAGAGTACACCTGGAATTCAGGAGTGTACTCTATGAGCATGGGAGTCCGCCCAAGCCAATGCTGTAGAATAGGGGCACCACAGCAAGTGTAGGATAAGATTTATTAGAGTCAGCAACAACTGAGATATAGTGTATTCGTTACATAATGTTTTGTGCTGAATAAAAATATTTAAATACATATTTTGTTGCAGTAACTAGAAATGGAAAGACACAGTACAACCTGATCCAGGTTGGCCTTCCACCACGAGCCTATACTATTGGACATTCCATAAACATGAAACTAATTGGTAAGTGTTTGAGAAGAACAATCTGGGAAACTGGACCATGTAAGCAAAACTGTTCCCTGGTCCCAGCTATCGTTCTTTCTCTGCTCTCAGACTTTCTTTCTTTTCTTTTTTTAAAAGATATTTTATTTCGAAAAACATCCCGAAAACTGTATGTTATAAAGGCGAAATAACAATGATACAATAATACAAAATTATTTTATTATACATACGGTATATGTGTAGGATAGAGGACGAGAGTCTGTTCTCTTAGTGAATATAATTGTCCGAGGCCTTTAGGCCGAAGCCAATTATATTCACTAAGAGAACAGAGTCGAGTCCTCTAGCATGCTAATCCTCCAACTTCAATTGTTTGTTTATAATTGAAGTGACAAATCCACCAACCCCCTACCACCCTACAACGATCACTGCCTCATCAGGACCAGTATTCTCAACTTTGATTGTTTGTTTATTATTGGCCAATCCAGTCCCAATACACATTTGCCTTTACCACGAATTATTCACGATATGCAACACCTGTATACACTTCCTACCAATGTTATATATTGGTCTTCACCAACACATAAGTGATGTGCTACAGGGAAATGAGTCACAAGTTGCAAAAATAGGATTTTGAGATATCTATTTGGAGAGCCAGTCAGTGATGACAATTAATGTTATTAAAGTAACATAATTATACCTGATTCATATAACACTCTTGCCTTCTCACCACCAGGATGACTCAAACACACAATTAGTTATATAACTGCCCAAAATTCCAACTGGTTAAATAAGATATACTTCTCCCCACTGTTTACCATCATTGGACTACGCTTGACTCATGTTCCTGTGACACATCACTTTTCTATTTCAGGAATCATACTATGCTATGACCTACAGACTTTATCTGAGCCTCTGTGGCTGAGTGGGTAGAGCCTTCAACTCTACTTGCCAGCCTATACTTATGTGAGAGGTCCTGGGTTCGAATCCAGGCCAATCCTAGTTCAAAATTATTTGCAACAGATACCTGAGCGGACTCTTTAATGAAAGAGTCCGCCCAGGCATCTGAGAGGACTCTTAGCAGCGGACTCTTTCATTAAAGAGTCCGCTCAGAATGCTGAAAGAATGCACCTGGAATAGAGGACTGTACTCTTCGAGCATGGGAGTCCATCTAAGCCAATGCTGGGGAATAGGGGCACCACAGCAAGTGTAGGATAAATGGACATTAAATCGTCCCGAGGTGAACCAATTATTATTTTAATTTGAATCACCTTTGTTTGTTTTTTGTGCCGATACTTTAATATAATACCTTGAAGCTATCCGCATAGACATAAAACAGTCACAAAGTATATGTTAAGGTATGATGGATAATTAATAATTAATATAAATATGATGAGGTTACACAATGTTATGTAATGTTACATAACATATACCTTTTAATTTACCAGATTTATCGCTTTTCTTCTGGTTTGTTTTGTAGAAAATAGGGGTTTTGCATGTGCTACTGGGCATCTCTGGAGAGATGGGGACTGTTATGGAAATATAACACGTGGATATTGAATTAGAGAACCAATAATGAGAAATCATAATAAATACTCATACTAGTACTGCCAACTAGGCCAACTTGTGGGGCATAGGCCTACATGAACCTCGAGACCACCCCCTCTGTACCTTTGTTTTGAACGAATTTGATTCAGGTTGATAATGTGGCTCTGGACAAAATTAATGTGGCTCAGGTTAGATCCGGTCTTCCCCAAGTTCTTTATCTTCTCTCAGGGTCGCCATAGTGAAGCCTATATGGGTCAGATTTTCAAAAAAATGTACAATTGGCAGCTCTACACCTTCAGGAAATTCTGCTAAATTAGGCTGAAAAATGATGAATAGCCTAGTCTACCGCGGGTATATCTCAGTATATTTGGTATCGCATTGATACAAAGTAACAGTTCTGTTATGTTAAACTGCATTTTGAAGCTCATATTTGTCTGAAATGTGGGTTATTTGAGAGGATTGGTGAAGGCGAATTGTACATTTTCTGAAAATCTGGCCCATATAACAAATATATGGAACTAAACGCGGTTCTGTCTGTGGGATGTTTCTTCACCGAGTTGGAGGCTGGAGGAATCCTAGGAGTTTAATCATTAGGTTTATCGGACGTACGCTACTTCCGATTGATTTTTTAATATCCTGGATTGCTTGTGATTATGATAACCTGATGCGAGAAACACGGCAAGGGAGCGACATCGTTCCAATAGCGCTTGAATTGATGACGGCCGTCTTAACGGTAACGACCTTCGCCGCAGCTTCAATGCTTAGCAGATGACGTAACGTCATGGAATGGCGTGTCCCTATGACAACGCTGAACTTCTTTCAGATTAACCAATGAAAAAAACAGAAAAAATAACTGGGTCATCTGTTTCTTCCCTAGGGAGGAATGAAACATATTTTTCCCCGCTATAATAGGTGAAATAATAAACTTTAGAAAGGTCAAATACATATTCATATAAGATAAGAGGTGAAATAATAAACTTTAGAAAGGTCAAATACATATTCATATTTTCCACACAGGTAATCCAGTGTTGGAGGTGGTGGAAGTACAGTTAAATACAATATACCACCAAGCGATTCATCCTTATCATTGTGGAGAACAGACCATGTCCAGGTTAGGACCAAACGTCTATGGTACTCTCTACTACAAGAATGTGAGGAGTAAATATCTGACACCCAAACTCCAGAAGGAGCAAATAAAGTATATTAACCAAGGTGAGTGATACATCTACATCAATAGAGGGTTTCACATGACAGACAATGAACAGCTATAATGCTTCATTTTCAACTTTCATTATTCGATATTAGAGGAAAATTAATCTTTGGTCGATTTAGTTGGGAATGAATCTGTCAGTTACCATGAAAATATCAAATTTAAAATATATAAATACATATTAGGTATCCTAGTGTTTACTATCATTGGAATCACCTTGATCTCCTCTTTTCAAATATTATGATGATATCTCGAAATCCAGATTTCGCGACTTATGACTCATTTCCCTAGAACACATCACAATGTCATTTCTATCTTAAATCTGGATTATTTGAGAAGAGTGAAGTCGAGTTGTACCATTCTGGTCCTTAACCCATAATATTTGATTTTGTATCTTCAAAATATTATAGGGTTTTAACTTAAATTTTGTAGTCAAGATTGGTGTTTATAAGTTTTAGAGGCGGCCATTTTGTTTTTTGAGATTTTGGGCATGGTCCCCCACCTAGATTTTTCTAGACTTTTAGCATGTTAATAAAGGGCATTCATACTACCCAAAACTGTTGGGAAACCTGTTGCAATTTGTCCTAGGTTTAGCCCTTTTTTGAGCTAGATTGCCTGGACCAAACATTGAATTACTACGTGAATTACCCAAATTGTGGCTGAATTCCCATTTACCAATTATTCTAATAGTGAAAAAGTCATAAATAATGAACTGCCAATGTTATATCAACTAACAAGACTGAATATTTTGCTTTAATAAAATGAATAAAGTATTTGTGTATAAGAATTAAAAGATATTTGAAGTTTTCAGGAAAATATGTGAAAAATGACCTATAATGCCCCCTAGTGGAAAGGCATCATGTTCTTTAGATTTCATTCTTATTTCATTGGATTTCCTGACATGGAAAATATAGAAATCGACACTAAAACACTAAAATCATTCATTTATGTTAACTAGAACCAAAGTTATGTGCATTTATTGTCTGAGGAGCCATCTTGGGCGCCATTTTGAATTTTGGTATGATAAAATGTTTGAAAAAATTGCAGACATCGATGTTTGAATTCTACTCATTGAATACCACAAAAAAATGCAAAAATGCAAAAATGCAAAAATTAACATGAATTCCACATGGGAGCCATTTTTTTGACATAAGCAAATAGACTATATGTTTGGATTGACTACTTTCCGGAGATCTCAACCATCGATTTAATCAGAAGCAATCAATGAATATCTACTAAACTAATATGATTTTTGTGTTGTTATGAAGGAATTGACAACATGTTAAACAACTTCCGACAGAGTGGTGGCTCCTTCTCCAAATATAAGCGTTATCCTGCCCAGCTGTGGTAAGTATCACACAAAGAGAGTAGATATATTTTTTTGAAATACATGTTATGATAAATAGCTATGGTTTCAAACATAGCATAATTACTTACAAAAGATGCATATTAATATATTTGTTGGAATTATATTTGTATTATTTTATATTATATTTGTGAGACTTGAGAGTTTGTTTACCGACTGGCCATATCTGGACCAGTCCTGCTAGAATTGGCTTCAGCTGCCTTTGCTGTGCTGGTGAAAACAGGCCTTTCAGATTCCCGCCAAAACTTACATGGGTCATATTCATTGATTCCTATATTACAGGTTACTCTTATCTAACTGTACTATACTTATATAGATCTCCTAGGTACCTAGGTATTGGCTTTTCCTAAATATTTTTTCTAAAGAAGTTCAATTTGTTCTGCGGCACACACAAGATTAATATTGGAACTCATCTGAGCCCTAAGGTCACCCTGCTCACATTTTGACCCACATTTTTTTATTTGCTTTTTCTTGCACCAACCTCAGGGGCGGATCCAGGAGGTGGACTTTAGGGGGGGCACAGGCAGTCCTCATTTAGATCATTTATGTGTGGTGGGTGGGGGCTAATTAGCTCAATTTTTTACAAATAAAGTTGTTAGTATGCCAAAAAATGTCTTTAAAATACATAAGAGCCCTTCATTTCAGAGGAATAATTCTGGCAAAACTTTCCTTGCTAAAACTAAAGATTAAAAATTTTAAGTTGCCTGAGGCTGAGATGAGATGAATGCTACTGGTTATGAAAAAGAAACTTAAAAAAATGGTCTAAAATAATGACCCAACAGTGTCATAGCCATCATATATGGGTCCAGGGTCATGGTCACCCAGGAAATTATTTTTAGAAAATGAGTGCCAGTTGAGCACATTCTACAGGGTTTTGAGCCTCAGATCTAAAATTACTGATGCACTTTGAAAATTACTGATTTTTAAGGCCTTTAAAAACACACAATCAATATTAGTGATTGTGGGAACCCTGCCTTGAACTGTTCTTAATTGAGTAGGAGAAATATGGATCTTCATTCAGGGTTCTCCTAAAAATATCATGAGAGTGTAACTAACATCTAGGGGCCTGCAGGGGATATGATCCCCCAGGATTTTTTTTATTATATTGAGTACTGTTTTAATGCATTCTGCTGGTTTTCAGGCCCATCAGGACAATCTTTTAAGGTTCAGAAGGTATAGATAATATCAAACTATTTTTACTGTTACCTTAAAGATATTAGCAGGCAATGATTCTTACATACAATAGTAGAGGTTTTCCGAAGAATAAAAAGAAGGGAATAGCCCTGCATGAAAAAAATGAATGAATGAAAAATCATAATAGTATAATGTACATCAGGTGAAGTTGCATGAATATTATGTTGTGTACTAAATCAGTAGAGGGAAAACTAAATTGATATAGTGATAAATCATAACTTCAAACTGCAATTAGCCTATTAGGAGAATTATAATCTTTTGCTCTAATCTTAAATGTTCCCTAAAAAGGATATGTAATATACAATTCACTTCAACACCATATTCTGCTGAGAATGTGCAGGGAAAATGTATATTTGAATTTCTAAACATGTGTTTCCCTATCTGGCATGCCATTTAAATGCTGGAGATATTTCATGTAATGTAGGAGTAATTGCTCAAATGCATTGATGAATTCAAGATTAGGAAAGACTATGGGAATAAAATATTACATGGTGTATTGACATGTTAACAGTGCAATATGTTCAATTTGCCTAGGACAGAATTTCAGACTTCTGAAATTCAAATCATATTCAAATTCAAATAATCATTAAGGTAGTCTATTGCAGTAATTCTTTTTACCTTGTTGTGATATATCCAGTGATATGAGCATTACAATGCTTGTTTAATATTAGAGTAGGCCTAGTAGGCTACTGGACACACTGCATCTTGGTCCAAATGTATTTGGACAACATGACCCAGGCATCAAAACTATTCAGCTAGCATACATTATGTCAGGAACACAATCGGTAATCCCATTTAACATATAATTTTAATTCATGGGGATGCTGTTCCAAAGTATTGGGTCTTTGTATATATGAGTCAGATCTTCTGAAAATGTACAATAGTCAGATCGACACATTTAGTAAATTCTGTTAAATTAAGGTGAAAAATGGCCAATACTAGGTATATCCGAGTATATGTGATATCGCCTTGATTCAAACTATCAGTTTGATTATATTGAACAGAATTTTGAACCTCACTTTTGTCTTAAATATGGATTATTTGAGAAGATAGATGAAGGCGAATTGTAAATTTTCTGGCGATTTCACTTATATATGAGGGATCTTTGATTTGCTTTTCATTGTTTTGCATTGGAACTATCAAAGTTTGGCCTCAAATATTTGTTTATGAGGTGGGGTCTAGGGGGGGCACGTGCCCCCCAGGCCACCCCCTGGATCCGCCCCTGAACCTTGGAAACTATATTTTATATTTTATATCCTTACCGTGATACGCAGGCGGTAAAGGTAAAATAATCCGGAATGGGAGGAAGATTTGTATACTGGAATACAATGGGGAATGATGTATGGTTACTTCTATTTATGGATGCCAGAAATACAGATTTGAAATAAAGAAATACTAGGATCGAGGCATTAGCTGCTTTGTCTACTCACATGTCACTTTACATATTATATGGGTCAGATTTTCAGAAAATGTACAATTGGCAGCTGTACACATTTAGTAAATTCTGCTAAATTAGGCTGCAGTTTGGCCCATACTAGGTAAATCCGAGTATATTCAGCATTGCATTGATTCTAGCAATCTGTTTGGTTAGGTTGAACTGTATTTTGAACTTTATTATGAGGGACAGATTAGCTTAACTGAACAACTGTATCTAACTGGATCTAACTGGTTCTGGACCTCATATTGTAGTCTATCGATATACTGACGGCTGGAGGGCATGATAGCACGTGCGTTTGTTGTGACTTCTCGTACTGTGTGATGTACCGCTGATGTGTGATGTACCGCCTCCCGACTGCTCCATATATGGCATGCACCGACCCATATGCCCGCGCATGCGCAGCCGTCTCACACGCCGAATCGAGCAAACATTGAAACGAGTTTCCGAGCGATTCGAAGTCTATTCCAGAATAATTCTTGCATATAACGTGAACTATATGCTAAACTTAAACCTTTCTGCTGTTATATTCAGTCGATGGGGAATATTCAGCCTATTTCAAAGCATTTTAGCCCCCACGATCGGCAATACGAAAACAAGATGGCGGCCGTCCCTACCGTAACCAGCTAAGAAAATAAAACTGCTTTCTGACCGCTTTGAATGATTTTACACAATAATCCTGGCATATGAGGTTGAAAACAAGGTTAGATTAGACGTTCAGTCATTTATATTCAGTCGATGGTTAATCATTAAGACTTCCGTGTCATGTATTGTTTTTCTTATTATCTTTGCTATAAGCGATCGGCGCGCTAAGCCTCACAAGGCCCCTTGTGTACATGACCAGAAAATAACATGGTGGCAGAAGCATGGCTTCCGACGAGGTGGTGAAATCGTGATATTTCCACCGAAAGGAATATCGTCAGACGTTAATATGTTCATAAACTATTGTTTGGGATAATATTTGAAGTTGACATGACTGATTTACGCAGATTATATGGATATTATTGTGTCAGTGACCAGAAACAAATCGGAAACATGGCGGCGGCAGCATGTGCGATCGGTGAAATCGTATAACAAGCCTAACTAATAAAAAGGTTGGTTAGATTTAATTCGACAAGCTTAGCTTAGACGTTCATGTATTTATTTTCAGCCGATGGTTAATCATTACACATTCTGTTGAACTAACATCAACAGGCTTTCTGAGCGCTTTGAATGATTTTACACATTAATCCTGGCATATGAGGTTGAAAACAAGGTTAGATTAAACGATCAAGCATTTATATTCAGTCGTTGGTTAATCATTACACGGCTAATCACAAGCAGCGGAACCTTACAAAAACGGTGATGAAATCAACTGCGTAATTCTGTTAGAAAATGAACAAATATGGTTGAAATCGCTAGAAATCTGCTAATGTATAGGCTATAGTATCACTCAATATAAACTCTTATGAGCCTCGTTGAATGATATGTCATGTTGATTTGTCTATACATGAACTTAGACTCTGTAATATTGTGTAATTATTGCAAGGTTCGATTCACATAGGCCTAGGGCTAGGCTATATTATGTGTGGGTCAGATCGTCAGAAAATGTACAATTCACCTTCACCAATCCTCTCAAATATCTCAAACTCAGATGAAAATAAAGTTCAACCTAACCAAACAGATTGCTAGAATCAATGCAATGCAGAATATGGTGGATTCTCATGAAACGGTTCCAAATGGGTATTTTGGGAAATGTCATTGAAATTTACTTTACCCCACTTAATCAAATAAACCCCACTAATACTCTACCCTACATACTCTTGCCCAGCTTTTTGATTGACAATTCTGACTTTTTAATTGACTTTCTAAAAGTCAATCATAAGTCAGAAAAGTCAAATAGTCAATCGGAAAGTCAAAATAGTCAATCATAAGTCAATCAGAGAGCGAGAGACTGGGACTGGGACTGGGACTGGGACAGGGACGAAATAGTCAGTCAGAAAGTCAAAATAGTCACACAGGGACTGGGACAGGGACAGGGACGAAACAGTCAGTCAGAAAGTCAAAATAGCCAATCTAAAGTCAAAATAGTCAATCAAAAAGTCAGAAAAGTCAATCACCTTCTCATAGAAATAATATAATTCATGCATCTCATGAGTAATCAGTTCAAACTGCAACAGATAATATACTTCTAAAATTAAGGCATGCCAAATGATAAATCTGTTTATTGATTCATTTATCCTTCACTTCAAATCTATCACAACCTTCTCATAGGAATAATATTTCATGATACCACAGCAACTGTTAGACTGTTAAACTGTTATAATAAGATTATCATTTTAGTATTTTCCATTGATTTCATGATTCTAGAAAAAATAACACCACATGTACTATCCCAGTTGGACAGGCCAATGGGCGAGACTGTATATCAAATAAACAAGGAGTGAAGGCAGTGATTAAGTAGTTTCATTTATTTGGCTCGGTAGATCAGGCGTAGTATTTATTCCTTACAATTCCTAGGAATAGAGAGAAGAAAAAAAAACAAACAACCAACACAACCGACTGTAGTCAGCTTTTTGGAATGAATGGGCGAGAGTCAGTGTTTGAGTTTGGCGCGCCCGGTAACCTAGCGACCGGCGCTTCTGGTTATCCAACCATGCATCAGTAGTGCATCAGTAGTTTCATTTATTTGGCTCGGTAGATCAGGCATAGTATTTATTCCTTACAATTCCAAATATCCAAAATAATATAAGGAAAGAAGAAAAAAGTTAAATAAGCCTGTTCGAGACCAAATAGTCAATGTCAGAACGACGAGATGGAGTCATGGATAAATAATCTAACACCGATAAGCTGTGCCAATCCCCTACAGCCTTAATATCCGTCAGGTCAACACCAATGTTGTGAAGAAAAGTGGCTCCCGAACGACGGAGGGAATGGAGACTTGCATCAGATGAAGGAAGGCCTATGCTGGCGACCAGGAACTTTAAAAAGTTTAGAACTTCATAGTAAAGAACTGGCCGGATTAGATCATCACATTTGCACAGGAAAATAGGAGAATCCGGAGGAGCAGAAAACAAGTCGATGTTGGCCTCAATGAAGGAGACAACACAGAAGGGAGATCCACACATCCTCCTAATAGGAATCAGTAGAGCACCATCTGAAGATGAGCGATTTTTGCTGGTAAACACAGATAACACCAGGCCAGAAGCATCAATTTTCACATTAGAGCGAGTCAAAATGTGAGAAGAATACACTGGGGCTAGCTTGTCAGGAATGATATTAGATTTCCTCAGCAAGGATCTGAATGAGAGAATAATAACTCCCCACATAGCAGAAGCACGAGGATCCTGGCAATTCACGTGAAGGAACATGTTGAGAAGATCCTCCTTTGATAGAGTCATGGCCTGACGAGGGGGGGCACCCACCCTACGTTTAAGACCCAGGAGCAGCATCTTAATGTAGAAAGATGAGCGAAACTCAGCAGAAGAACCACAGAGTTTATGAAGGCTGATCACTGCAGATAGGTAGTTGTCTATAGAAGTGAACTTCATGTGAGTACCCAGATACGCAAGAAATCTGGCCACCGTGGAGACTGTAGCAGGAACAGGAGAAAGTCCGTGGAAATAGCAAAAGTCGACGAATTTCTTCCATTGCAAGGCCCTAATCTTAGATGTATTAGGAGCCCAGGCTGATGAGATATTAACACTGATGAGGTTATCCAATAGCCCACCTGCGCTGGCATCTGCGCATGTCCGGATGTGGGCGCGGTGCAGAGTATTATGGGACAGATTGTAGTATTAGCTGGGCAGCAGGGTACGCGGCACCATGACCCGGGTACTGTGGCTAGTTAGTGGGTAGGCCTACCGTGACCAAACAAGGAACAGCGGCCGTCGGGCGTGAATTTCAAAATGACGATAGTAATTCTAAGATCCTGACGTCTGTCACTGCACAGAGAATATCAGAATATTGCTTTTCGAAATATGAACCATTTCTCCCACCTCTATATATCCTGAATATATCCAAGCATGTATTATTAACGCGATTTGCACAGGGGAGGTATAAAGGTATATCACTATAGTTTATGACAGGTTAATTAGACACCGGTGTTTTCTCTCTGATGTCGAGGAGTGGATGAAGGAATGGCCACTAGTTCTTGTTAATCTGTTAACACCCTCATAAAAGAACAGCTGGATTATGGTATGACTCTGCCCCCTCGACCAAATTTGGATGATAATTCCTCTTGTCTTAGCAGTAATAGGATATCAGGTCTCTCATCCCGTTCCAGTCTACCGCCATAGGCGGTGGTGGGTGACATTTAATGGTCAAAAGATCACATCTTACCCCCACTTCCCCCCACTTTCTTGTCAAGGAATAGGGCGCTAAACTATATATGGAAGGATAAAGAACAATGACAATATAATTATATAAGACAATGTGAGCTAGGTGAGAATAATGATAATATCTAACTTATTAACTTGTAATCATACACATTAATATGGGGAGATATGCAAATACCGTTAAAATAGGATATGATATGTTGACGACTAATACCAATAGATATCTAAATATGATAACAATGATAATGATAGATATTCTGAACAAACAATAATACGAGATATTTCACAGAAATAAAGATATTTCAATGTAGGCTATGTTAATGAACCCAACTCTCACTCATTACATAATAATGCAATATAAATCAATAAATCACCAATGAATCGAATATTCAATACCTGATTATATAAGCAGAAAAGTAGACTTGTGTCATATATAGCTGAATGTACTGGATATATTAAAGTAACCTAAAATACAACCATATTAAATGTGTTGATAAGGGCGTAAAGCAACCAATCTCACTCACTCACGTTTTGGACGCAAGATCCTTTAATATTTGAGCGTGAATGTTATTTTTTTTAGGATTATATAGAAGAGAATATATTCCTTCAGGGAATAATGCCCCCGAGAGCAATTTGTTATTATTATAACATCCAAGAAAACAACATGTTTACCCATCCATCTCGTTGCAATGTTTTTCAAAGGCTAAGTTAATGGTGGCCGCTTGCCGCACTGTGTGCAATGGTGCGTGCAATACTCCACCTCCCATAATCCTTTGCGCGAACGAAATCCAAGATGGCCGCCGCGCAGGTGGGCTATTCCGATAGAGGGAAAGGACGTGTTGGGTTGAGGAGACCTGCAACAACATAGATCAAGATCATGAATATCTGCATTAGGAAGGGCATGTAGACGAGACAAGATATCAGGAGCACAGTTTAATGATCCAGCAATATGAGTAGCAGTAAGGTGGAAGTTATGAAGGGCTGACACCCAAAATATGTCTCGAAGCAGAGACATACAATTTTTGTTGGAGCTCCTACCAGTGTTAAGCATATACACGACTTGAGTGTTATCCGTATGGCAAACTACTCTGTAACCCAGCCATTCAGGGCCGAATCTGTAAGTAGCCAGCCAAATCGGAACCAATTCCAAGAAATTGATATTAAACTCAGATGGAATCACATTCAACCAGTGCTGATGAGAAGGTGTAGTCGCAAATACTTGTACAGGGGGCTGTGAGTCTGAGAAGGAGCCAGCTAGCCAATCGAGACCCCAGATTAGTCCATATCCAGCAAAAGAAGCATCGGACGAGAGAGGAATCGAGTCGGAGAAATGATGGCTAATCATACAAGCCTTGCCGTTAAATGAAGCTGCAAAACTGTCCCACCACAATATGTCCAAGTGGAATTCATCTGACAACTTGATCGATTTTGTGGCAGGAGGGATGGCTTTTAACATGTCGATGATCCTTCTGGAGAACGTACAACCTCCCTTCACAAGCTTAGAGGCGTGTGCTAATACCCCACACAAAACTTTTAACTGATGAGGAGTGGCACGAGTCTTGCCCTTGAAGAAAGCAATCTCAGCATGAAGTTTCTGAAGCTTGTCGTCCGGCAAGGACAATGTCATATCTGAAGAATTAATAATAATCCCGAGATAACGTGTGGATGTAGATGGGGAGGAACACTTGTGCCAGGCGACCTGGAAGCCTAGCTGGCCGAGCAGATCAATAAGGGTTGACTGAACTAGTTGACAGTCAGCAAAGGTATCCCCCCAGCAGATAAAGTCATCTAGATAATTCACCACATTGTAGAAACCTCTACGTGCCATACATGAAACAACGAAGTCAGAAATAGTGTTGAATATGTAGGGGGCCGAAGACAACCCGAAGCATAGACGCGTGTCGAGCAGAGTGAGGGTGGAGTCACCGAAGGTCCATCTCAGGCCTTGATACGTCCATTGAGAATGGTGCACTGAAATCGATCTATAGGCAGCTCTTATATCCACAGTAGCCATATAAGTGCCTCGTTTGATATTGGAAGCAACATCGTCGACTGACTTGAAACGAAAAGGCAATGCTGTTGACGTCATGAAATTGTTAATAGAAATAAAATCAGGTTTACTACAATCGGTGATGGGGCGAAAGGCATTTGATCCCTTAGGAACTGCCCCGATCGAATGGATACAGCGAGGATAGACACTGCAAGAAATCATCTTGCCCTCGCGTAATTCCGTAGAAAGTAGGTCAGATATAAACACTGAAGCAGGGCCTTTTGTGGCTGACGAATAATTATCACAGTGATAAGAAGGAACACAAGCATCAGGATCCACGATGTAAAATCCTTCTGAGATACCTTGAAAAAGGAAATCACGAAGAATCAGATCGGTCTCATGGCGTAACTCGTTGAGCCAGCCGGCTAAGTTCATCTGTGACTTGACTCTGCCGATAAGATGGGAACAGCTGAGTCGAATGGAGAGGGGCAGATCAACAACCCTAACATCGATGATTTCTGAAGAAGTAACAGGGTTATCATGACGAGAGTCGGAATCAGCATTCCTATCCAGGTAAGGAGTGGACTGATTGTCACAATCGGGGTGATCCAAGGCAGAGGTTGAAGGGAGAGAAGAAACAGTGTTGTCGGAGGATGGGAAAAGATCATCATGGCCGCCATCTTGCCGGAAGTAAGAGGCGGAAGAGGCTAGGAAGACTTGTCTGCATGGGTGTTCGAACCCCGACAAAATCCCACCTTGTGTAAAGTAGATCTACATTTACCACAACAATGGAGGCGAGTACAGTGTCCAACACAAGTGGCATGGTTAAACTTAAAACACACATCCTCCGGCCAATCATCAGGAATGGAGAGACGACCAGAAGATTTTTTCTGAACAGACGGCTTGGAAATCTTGGATTTAGTCTCCGCTGCAGACGTAAAGTGTGCCGCTAAGGAAAGAGGGCTGCGAGGGACAAACCCTTCCGAAGGAGAACGGAGATAATGATCCACAACTTCTCTGTCATAGCTTGAATAAGCGGAAATAGCATACTGCCTACCAATAGCAAAGCTAAGCATATGTTGAAAGTGGGTCAAATAACTTCTCCAGTCGCCAGAAGAATTAATTAGATGCTCTAAGACCAGAGACATACTGTAGAAATACTCCGACAAAGTCATCTTCGCCGGGTCCACGGACTTCATAGGTACACCCTTGATTAAACATAAATACTGGTAATCTGGCCGAAGGGGCATACCTTGCGTTCTGGTCACTGAGGGATCCATAGCAATCGAAAGCTGACTCATGGAATTAGCCATCAAGGCGAAGGCTTGGGCGGCAGTAGGGTCCGAACCGGAGGCGGAGTGCAAGGTAGCAGAGGCCGGAGGGAAGACGAGAGGGGCCACGACAGGAGCCATGACAGGGACAGCAGCTGCTGCGGCCGGCGGAGGCGTCAGGGTGACAGCCGGTGACAGGGTGACAGCCGGGGGTGCTGAAGAGGGAACAGACGGTGTAGTTGGAGGTGGAGGAGGTGGTGGAAAACGAACAGGCAAGTGAGAAGTTACAGTCTCCAACGCAAGCAATCTACGGCCAACCTTAGTCAAGGCAGAGGTGGCGGCCACAAGCTGTGTCTGTTGAAGCTGCATCATGTTGTATAAGGAGTTCATATCAATCGGCCCTTCCGACGATTGCAAGGGTTTGGACTTAAAGCACAGCTGTGTAGATGCGTTGCAACTGCCCTCCTGCTAAATAATTAAACTGTTAAACCGTAACTGTTAGCATCCAGTGAGTAGCGGCTGCGAGTTGCGTCTTGGGGTGACGATTATGATTCTTGTTCAACATTATTATGGATATTTTGTTTTTCAAATGACCAGTATTCCCCGATCTGACCCATTGCAAAAGCCACCCACCGTCCCGTCCCCCCACCCGTCCCGTCCCGGCCGTGTAGGCTGACTGTACAGCTCTACACGGCCCAACAGGTAGAGGATGAAAAAATAAAAATTAGGGTACCCAACGAGCCTTGAACTCCCAACCCTCAGGTCTGGAGTCCAGCACTTTGCCTCGTTGCTATCAGCGGTAGTCGGGAGTGCACTCCTTCATTCCAGGAGTCATACGCCTAGGGTGACTCATGCCGAGTGAGTCTTTAATAGAAAATGTACTACAGGTAATAGAATTTGTAAGTTAGCTAAGATTTTTCTTCATAATCCTGTCTAGGGGATCCATATCTACAAGAATCAGTCACTGGTTTGGGGCCTGCAACTAGTTTTCTATGCAAACAGGTCGATATTGCCTGACTCCCATACATGGTCCTTGCTGAACCGGAAGGGTCTGATGTCACTCATGAAAGGCTAAGAAGTAGGCCACGGCCTGAGCCGCGGGATTGTGACGCTTCGTAAATCTGTCCCGATAGGATCGTGAGATCCACTAAAACTGTTAGAGTTATGACTGTCGGCTGCTGACTTGTTTTCGTCTGTAATTTGGGTTATTGATAAGTTTGGCGAAGGTCAATTGTACATTGTCTGAAAATCTGACCCATATATGTTCTTTCCTAGGCTAACAGCATTCACACTAAAGACGTTATATTCTGCACGAAGCCTCTCTAATAGGATTAGAAATAACATGAGAGTTATTACCGAAGCCCAAATCTACGTGTTGCGGAAGCAAGGGTCATCAGGTGCATGGACAGACTGGAAGCGGGCAACACGTATGCTGGTGGGTATATATGGGTCAGATTTTCAGAAAATGTACAATTGAACTTCGCCATTCTTCTCAAATAACCCAGATTTCAGATGAAAATAAAGTTCAAAATGCAGTTTAACTTAACCAGACAGATTGCTAGAATCAATGCAATGCTGAATATTCTCGAATTTACCAAGTATTGACCAAATTGCAGCCTAATTTAGCAGAATTGACTAAATGTGTACAGCTGCCAATTGTACATTTTCTGAAAATCTGACCCATATGTCGAAGTTTAAACAAATTTTTGATTCCTTCTTTTTTATTGAGTCCTTGCATTATATACTTTAAACCTGCACCTGTTATTTCTCAATGTTGGTGACCTTGACAATATTGTTTATGGGTGAAGTCGTCAGAAAATGTACAATTCGCCTTCACCAATTCAAAATACATTACAAAGACGTTACTGGTCCCATTTCCATGAACGACAAATGGGAGGAGTTAATGATAGCAGTAACGTCCTAATGGAACCCAGCCTTTAGCCAAAGTCATGTATGGGAGATGGACAATATAGTAATTATGATTTTATGATTTATCTATGTTTCAATGAACAATCTTCAATTTTAGGGTGGCATCGTAAAGAGACCATTTATTCTATCAACATACATGCTGATATCTCTCCTAGAATCGAACCTAAGCCCCCGTGTAAGTATGCGTTCTTGATTTTTTCCCCACATCCAAATAAAATTCTAACATCATATCAATAATTAAATGAAATAGATACCAATATGCAACATATTGATTTGGATCATGTTGTAGATATAGAGAACCTACTTCTTGTAAGATCCTATCGATCTACGCTCACTAAAGGTGCCTACAAAATCGTGGCCATGCAGTCCCTCACATCACAGCTCTCCCGCCCTTGATATAACCTTCAATGTGTTGATAAGGGCGTAAAGCAACCAATCTCACTCACTCACTCACCCTCACATCACAGAGTAGTCATAGACATTACACAGATTTCGGGTGAGTTCGTAGGAATCTTTTGAAATGTGTATGACTAGTCGTAGACTGAATATGAGGCCCAATTCTTGAAGGTGTGGGCCAAAATTGAGTCCATGATTTGTCATAGGAGAATTACGATTGGTTGTGGGATTGGTCGTAGAAAAGCTACGATTTTGTGATTTTGGGGACGAGGTACACATACCCAAGTTTTGTTTTGTTTTAAATATTTTATGATCCCTTTTTCCATGAATCAATGTCACTGCGGTGATAATCTTGAAATAAAACTATTACATACATTATGTATTAAATATGATGGTTTTGTATTATGTAATGATGGTTGTACATACGATTGGCAACCCATGGTAATTATCACGTTTAAGGGTATTTGTGCCTTTTTGTAATTTAAAAATTTAAAAAAATTTACATTTAGCATCCTAAGACTTTAATAGGCATCAACTAAGGGTTGTGTGCCTTTTTGTAATTGTCTATGGCCAAAGATTTTTTAAAATAATTCTCATATTTTATATTTAGTATGCTTATATTGTGAGAGGCATCAACTATCTATTCCGTTCAGGCCTAACTACTAGAACTACTTATGAGCTTGCACAGTTTGCCTATGTGCTGGGGCTGGCCAAACACACAAGAGCAACTGAAGTTCTTAATTTACTCAAAAAGAAAGCACGTATAGTACAAGGTAAGTAATTTTCACGCTCCACCAATAACGGACTTGCATGTCTGCCATCTTGAATCAGTTGGGTCAGATTTTCAGAAAATGTACAATTGGTTGCTCTACTTATTTAGAAAATTCTGCTAAATTAGGCTGAAAAAAGGATGAATACTGGGTATATCTGAGTATATTTGGTATCATATTGATTTAAAGTATCAGTTCTGTTAAGTTAAACTGCATTCTAAAGCTCTTTTTTGTCTTAAAAGTGGGTTATTTGAGAGGATTGGTGAAGGCGAGTTGTACATTTTCTGAAAATGTGACCCAGTTATTGGGGCTCCCATGCCAATATCCATGTGTTATCCATTTTCCCAAAACACAAGCCTCCATCTTGCACTTGGTTTTTACAGATCTTTTATCCAAGATATGATATTGGTAAAAGCATTCTTGCAATTTTCAATGAAAATGTTGCTAAATATTTGTATGGAATCCATCCCAGTATAGTGTAACAGATTTGCACAGTGGTACATGCAAATCCCTTTTTGGAAGTTGGGGTCATGACTGTGAACTTGCTATTCTTAATCTTCATTAATGATCTGGGTAATAGCCTCACATACCATGTATTTATTGTACGCCGATGACACAGTACTCTATTCAGAGACCAATCTAGCATGAAAAACTAATATTTCCCATAAATGATGAAAGTAGGTAGGTTTTTATTACTTTGGTGCTCATACTGACTTCGGCGGCAGAAACCTTAAAAAATCAGAAATAGATGGAAATAACACACCACCATCATAGTGCACATGCATAGTGAGATAATGATGGCAAGAACAACATATATTCATAATAATTTGAGACATTTTGATGGTGCAATTGAAAAGATTTTTTGGCTGCTGTATAGACTAGGATATAGCAACTTGTAGTAGAGGTTGGGGACCAAGAGATCTTGTATTGTATATGGGTCAGATTTTCAGAAAATGTACAATTCGCCTTCACCAATCTTTTCAAATTAGCTAAATTTAGGACAATAATGAGCTTCAAAATGCAGTTTAACATAACAGAACTGATACTTTAAATCAACACGATACCAACTATACTCAGACATACCCAGTATTCATAATTTTTCAGCCCGATTTAGAAGAATTTCCTAAATTTGTAGAGCTGCCAATTGTACATTTTCAGAAAATCTGACCCATATAATAAAAGATCTTTTAGGAAATCAAAATTGAATACTATAGTCTATTTTGTCCATGCGACTATGACAGATCTATTGCTTTCACAGGGGCAACAGTACCACAGAAGTACTGGGTCTATAAACCTTCACCCTATAGCTACTATAGAAACACTCAATACGAGCTGGAGGCCAATGCTTACGGAATACTCGCTCTGGTGGCTAATGATGACAGCGAGGGGGCAGGACCACATGTGGAATGGATTATCCGTCGTAAGAATTCTGCAGGATATGCATCCACTCAGGTAAAGTTTGTTCAGACAAATTGCATCCTTTTAAAGCTCCACTCTCAGCTAATAAAAACGAAGGATTTTTTATTTTTGCTCTGTTCTTTTTCAACTTAGGTATAAGTCATTTGTCGAGGGGCAATGTGATCGTTGAGGCCAGAGCAACTACAAGATGCGGAGTTTTTTTTAGTCCATGGTGGTGATGAATTAAATGTAAATTACAACAAAAAGTCCTTTATTTACTTACAAAGTTTCGACCATTCTTCTCTGACGGATGCCGGACACAACACAATAGTTTATTCCATGATTTGGCCGTGAGCGGACAGTATAATCGATATACTTGCCGCTCACAAGGTGGACAATATAAACTCCCTGTATTGTACAGTGATGTCACTACCATTCGAGACTATCGGTGAGCCATGCGGACAACACAATTTGGCTAAATAAATCAAATAAACTTGTAATAAGTTAAGAATCATGGAATAAAAGCCAGAATACCATAGTATCGCGTCTTTGGAGGGCTGTATTCACCTGGTGGAATACAACCCCCTCATACGCAATACTATGGTATTCTTGCGATAGTACATCGGAACATCTTGTGATTGATGTAACATTGGTAACGCTAGTAAGAGTCCTTGACAACGCTTTTTCCCGTGTACAGTGTGGCGATCAATGGTGGGGGAGGGGAGGCATGCCTTTACATACAAATGTTTCATTATACCAGGGCCATTATACCAAAGTATTAATGGCTCTGATTATACGCACTTCACCATGGAGTGACATAAAAGTACCATTAATTAGGTCAGAGACAGGACATAATTCAATGATTTTTGTAATATTCTGTGAATACGTCGTTTCTGAGATTGGGTGTTCATGTGCAAAAGATGCGCTTGCAGCATCTACACTTCCGGTTCTGTAGCTAAGAAGTACCCTACGGCCATATGTAACATGCATGGTCTTGATGCCTAAGAAAATCACTACACTGTGACTGGTGTCAGGTCAACTATTGAATAAAAACGTTTCCAAAAAAAACATAACGCAAGTTGCTGGCTACTTTCGTCGAGTTAATAAATTGTTAAAGAGTTTGAAATTTACATGCTCAGATTATGCTAGACAGGCTAAGGGAACTTTGGTTAATATCTGATTAAAGCATTGACCACCATGAAAGCATTAACAAAAGGAGGCGAGTGGTGCATAGGCCGGCGGAAGTGCGTATATTGCCGACGCACTTCGTGGTCAGCGCTAATTCTACCTCCTTTCCCCGCTAGGGAGAGGTCACACACAATCTAGGAAGCGATGTATTAGAAAGAAAACAACCATGTATAAAACACCACCAAAATGCACCAGGAGAACTCTTACTTTCACCAAAATTGCGTGAAATACGACCTCAGTTTTGACTGTTTTTATATTGGTTTAGATAGACATATAGGTGATTAAAAGATCATTAATGGTTCAAGTGGAAACAAACTACAATAGAATACATCTCATCTTTTCAGACCAACGTAGTGACTCTGCAGGCCCTGACGTACTATATGGAGCATGCAGCGAGGCTGAAGCTACCGCAGGATCGCCTGGAGATCAGTTGTATCCTGAATGGCATTCAAGAACCATTAACTCTTAACAGTGAAAACCTTGGCACAGCAGTTGTCACAGATGTGAGTATTTTTCAGATTTTGTAAAGACATTGACACCGGCCTAAAGTGTCAATATGTGGGTCAGATCGTCAGAAAATGTACAATACCCCTTCACCAGTTCTCTCAAATAACCCACATTTCAGACACAAATCAGGTTCAAAATAGAGTTCAACATAACCAAACAGATTGTTTGAATCAAGGCAATAATACATATACTCCGGTATAGCTAGTGTTGACGATGTTTCGGTCTAATTTAGCAGAGTATACTAAATGTGTTGATCTGTCAATTTTCTGAAAATCTGACCTATATAGTAATGAATAATACTAGTTCATTTTGAGTTTTTTTAAGATGTATATTTCACAATTATGTAATCATGAATTTATACAAAACGGTTGAACCAGAGGTTATCAACAAGGTTTCTTGACGCACAGGGTGGCTTTAATTGCTGCTGTTTTCATGAGTGGCCCTAGTATAGGAAACAGGTGAGAATGGCTGTACCACCTTGACTGAGAATGGATAGACACAGTGCTAATGTTCATTCCTGGAATTTCCTACCTAAGCAAGGAAAAATAGCTTAGCAAGGAACATTATAAGGAAGGATTTCTCAGTCTAGGCTCAGAGCCTCTCAGATCAGATAAGAATGGTATGTCAGTGATTGGACGCCTACTGCGCTAATGGCTTTCTCGGCCATGGAGTCGGTGTCATAATGGGATTATAATGGCCTTTTGTGGTATTAATGGGATTATTTATGACATGATAACAATAGGTGATGTGTTCCAGAAAAATTAGTCGCAAAAAATTTAGATTTTGAGATATCGTTATATTCGAAAAGATGAGATCAAGCCGATTCCAATGATAGTAAACAGTAGGACTACTAATAAGAAATTCTATATTTTATGTTTGATATTATCATTTTTGAAAAAAGGGCTTGCAATATTTCTGGGTGGATGATTACTAGTAAAGTAGCTAGATATACACTATAAGATGACCTTCGTAATGCATGTATATATTCAATACACAGAGTTGAAATTTGGTACATGTATTCATGCTATAAACAGCGTTAATTACCCCAAAAATAAAAACATTCCCACGAATACATCTTGTGAATAAAACACTTTGAAAAATAGCAGTATTGCAAACAAAATGAAACTAACTTCTAGCACCTGTCAATTTTGTAGCTAAGTCAGAGGGTTGGTAAAACAGCGGTGCTGACATGTACAGGTACAGGCACAGGTGCAGCCAAATTTAGCGCCACATACTACGCTAAGGAATCTGCTGAGGACCGCTGTGCCTTTATTGTGACCGTTGTTGCAAACCCTCCAGAGAGGTGGAACCTACAACAGATGGACATTACCGTTTGTGCAACGTAAGTATTGGCTAGTCTTGTGGTATGGTTACATGGGTCAGATTTTCAGAAAGTGTACAATTCACCTTCACCAATCTTCTCAAAATAACCCAAATTTCAGACGAAAATTAAGTTCAAAAGACAGTTCAACCTAACCAAACAGATTGCTAGTATCAATTCATTGTCGAATATGCTTGAATTTACCTGGTATTGACCAAATTGTAGCCTAATTAAGCAGAATTTAGTGAATGTGTACAGCTGCCGATTGTACATTTTCTGAAAATCTGACCCATATGGAGCCTAGTCAGGGTACGTTGAGATCTGCATGCTAAAGGGCCTGTCCACTAAGCTGATTCTCATGTGATTCGCAGGGAACCAATTGGAAAAGGGTCCTCTGTGGTGCAAACTCGCATGTGAATCGGCTTAGTGGACTAGGCCCTTATATTAAAGCTGTTTCTGATCACCAAGTTTCAATTTTGAAGCAAATATGAAGTGGTCTGGGCTGGCTAAATAGCATGAGTAGCATGCTGTGGGTTCTGAATGTTTTGTGGTCATTTAAAATATAGACATAATAGATCTTTTGTCCTCAGATAGAGTGGGCCACATTTCAGCTGATCTGCTGATTTAGATTTCAGATAAAAATTGGTCAGAAATCTGGCCAGTGTGTCCCTGAACCAAGCCAATTCATTTTTGCTGGGTTAAATGTGTTTGGCAGATTTGTTATGCCAAAGCTGTTAGTCGTTCTGTTAGTCAGTGTCCACTAAGGACCTGCCAGACATGGTGAGCTTTATCATTGAGTCGCCAGTCTGGGGGATAACAGGAAGATTTAGCAACCAACCACAACGCAACAGCACAACGAAAGAAAACTTTAACGACTTAAAAAAACCCATCAAGTCTAGCCTACTGTAGTAGGCCCCACTGTCTGTTTGTTTGTTTGCTTGTTTGTTTGTCTCTTTGTTTGTTTGTATACGTATAATGTGAGGAATTTTTCACTTAGTTTGTCCAAGATAAGGGACCAAAAACAATTTTGAATTGTATAATGTATACTTAGAAATCCTAGTTTCTTTTTTCTCTCTGGCTCAGGGCCCAGTGGTATACCACCTTAGGGTGAATTGGGGAGCCATGATTTAAATAACAACAACCTTACACTGATGTAACTGCTCGTTAACCTGAATAAAAAACAACAAAAAAAACGCTAACGTAAATTTATGCTAGTTTCTCACAATAGTGTGGGCCGAACGTAATGGCAGGAATCAATCAGTTTTAGAGGTGGAGAGGTGTTTTCAGAGGGCAAAAAAACACACAATTTCATGAAGGTAAGTAGTGTGTTACACCTGGATACAAAGAAAAACACCTACGCTTATTTGTACATAAAAATGAAATCATTATTGACCATCAATTTAGTGTGAAATAGACATACGTTGGGAACGTATTGACCCGCCTCTTACCGTTATTGATGTCCATATCTCAGGTAGGCACGCTAAGAATAGCACACCTAGTAATGACGTAGTGCTCATAAAACATACGTTAGCGTTAGTGTTAGCGTTAGCATTGTGGTTGCTAAATCAGCCTATTAGCGATATTTAACAACCGCAACGCACAAAAGCAACACTAACGCATCCACTATCTTTTAGTACATTCTTACTGTTGTGGGGATGTCTTGAGAGGCCTGCAATGCAGATGCCCTTGGCCTATCGCCTCTCCAGATATCCCCACAGCGGTAGTAATGTACAAATAGTTAGTGGATGCGTTAGTGTTGCGTTGGTGCGTTGTGGTTGCTAAATCTCCCTATTATCAGATGAATGGTAAGAGGGGGGAAGTATCACTGTATATTGGTTTTGGGCTGGGGATTAAATTATGAATCCATGTAGAGTACATTAAAAACTGCTGATGTTGAAGGAAAAAAGGTATTTAGGACATTTATGTAAAAATCAACTAATCAATGAGTGGTATTTATTATTATTTGCGTGATTTACGCATGGTGCGTATTTCACTAGTGGCGTTGTCATGGCAACCATTCTGGCTTTTTACTAGCATGTCTTATAGGCAATATTGTAGGGAAATGGCCCAAATAATATAAATGCACTATACTCGCCCCGATAGGGTTAAAGTGTGGCGTCTAACTCTTTATCTACTACTGCCGACCTATCGATGCCCTAAAACCCTGCACACACACAGCCGATTTTACCCCCGATTGCCCCCCGATTTTGGTCTTCTGATGAGTCCTAGGATTTCATTTCCAATCCTGGTTCATTTTATTTCAAAAACATAAACCAGGATTTGAAATGAAGTCATAGGATTCACTGGGAGACCAAAATCGGGTGGTAATCGGGGGACAAATCGCAAGTGTGTGGGCAGGGTCTAAGCCTGCCTATGACAAACTGAAATTAAACTGAAAACTCATCTAGTTGCCTTGTCTTCCATTAATATTAAAAAATATATATGGGTCAGATTTTCAGAAAATGTACAATTGGCAGCTGTACACATTTAGTAAAATCTGCTAAATTAGGCTTCAATTTGGTCAATACTAGGTAAATTCGAGTAAATTCGGCATTGCATTGATTCTAGCAATCTGTTTGGTTAGGCTCAACTGTATTTTGAACTTTATTTTCATCTGAAATTTGGGTTATTTGAGAAGATTGGTGAAGTTGGATTGTACATTTTCTGAAAATCTGACCCATATAATGAAGACAACAGTATAACACTTTTATTAAACCATTTGAATCTATTCATCTATTTCATCTATTCATCAATTATTACCCCGCTTCCAGAAGATACTAATGCCTACCAAGTCCCTCACTAGGAAAAACAAGAGCACATTATGTGTTATGGGTGAGACTTTCAGAAAATGTACAATTTATCTTCACCAATTTTTCAAATAACCCAAATTTCAGACAAAAATAAAGTTCAAAATACAGTTCAATCTAACCAAACAGATCGCTAGAATCAATGCAATGCCAAATATACTCAAATTTACCTAGTATTGACAATTTGTCAGTCTAATTTATTTAGCCATATTTACTAAATGTGTACAGCAGCCAATTGTACATTTTCTGAAAATCTGACCCTTATACGTGAATACATAATATCCCGCAGCCGAACACAATCCAAACACATGTTGAACACATTCCCCTATGAAGCAACAGCCATCATTCATCAATAATCATTGTCCCTGATGAAGCCCCCACCCCCACCCCGACCACCCCCTATGGGCGAAATATTGGATAATAAAATGAAAATTGTCGAAGATGTCGACTTAAGTGATTCTTCTCTACTTTAAATTGGAATTGCAGGTGGATACATTTTACTGCTGATAAGTTATCTAAATGATTCTTCGGTTTGGCCTGTTTTGGTGCAATAAATCTCCATGTTGACTGGTGGTTCAAGCCAACCTCTGTCTTGTGAATTCATTTCCAGATATAATCATTAGACATCGGACGTCCCATATATTATGCTCTTAAAAAAAAGAAAAAAAAAGCCTGGGGCCAAATAACATGTAACATGTAACTCTCAGCCATTAACATATTTTCCTTTGTGAACCTTAGGGCTCTATTGAATAATAATAATAAATTTCATCAGACTGGTTTCTTTTTGTTTTCTTTTTCGGGATAGTGAAAATGACTTAGTCACACCTGAAATGTGACGTGTTTTAGGAAAATGAGTCACAAGTCGCAATTAAAATTGCTATTTTTCAAAGTGTTTTATTCACAAGATGTATTAGCGGGAATAGTGTTATTTTGGGGGTACTTCACGTTGTTGATAGCATGAATACATGTACCAAATTTCAAGTCTGTGTATTAAATATATTCATGCATTATGAAGGTCATCTTATAGAGTATATTTAGCTACTTTTTAGATAAATAAATAAAGAAATAAATAAAGAAATATTGCAAGCCTTTTTTTTAAAAAATGATGATAACAAACATAAAATATAGAATTTCTTATTAGTAGTCCTTATTAGTACTCATCTTTTCCAATATAACGATATCTCAAAATCAATTTTTTGCGACTTTTGCGACAAATGTCGTCATCAATATTCATTACATCTATTGAATAATAATAAATCTTCATCATATTTTTCTTTTTTTTTCTTTTTCAAGATAGCGAAGACGACCAAGTCACACATGAAATGTCCTCATCATTATTCATCATCTAAGAAATTGACATTTTATAAGAAGGCCAGTTGACTAAACTAGCCCATTTAATCCCTAATATAATGCAATATTTGTATTTAAATATTTTTATTTAGCCAAGCGTCATGTGATACACAATATTCTCAGTCAAAGCTAATGGAAAAAAAAGAAAGAAATTACCAGTACAGTTATACAAATCGAGCAGGTCAACAAAAGTGTATTACTGAGATTTACAATCAGAAATAAAGAAAAAAGAAAAACAAATTATCTTAAAACCTAAAAAGAAGTTAAGATCAAGTGCAGAATGAGGAGCATCGTCATACTACATCAGAAATAGACATACGGGCGTCAACATACTCATTATCAAGACAATCCATGAAAACAAAGATTTATCAGTATAATAATAGTTACAACGTTCCATAATCACCCATGTGAGGGTAAACGCACCAACTAGCAAGGCACAAATGAAACGCACAAATCACAAATCAAAAACAACCAAGTACAAGCACAGTGAGACCAGAATTACAAGTCGGGACAATTCCCCAGGCCAAGAAGAGCACCATATCGACACCAGTTCTGTACGTGATGGTCCAGCATGTAGACCTGCGGTTGGAAGTTGGTAGAAATAATTGTATTATGTGTCAGATTTTCAGAAAATGTACACTTGGCAGATCAACACATTTATTAAATTCTGCTAAATTAGGCTGAAAAATGTAATGTGTTTCAGGAAAATAAGTCATAATTCGGAAAATTGATATTTTTCAAAGTGATTTTTTCACAAGATCACATTATTGGAATGTTCTGATTTTTGGAGGGCTTATCACTTATAGTTATATCAATCGATGTATCAAATTTCGGGACAATCTATGTAATATATCCTTTCGTTTTAAAGGTCCTCACATGGACTACATTCAGTTACTTTACTGTTTATTGACCCCAAGAAATATTGGAAAGTTTTTTCTCAAAAGTTAAAATATCAAACTTAAAATCTAGAAATACTTTTTAGATTATTAGACTGTTTACTATCATTAGAATCGGCTTGATCTCATCTTTTCAAATATGATGATATCTCAACATCTATTTTTTGCGACTTATGACTCATTTTCCTGAAACACATCACAAATGGTCAATATATTGACCATTTATACTATATTTCTTTGAATATTGAATACTGCTACTATTAATAGCAGAATTTCGGTAATTTGTAGAGCTCTCAATTTGACCTTTCTAGGTGACCCCACCCTCTGAAATGGGTTCCATATCTAAATAACGACCCATTAGGATTTGTCCAAACCATTCAGTTACAAAAAAAATATCTTCCGATTGTACATTGTCAATCATTTTTTCCCGATGCTGAATTGGTCGTAAATAATTATGAACATAATTAGACAAACACAATAAGAGATGTACTCTTCTGAGTAAAGCAGTAACTAACATCTACTCAAACACAATTAGATGCACTCTTCTGAGTAACGACCATTAACCATTGTTTGTTTACAAGTCAAGTGCTTTTTTATTCCGATACCAGACGGCGTAATGACCTTGAAACAATAACCTTGCTTGTCATGGTACGCCGAGGAATTTCTAGTCTCTATGGGTCAGATCTTCAGAAAATATACAATTCGCCTTCACCAATCCTCTCAAATAACCCACATTTAGGAGAAAAATGAGCTTCAAAATGCAGTCTAACATAACAGAACTGATATTTTAAATCAATTCGATACCAAATATATACTCAGATATACCCGGTATTCATCATTGTTCAGCTTAATTAAGCAGAATTTCCTAAATGTCAGCTGCCAATTGTACATTTCCTGGAAATCTGGCCCACTAATACAGGAAAACGGAGGAGGGAGGGATGGAGCAGAGGAGAAGGGCGATGTCATTACACCACAAATACGGGGGAGGAAGGACGCAGAAGAGAATGCGGAAGAGGAGGAGGAGAACCACAAGAAACCAGCAAAACCACTCTGGAGAAAGAAAGGAGAATTAAAGCAGTAAAAGAGAAGAGGAGATCAACAACAGTGAAGGAAGATCATACAGGAGAACCTTTAATATAGGAAGAGAAGAAAAAGGAAAGCTTGGCGTTTCTTTCTTTAAGAAAACCTGCGAGACTTGAGAGAAAAAACCTTACTGTGCATAAATTTGCTCTAATTGTCATTGTTTGGTAATTCATCCATGCTTTGACAGTCGTCATCTTCTACTATAAGAGTACAGACATAGAATCATGTGTGTATATTTATAAATTATAATTCATAGTGCATTCCTTCCACCAAAAGGTCATAGTTAGATAGATAGATAGAGCAATCTTTTATTTATCAAAAAAGAGTTTACAGTGATAAACAGATCTTCCCAGATCTTCCAGCTGCTCCCGTTAAGTCAGTCAGGTTCAGAAGGCCGTTTTTGACCCCTAAGTTTTAGGGGTCATTAACACTTTTAGCCTTAGACTTAGCGTTGTGGTTAAGCTTATCGCTGGATGTGGAATCGAGGAATGTGGCCGTCTGGACCTGACTGTAATGACAATCTCTATAGTAAGGATACTACGCAGGAAAGAGGGCTACAAATCACATGAGACGGATTAACAATTGCAAGAAAAAAGTCCCGATAAATGAAGCGATCGGATTAACAGAAATTAAAAGCGAACAAAAAGACGAGAGCGGGAAGAAGCGAAAAAGATCTTTTGAGAAGCATTTATTTAAGAGACAGTACAAGATGCGGGTGAAAGTAAATGTCGTCAGGCTGCTTCTCTTCTTGTCATTTTCTGCCATTTATTTTAGAAACATTTATACACGAGGGAAAAAAGGTGAGTAGGGTAATAAAGTAACACATTGTTATACCCACTCTCTTACTTACGTATTTTATTTTCTTAATTATGTACACTATTCTCTAAGTCATTTAGATTAGTCACACTCTTTATTCCACATTTCTGGTAATAGCCGGACGAAATGGTACGAAGTTTAAATTTAGAAAAGACGCGATAAATAGATGGGTCAGATGTTCAGAAAATGTACAATAATTGACCTTCACCATTCTTCTCAAATAACCCACATTTAAGACAAAAATGAGCTTCAAAATGCAGTTTAATACAAGAGAACTGATACTTTAAATCAATGCGATACCAAATATACTCAGATATACCCGGTATTCTTCATTCTTCAGCCTAATTTAGCAGAATTTATTAATTAAGTAGAGCTGCCAATTGTACATTTTCTGAAAATCTGACCCAGATATAAAATTGAACGTCCACGACCCAGATTGTCCTGTCAACCGACACTTCTTCCACTTTTTTTTAAAAATAAAGGTTTATTCAACTTAAACTGCCATCGAGGCTACCTGTCCTTTGCATTTTTTTTTATTATTTTCTTTACTCTTCCATCATAAATCTCATCAGCTGTCGATTATGGGAAAGATTTGATGAATTGACCCATTTCCTCCAGCAATTACCGTGTTTCGTACTAATGACCATATTTTAAGTTTTATTCTAGAGTATTTTATTTTTTTCAAACGTGTATATTATTTGCCACCAGAACCCCCTTACCTCTTGTGTGAGTTTTTTTTGTTTTTTCCTGAACTAGTTCATATACTTCAACATTAAAACATATACATACATCCTTAGTCTTCACTGTCGAGTTCTTTTAACATTTTCCACCAGAAATCTGTTCTGTTTTTTCCTTGTCCTTGAACAAAATTATTATATTTTACTATCTTCATATTCTTCTCCCACTTTAATAGTGAGTCTTCTCTCTTCTCAAATAACCCAAACTTCAGACGAAAATCGAGTTCAAAATATAGTTCAACTTAACCAAACAGATTGCTAGAATCAATGCAATGCCAAATATACTCGAATTTACCTAGTATTGACTCGAAATGTTTTATCCACAAGATCTCTTTGTAGGAATGTTCCCATCCTACGAGGGTTTGGAGCTTCCAGTCATATATATAAATACATCTACCAAATTTCAAGACAGTGTATCAAATATACCCATGCATTACTAAGGTCATCATATAGCGTATATTCAGCTACTTTACTAGTAAATTGTCCACCAAGAAATATTGCACATTTTTTCCCCAAAATAATCAATTGTAAAATATAGAAACACTAGTTATATGTCCCACTGTTTACTATCGTTGGAATCAGCCTGATGATATCTAAAAATTCATCTTTTGCGAATTCTGACACATTTTCCTGAAACACACCACATTTGATTATATATGTATACATGTATGTAAGTATGTATAATGCTTTATTTCCGGAAGCGTACACTTTCAATAACATATCAATCAATTTTTACACCAAAAAAGGGGTGCCTCTCATCTGTGAAACCATCTTTCGGAGGGTCCCCTTTGTAAAATGGAGTTACGTTAATAAACAAGTACAGTAGTAGTTGATAGATAGATGCAGCGACTGCACCAGCATGATAGACTAATATGGCAGTAGTAATAACATAAAATAAAAATAAAAGAATAAACTGGTCACCCTACATTCCCTGAAGTGAGATCAGATATGTACTCTCCTTCATGTGTGTGTTTAAATCCACTACTTATCTGACTGAGTTATTATATGGTTTTGTCCAAGCTGATATATGGGTCAGATCTTCAGAAAATGTACAATTCACCTTCACTAATCCTCTCAAATAACCCACATTTAAGACAAAAATAAGCTTCAAAATGCAGTTTAACATAACACAACTGATACTTTGAGCCAATGCCATACCAAATATACTCAGATATACCTGGTATTCTTCATTTTTCAGCCTAATTCCCCCAAATGTGTAGAGCTGCCAATTGTACAGTTTCTGAAAATCTGACCCATATAAAAAGGCATGAGGCTAACTGACATATCCTTAGCTCTGAGCCAAAAGTCATTCAACTCGTTTGTGTTTTTTCCTTGACTTCCGTTCCAGCCAGAAGTGTCCATGCATTCAAAATGCTGACTTATTATTAGCCTCAGTGATTTATTATTATCGCTCACTGTTTTCCCTCGACTGATTTGACTTCAAATGTTTGTATTAACACACATAACAGCAATAGAATATGGATACGTGCATTCCTATATAAGGGCAACAACAATGTATGTGTGTTTCCGATTCATCTGGCTGGAGGTACGGGGGTGGTAACTTTTTTTTAATTTATTTTGGGGAAAACCACCTCCCAGGAATTGAAAATAATGTCTATTTTTTAATGATTTATTATGTAATTTTTATTTCCGAGGGAATGGGAATACATTACATCTGTCAAATGACAGGTCTTCCAGCAGGTCCCTAAACAAGGTGCAAAAAGTGAAATTCATAAAATAATATACCGCATACATTAATGAGTTATACATAGATCAAACCAAACACAGTGTATACTAATGAGTTATTATGGCTATAGGTTATGTATATTGCATACTCCCACAGTCACATACATGTTTGGTCGTTCTAAATCTATAGGTTCAGTGAATGATCAATTATTACATTTAGTTATACATTATCATTTTGGCAAGTACACATTGTTATTTATCCTGATAGCCAATGTCTTGTGTCTGTCTGCCTCTGTCTTTCTCCCTTCTCTGTCCTTCTCTTTCTCTTTACCTTTCTCTCTCTCCATCCTCTTCCTCTTTCCCTATGCTTCTCCGTGTTTCTCTCTGTCTTTCTTTCTCTCCCAACTCTCTTTGTCACTCCCTCTTTCTCTGTCTCTATATATCTCTGAATGTCTCTGTCTCTCACCCATTCTGTCTGTCTCTCTTTCTCTCTCACTTTCTCTCTTTCCCTCTCATTCTCTCTCTTTTTTCTCTCCTCATTCTCTCTCTATTTATCTCTCACACCCATTCTGTCTGTCTCTCTTTCTCTCTCGCTTTCTCTCTTTCCCTCTCATTCTCTCTCTTTCCCTATCTTTCCCGCTCTTTCTCTCTTTTTTCTCCTCATTCTCTCTCACCCAATCTCTGTCTGGCTCTATATCCGTTGTATCATTCAGTCACTGTTTGGGTCAGATTCTCAGAAAATGTACAATCCATCTTTGCCAATGTTCTCAAATGACCCAAATTTCAGGCAAAAATAAAGTTCAAAACAGTTCAACCTAACCAAACAGATTGCTAGAATCAATGCAATGCCGAATATACTTGAATTTACCTAGTATTGACCAAATTGCAGCTTAATTTGACAAAGTTTGTGTACAGCTGCCAATTGTACATTTTCTGAAAATATGACCCATTTATGTCTCATAATCTCACCCCTGCTCCTTCTTTCCTTCTGTGTCACAGGTGGCGCAAAACATCGCAGGTCCTTCAAGCAGAAGGGCATCCAATGGGTCATCACGCCCCTGCCCCCTGGCGACCAACTACTGAACCATACATGTCACGTGGCCCGCAGGCACTTCAGTGATTGGCAGATATTGATGTACAGCGCTACGCATGTCAGCTTCTTAAGGTAAACATTTAAATAAAATATAAGTAAATGATATATGGGTCAGATCATCAGAAAATGTACAATTGGCAGCTCCACACATTTAGTAAATTCTCCTAAATTAGGCTGAAAAACGGTAAATACCAGATATATATCTAAGTATATTTAGTATTGTGCGGTTTTAAATTGTCTGTTCTGCTATGTTGAACTTTATTTTGAAGGACATTTTTGTCTTAAAGTGGCTATGGACACTGTTTGACTATATATCATTTAGAAATATGTTTGTAGTTTTCGATGACATGCATAAATAGGAACATTTGTGTGGAATACCAACGCTATATATTCCTTAGATTAATTGATATTTGTTAATGAAGAATGTGGCAGAGGTTCCATTGGGGAATTCAAATCTGAGAAAGCAGTAACTAGACCATAAGGTGCTGACCTCAGTGTATGGTAAAGGGATGTGAACTAAGAGCGAGGCAGGAGGTACATAGTGACATATATACCCTGTCCCATCCAGCTGGTATCACTTAACTCTCATTAAGATAAGAGGCGTCTGGGACCTTCCCTAACTGTCTGGCAGTTGGGTAGGGTGACTCCAGCACCCTACGAAATTGGAGTTTTAAACTCTTGAATACACACAATATATGTAATTTCTACATTAATGCTCCCGGGTATACATTACAAATATACTAATCTAGAACATAGTTGAAATTCAGGCAAACTTTCCCCAAATCGGAAGCTCAGTGGCATGTGTCACTTTAAATTTTGGTTATTTGACAGGATTGGTGAAGGCAAATTGTACATTTTCTGACGATCTCACCCATACATATATATATGTACCTGCAGGGCTCTTTAACCTAACCTGTCTTGACCCAACCATGTGTTAGCTAATGGACTGTTTATCATTAACCACGGGGGTGGGGGAATTGGAGAATTTGCGACCCCCCCCCCCCCCCACCACACTTAAATTATTGTGCAAAGTTTCTTGACCCCCTCCCCCACTTGAGCGTTGTTTGTGGAAAATTTATGGGCCCCCTATATGGGCCAGATTTCCAGAAAATGTACAATTGGCAGCTGTACACATTTAGTAGATTCTGCTAAATAAGGCCAAATTTGGTCAATAATAGGTAAATTGGAGTATATTTGGCATTGCATTGATTCTTTGTCTAGGTTGAACTGTGTTTTTAACTTTATTTTCGTCTGAAATTTGGGTTATTTGAGAAGATTGGCGAAGTTGAATTGTACATTTTCTGAAAATCTAGAAATATGTGTGAGTTTTATCCTGAAGGTAAATATGAAGAGAACTGAGACCCACATTACGTAATGACTCCCAGATAAGAGTGGTAGTCCCACCTGGTGTAAGGAAGGAGAATTAACCATTACCACTACATGTATACATGTATGGGTCAGATCTCCAGAAAATGTACAATTCGCCTTCACCAATCCTCTCAAACAAACCAATTTAAGAATGAAATGAGCTTCAGAATGCAGTTTAGCATAACAGAACTGATACTTTAAATCAATGCGACACCAAATATACTCAGATATACCTGGTATTCATCATTTTATCGGCCTAATTTAGCAGAATTTCCTAAATAGTTAGAGCTGCCAATTGTACATTTTCTGAAAATCTGATCCACATATCTATCTTATTTCCCAACAGTTTGAGTGCAACAAACAAGTCCTGTACTTTAGTTCCTGTAGTCGCTACTGGAGACGCTGCTGCACATGAAGCGCTACTTTCGTCTTTCCCACCAGGTGGTAGTGCAGTAGGCAGAGCTAAGGCCTTGCTGATGGCTACTAAGGTAACTTAGTCACAGTTTATCAAAGTTTAGGACTTTTTGTTTTTCTCTGCAGTTGCATTGTTTTTATATGTGATTTTTGAGTCCAAACTTCGCAAAGTTGATATTTTTAAAAGTTTACCCTCACAAAATGTATTTGTATGAATGTTATAATTTTCGGCTTGTGTAGCTTGTGCAGCGCTGTTAGGCGCATCAATGCATGCACCAAATTTCAAGACTTATCAACATATCTTTGCCTTTCTAAGGTCATCTTAAAGAGTATATTTAGCAAATTTACTAAAGATTGTCTACCCTGATGTATCGTCATTTCTTTCAAATGTAAAAGCACAGACTTGTCATTAAAAGTCTGTAATAAAAGTAATAGAAATACCCATAGCAGTGTTATTAATTGATCAGAAAACACCACTTTCCCAATTTCCTTAAAAACCTGACAAATCTATGCACATTTCTTTTGTCATTTGATATAAATCTTCAGAATCTTTCCTTTCAGGAACAAGCTCTCCGTATCTACATGACCGAGTCCCTCACTTTCCCTGACCACCAGTCACCCCCACCATTCATCCTCAGAGAAACCTACTTCGGTCCGGCCTGTACCAAACCCAATCAGACATTTTCCCCAGAGGTTCATTTTGGCTGCAAGTCGATGGACAAGGACACAGAGAATGCCGACCAGTTGCTAGATTGTTTTCAGCTTTGCCACACTGAAACCCCAGCTATCCAGGCCTTTGTATACACTGAGCAAGAAGTGTGCAAAGGAGGTGCTCCAGTTGTGATAACTGCTCAGGAGCACCTCAGGTTTACAATGGCTAATGCTTTGTATTCATCTGATGCCATCTGGGCTATACCATTTGTTAAAACTGACCAACACACCACCATCAGTCCAGCTCTATGGACAAAAGTTGTTCTACCTATATTAACAGCTTCAGATAAGATTGTTCACATCATGGGAACCAGTTATGACCCTGATTTTGTTTCTCAGCACAGAACTGATCATGAGATGATGTCTGTTCTGCATGCCAAAGTACAGAAAATGGACAGTCTGGGTAGCAACAGTGACTATATAGACATATTAAAAAGTTCTCTACATTCAGTTAAAAGTGAAAATATCAAGAACTGGTTAAAATTGCAAGTAATGTGGTTAGACATCATAAAAGAGACAGTGGTCCCCATGAGGAATTATATCGATAAGCAAGAATGCACTCAGCGGGACATTTCCCCGCAACTCATCCACCGCACACCAGAACCAAAACCCTCAGACCTGGATAATGTGTACCAAAAGGTGTGTGGCAAACATGAAAGGAACATATATGGAAATAGGATAGATTTCAACACCCCTTGGATTACATATCATGACTATGCACTTATTGTAATCTATAACACTGCATATTATCCAGTAGTACCACTTGTTGAGCTTCTCTACAAACCTTTTTTCCCTACACTTTTTCACTGTCTTCCAAAAGCAAGACTTAGAAGTGATCTGCTCAATGCTAATCTTTCTAAGTTTAATATTCTTGAGTACAGAACTAAATGGTTGGTACCTGGTGGCTGTAACTATGAATGTATTAATCTTGCTTATGCTCAGAATTTAACTGTTCGGGGTTATCTATTCACCGCAGATGATATCAGTATGGCAATTCCAGATTTCAATAGACTACCCCCAGATATACCTTGGTTAGGTAAGGTTGCTTTTGCTAGATGCATTTTGTACAGTAGAAGAAGTAAAAAACAAAGATTACACGACTGCACTGCGTGGTGGCCGTACAAGAAAAACCATTTTAGTATGAGGAATGCCATGAAAGAAATGATTGTTCAGTCTGACAAGGTTCCAATATTTAGAACATGTTTAAATCATTTAAATTAACTCCGACCTCGAAAAGATAAGAATTTAGGCTTGTACAAGATTGCATTTTCAGATCTGATTTATGTTCCAGCTCACTTGATGGCTAATTTGGCACAATTAACTAAACTCTTCCTAAAACATGAAGTATTTTTAGAGTTTGCAATCCCAACAGCGGTATCCTGTGCCAACAGTGGAAGGCCTTTGGTTGGTCAAGGAACTGATGCACTGGCTGTAAAGGATAGGAGCAAGTTGTTTGAACATACCCCAAGGTTACTCAATGGATCCTATTCTGCTCTTCATCCCACAAAATGGTCATTTCTACTGAAGGGTGATAGAAAGTATGTAAATTTTTTCTGCAAGGATCTAATTCCTTTCCTTCATAATCAAACAAATTGGAACAATAAATATGTATTCATTCAGCCTTAATAGGGCACTTCACAAATTGGTAGAAGACAGATTTAGTAGTGGTGAATTTGCCCCGAGGACAGGCTTAGCTGCGGGCACTATCCCCTTCACTATAGGTGTCCAACTTTGCCTCCTTATTCTTGGTATACAATTTGCTCTGTAGCTGGATAGCTGTTCCAGAATTATCAGATCACATGTTGAGAGTAGTTTTGCCCAGGTTCAAGTAGATATACCTGCTAGATGTTATGATATAACAACTTTTGAGAATCCATCAAAACATAGGGTGAGAAGAAGCATGCACACAGGCATGGAAGCACAGGCAGAGGAGCAGGACACAGAGACCATGCATAGACTTGCACTATGACCCTAGGGCTCCGGAACTAGCGTGAGTGTACAGTGCATTGTACATATATAGGGAGGAACGGTGCAAGTCTGATCACCACCTGAGGTGCTTTCGTTTATACCACCTGGTGCACTGACCTGGTGAACCAGAAGTGACCTTAGAATATAGAATATAGAGAGTATATTTTACTTCCTGTTCACCAGGACAATGCACCTGGTGAAATAAATGAAAGCACCCCTGGTAGACGGGGGCTTTTGTGTGGGCTGCCCCGCTCTGTCTGCTCCCCCTCTTTCACTGTACAGGTGCCCGCATTCCAGCAACCACTAGTACTGACTTAATGACCTGCGTACTGAGAGTATCTTAGAACGTCCGGTCCCCTCGACCATAATTCATGAACTGCTGTATTGGTTATTATGCTTTTACAAGAATAAGTTGCTTTAAACATTGGCTACTTGTTGATAAGCATATCATGCTAATATAAAAAGGGTATTTAAAACCAATATCTTCCAGTTAGGCACATGTAGTGAATCAGTGTATATAGATGATTTGGGCACATTGGCAGAGTGAATATTTCTATTGCAATTTATTACATTAATGTCATCACAGAGTGACAGATCAACGAGATTCCTGAGAAGCACTAGATATAGTAAAGACAACTGGAGGCTTGGCTGGTTATAATTCTAATGTATCGTCTATCAGTGAATGTTGTTCCATTGTTGGTAGTCAGAGTAGCTATTAAGGCTGGGTTCCACTGGCCAGCCAACTACTCCCGCTACTATTCCTGCTACTCCTCCCGTTTCTTTGACAGCCTCCCGTTTCTTTGACAGTTGCTAAAGAAGCAGAACAAGCAACTGAAGGTATACCAGAATAGGTGCTATTGCCCACTACTTCTAACACTACTCAGAAATGTAAGCAGACAACATTTTATTTTCACATAGAAATGAACGCATCAAGTAGTGTGAGAAGTGGTGTAGAGTGGTGCTAGTGGCCCGCTTCAGCCCCAGCTATTTCCCGCTGCGGGAAGTAACATGGCTTTGTAGCGGCGCCCAATAGCACCCATCCCTGTTACCCTCCCCCTTCTGCTCCTGCTTCTTTCATCAAGAAGCAGGAGAAGTAGCCGGCCAATGGAACCCAGCTTTTAGGCATTCTGCCTTAAGAGTATGGCCCACCTGGGGCATCCAGGTCAGTTTCTCGGGGGGGGGGGGGGGGGGGACACAGGTGAGAAACATCTGTATGTATGTATGGCTGGTCTAGCAGCTTTATTTTAAGTCATCATTTTTGTATGCTGCCAGATGAATCACATTTATCTGTTGAAAGTCCTTCTAAACATAGCTACCATACTGGTTCAGCCTCCCGCATGAATGATGTCATATGGTGTGTAGCTTGCCAGACCAGCCACAAGAAGTGAACGACATTGTCAACTTTAGCTCTCCAACAGTTTTTGGATTGAGACAAGATATAGATTTTTTTTGTATTTATTTGTGGAATATTACCTCAAATAAAGGCGTAGCCAATCTAAACAAATTCAGACTGGTCAATTTGTTCATAGGATCCCATATAATAATAAACCTCTGATTCTTTTCAAGTGACTCTACAAAAAATGGAAAGGGGCAAAATATCTTTTTTTCATTCATGTGTTCCTTATGTAGTAAGGAACGATGCCTGAAAGTTTTATGACAATTGGACTGGTCAATTTCTTTTCAATTGAACTGTCAATACCCCATAATTTCTTTATTATTGGTGCTAGAAACTTCATTTTGGTGTCTACTCCCATGTTTTCAGGGTCTAGGAAGTCATTTATGCACAAATATAAAACATATATAATAAAAATGTGTTGAATTGAACATGAGATGAAAATATTGTATTCAGCTGGTTCTACTAGTGCAGTACCTCGTGAATGGGATACAGGCAAGTTTAAAACTGAGTATGGCACGGCGTTGCAGCAATAGTAAGCTCAACTGTGGGAGGGAAAACTTGTGTTATGGATCTAACTAGTCTAACTGCAAACGCTGCAGTCAGACTAATGAATAGACTAATTTCGGATGTGATCAAGGAATCCAACCTGAATTGCGGGATAAAGTGGAGGAGACACGCCAAGCCCCACTGACCAAGGAAACAGGAAACCTTGTCGTCAACATACTCACAGAGGAGGACACCAGGTATAATTCTTGTACAGGTGTTAATGTCTAGAGATTATCTTATGTGTTTTGAGTTAACAAGTTAATTTATTGTTTTATTGTTTAAGGTAATTAAGGTGCATAAATAAAAGTATTCAATTGTATTAATTGTATTTGGCCATAGTCAGTCAGTGTGTTATCCGTTTTGCAATAGGGCGTAGTCCTGAGGCATTGCCCCCTCATGATGACATGAGTCAGGGTATTGAGCAAGACCCAACCCTCCATAGAGTTGAGGTACATTGCATTAGAGATGAGTCACTCATGAGCTCATCTCTGAACTTCCGGAATGATGCAAGTCATCCTCCCAAACCTTCCATACTAAGTAATTCTAATGCAATGGTACCAGGGGCTTGCTAGAATGTTCTAGAACATTGCTGCAAGGCCCAGTTAAGATGATGAAATCCTTATAGTATATAAAGGCCCCAAGTCCTGTCAGAGTCACTTATCAACATGCTTATACTACCTTACTGACTTAGTAGACTACAGAACTGTTGATATGAAGACTTAGAAAGAGACTACTCTGACTTGACTGAATGGACTGGACTTTACTGACTAGACTGACTAAGACTGCTCGTTCTGACTATGGTCCATACTTGCACTTACCTTATTGACTGATTGACTTGTTTAGACATTGGACCCAATAAAAGCTATATCAGCTCTCCAATGTGTACTTCTGCACGAGTTATTATTACACAGCTAGCGAGATCAACTAGATTCAACACGATCCACGAGAATCTACAATACCCAGTAACAATAATTACTCAACTCCCTATCCTAATCAGACAAAAAGTAATTAATGTAAATGTTAATCACCCAGCTCCCCAGCATAAAGATTGCCATTTACATATGGTGGTAGAACCCGCGGCTGGAGAACTTGGAATGGAATTCTTCTATTTCATCATGCTGAATGGCGGACGGTCAGAATAAGAGACCACAGAACAGAGCAAATTTCAGCAGTGATGACCATCACAGAAGTCACAAAAACCCAGGAACCCAATACCGCTGAGTTGTGGGAGGGATCTATGGGCCAGCTGGCTATGATCACTACTGCCCACGTCATAAAACTGACTTACCTGCAGATTGGGAAACCTTCTCCGAAGTTTGAGACACTGAAAGTAAGACGTGGATGGGACAGGTAATCCAATGCATCACATTGGTGAAGAACCCTCCAAACCTCAGCGAAGCGGGCTCCAGTGGTGTGAAGTATTTCGCAAGCACTGGAAAGCATTGTACCACCACAACCAGCAATCATCATCTCCAATGGGGAAACTCAGCCTCCAGCTGGGGAAGCTTCCAAAGAGATGTGTACATAACCGTGAGCAGTTTCCCCACTACTATATGGGTCAGATTTTCAGAAAATGTACAATTGGCAGCTCTACACATTTAGTAATTTCTGCTAAATTTGACTAAAAAATGAAGAATACCAGGTATATCTGAGTATATTTGGTATCGCATTGATTTAAAGTATCCCTTTACTTCTGTTATGTTAAACTGCATTTTGATGCTCATTTTTGTCTGGAATAGGGGTTATATGAGAGGATTGGTGAAGGCGAATTGTACATTTTCTGAAAATCTTACCCATATAGAGCCAGACACGATACTCAGTACCGGCCAGTTCTAACATCCTACAACCTGAAGCTTGTCGCTGCACAGCGGTGCCCATGACGTATTGCAACCGTGGGTGCAACGGATGCTGGCTGGGGACCAGGGAGGATTATGCAACCATACAAAAAATGGATATTACCCGTTGTCAAAATGTTCATTTTATTTTTCTTAATGACTACCGATTCGTTTCCCTTCTAAATACAAATAGTATGCGCTATATGAAACAATAATTAAAACATGATTTATCACATAGTTGGACACAATAATAAGCAATAATAATGAACAGGAATACCTTACCTTTTCGCCGGCTTCACGGCAAACCTAGCTTCGAAAAAAGTAGGTCAGTAGGCCTATCCTATAGTTCCCATCCAAAAGTTGGCAAAACGCAGCCTGCAGCATGTCACACCTGACTGATTTTGACCTGTTACGTAATAGGGAAAAGCGCCGATACCCGTTTTTTCTGTTGCACAAGCAGCCTACACCCGTAAAGGCATCGCATCCGTTTGTTAGCGGATGAGGGCCATTTAAAAAAAAGCACCCGTCCCTATGCGGATGTTGGAAAAATATTTCTAGGTGACAACTGTGTCCAGCACTCTGAGATCGGCAGTGCGACACACTCCTGCAGATGGTATGTGGGGCATACAACTGCCCCACAAGGAGATCTGGTCTTCACTTGAAACTACAGACTCGTGCAGACCACGAACCAAGATACCTCTGTTGTTCAAATTAAGCTGTAACCTCTTGCTTTGACACTGTGATCTGATACATTTTTAGTGACACTCCGACTCATGTTCAGTACATTTTTTAGAAATGAATTTAGTCTAAATTTTAGGCCTAAATTTAGTTCAATCATTTGTTTTATTGTGTCACGGAAATAGTTGGCAAAAGTTAGCCCAAATAGTGGTAAAATTGGCCAATATGTTTGCTAATACTTCTGAAAACTGGTAATTTGTGTGAGATGTTCAGTAACTTTTACCGACGTCCTTGTCTAAGTTAGCGAGGAAATTCCATAGTATTCCGCTTTGAATACTAAATCACTAACAGTAATCTGCAGCACTTTTGCCAATAACAGTACACTACTAGCGTTTTTGATTGATTACTATTTTATTCTGCCAATACATTATGACACAATATCAGTCATTGATCATTCATTATAACCACTTCTATTCATCATTTTTGGTGGCCATATTGAATTTTGGAGCTGTTGGCACATTAATGGATGACCCAATTGTAAATGGAACAGTTCCTGAAACCTCAGGATGCACCTGTTTTGATGAAAACAATTTCTGGACCGATTTAGGCACAATACTTTTGATCCTGACTGTGAAGTAGATAGGGTTCAAGGCAAGAGTTGAGTATGTAAGTAGATGGGAGTAAATGACAGCATACTGAGGCACGGCATCATCAAATAACTTTATTAAGAGTGTTGGGACGAAGCAGATAACATACATTATCATCAGGCCAAGCATAGCCTTCATGGAGGATCGGTTCTTCTGGTAGGAATGGTTGTTTATGGCAGTGTTTCTTCTGATTTTCATCTGAAAAACATTTGATTTCATTATATTATGAGATATTACTGCAAAATCAATGTTAAAGTAACTCACTGGTTGAAGTCACCAGAAAATGTACAATTCACCTTCACCAATTCACTCAAATAATTCTAATTTCATACAAGAATAAAGTTCAAAATACAGTTCAACCTAACCAAACAGATTGCTAGAAGCAATGCAATGCTGAATATAGTTGAATTTACCTAATATTGACCAAATTTCAGTCTAATTAAGCAGAATTTACTAAATGTGTACAGCTGCCAATTGTACATTTTCTGAAAATCTGACCCTGACTGTATACTATAACTTTGAAATTGGAAAATAACTTGAATTGGATTCCCTAGACATTTAGCTAAAAACCTGAAAATAGCAATACAGCAATGCATCTTCCCTGTGCCACATTTAAATAGAATTATGCCGGGCCCACACATTCATGAACTCGCAATTCGTACGAAGTGGAAGTGGGGACTCACGAAAAGTCCAAAATTTTGCCTAAAAATTATCGTAAGAATCCATGATTTGTCATATGAATTGGAGGTTTCTTCATAAGAAAGCTCACAAGTTACCAAACTCAAGTGTGCTTCTTACAAATGATTTTGAATTCATAAGATAATTTGTTGCCATATTGATAAATGTTTTAGACTTACCTTGATGAAAATCGCTATATAAATGATAACAGCCAATAGCAAAGGGAGATATATATTCCCGATGGCAATCCTCAGCCAAATTCCCTTGAACGACTCATTATTTTCCAACCTGAATAAAAAAGATCCACTCATTAGCATTATTTGAATAAGACAAAATCGTGGGATTGGATTTTTAAAATTCTTTACTCTTTAAAATGCCTAAAACCCCGCACACACAGGGCCGATTTAAAAAATGGCCCGATTTGGGGTGTACCGGACCAATCGGGGCTGAAATCCTAGGAGCTGTCTGCATAAAATCGAGCGTATTTTTTGGCCCACACAGAGCCGATTTGAGTCCCGACTTCTCCCCAAACTGAAATCGGCTGTACTTGGCCCACACATACCCGATTTGAAGTCCGATTTGGGCTCCCAAACTGTCCCAGAATTTCATTTTGAAATCGGGGATGATTTATAGTCTGCCATGGTTTCTGAACATTTAGATAAAATTATACCTTCCTTCATTCTTTCGATCACTGTGTCATTACAAATTATGCGATTCCTTTCATTTTTGTTTTATTATGAAGAAAACAGATTTCTCTTCCAAGAAATGTATACTTTTTTTATACATATCTCCATTATTTAAAATCTGATGGTATCTCAAAATCAATCTTTGTGATCCATGACTCTCTTCCTGTGACACATCACATTTGTCTACAAAAAATGTTTACAAAAAAAATTAAAATGTCGGCCCGTGCAGAGGGAGAATTGAGCTGTATAAAAGTGAAAAAGTTGTTTTGATAGTCCAGGAATTAGTGAAGTTATAGTCTTTCAAAGTCACCTGCCTATTTACTTCTAATATTTTTGGACAGATTTGGGGGTTTGTCCCGACGATCCATTATATTGGATCGTCGGGAGAGCACACCCGATTAGTTGGAAAGGCCCCCAACTTCATTAATTCTGCAATTCTGTGAAAATGAAATCCTATGTCCTGAAATCGGGTCTAGAATCCTGAAATCGGGTCTGGAATCGGCCATGTGTGGGGTGGAAATTTGCCAAATCGGGCCATAAAAAGTAAACCGATTAGTCCCCTGACTAAACCTAGATTCGCCTGACTAATCAACTCATCCCTGATTTCAAAATGAAATCCTGGGACTCGTTGCGCTTCAAATCAGGCTTCAAATCGGCCCTGTGTGCGTGGGGTTTAAGTGCCCGACTCTTAGAAACAGTAGCTAACAGTCCTATTATTCTATTATTTGTATTCAATAATTGAACGTATGTAAAATTTCTTCTCATCAGATTATTATACTTATTAAACCCTGCCCACACACAGCCGATTTGCCTCCCGATTGCCCCCCAATTTGGGTCTCCCGATGAATCCTATGATTTCATTTCAAGTCCTGGTTTATATTTTTTGAATAACATCAACCAGGATTCGAAATGAAGGAGACCCAAATCGGGGGGCAATCAGGGGCCAAATCGGCTGTGTGTGGGTAGGGTCTAAAGGGGTACCCACACTGGATCGGTTTGCGAAATTGTACGATTTCAAAGACTAAGATTGATCATGGCGCCAATTGTGTCCCAAATCGTGGTAAAAAAACAGAATCGGACGACCTTTTACGACCCACACAGACCCAAAATCTGACCCGATTCAGGGAAAATGTGAAATTGTGGTGATATCAACCCACACTGGGTAGATTTCACCACGATTTAACTTGCTAACAATCTTTGGTTTACATATAGCAGGGAATATCAGTATGATACAGACACATTTTGGGAAGGCTGTGGCAAATATTTCGATTCCTATACCTATGCTTCAGATACCATGCTTGTTTCACGTTTTCTTGAATACAGACCAAAATATCAATCCAACAGGTTTGTGCATATTAAATTATTTGTAGACAACAAAATATAATGACACATCATTGTACCCCTAATAGCTGAGAAGTTACAGCTTTCGCTAACAAAAAAATAGTGTCGGAAATTATTTTTCACAAATAAAAAAATCCTATTTTAAATAAATCGGGGGTCTGGCCACGACTTTCCATTAAGTGCGGACCTTTAAATGGAATGTTGTAGCACCTCTCCCGATCTGTCGTAGGCCATTATAAGAAAGGCCACGACTGATCGGGACACAACCCACACTGGCAACACAGATCGTAGAACTGAAAAAAAATCCGTAAAGATTTTTTTCTATGTCCAAATCGTACGATTAAATATTGGTGAATCGGCGGTGAAATCGGCCCTGTGACTTCCAAATCGGGGAACAAAAAGTCACACGATTGGTCCTACGATTAGTCTTAGGATCCTATGATTAATCGGGGGTTGGAATTTAATCGTAGACATAATCTTAAGGCCAAATCGGACGTAGAATGAGCTCTGTGTGGGTACCCCTTAAGTGAACGCATTTGTTGTAAACATCTCCTGAGTAAAACGTAACAGTTACATACTATTCAACAGCTGAATAAAAACCTTTAAATGCAAAATACCTGCACGATCTAAGAACGTGGTCGTAAATGGGAATCAAACCATCAGTGAAGATAAGTGCCACATAGTAGGCTGAGGCCAGGATCCATATGAGGGCTGAGTACATGATTGTCCTCCGTTTGTTGAATACAATGGTAGGTTTGAGCACACACTTGACATAGCAGTAGGCAGCGATGAGCACGTGAGACAAGGCTGAGACGCTAACCCAACAGTACATGTTGGTTACAATGATCAAGCAAGCTGTACCGCCCAGATGCCATTTCTGATGGACGTAGGTTAGACCCTGACAAGTTAAAGCAGTGGTGTAGAACAGGGATGCATGCACTTCTGTTATATAAGTTTGCGTAACACTATTCAGGAGAAGAAGAATATCTATGATGTTGAAAACAGATTTATTTTGTAGATCGTGATATGACAGAGAAAGAAGCTGGTATATGTGTCGGATGTTAAGTGAAATCTGGGTCTAGAGATAGGCCTTGCATAATACTTAGGCAATCAAAATTAAAGGAAATTGAATAATTAAAATTTATGAAAAAAATACATAAGCTACATTACTATGTAATGCTACGTAATGTTACACAATACCATTTAAAGTCTTGGTTTATGTTTTTCAAATAACATCAACCAGGATTGGAAATGAAATCATAGGATTTATTGGAAGACCAAAATCAGGGGACAATCGGGAGCTAAATGGGCTGTGTGTTTCCACGGCTTTACTCTTTTGCTGCCACATAGATAGAATTATGGGACTAATGGGACAGTCTAAAATCTATAGTAAACATGCCATATTCCGCATGAACTATTTATCAATGCCAATATCCAATATCAATATCCATTTGTTATACATGTTCCCATGACACAAGTCCTCATCTTTCCCATCATGCATTTGGCGTTCATAGATCATATAGACAAGCTCAGATATTGGTGAAAGCATTTTTCGATTACAATGTTGCCAAATAATCGATAATGTCAGATTTCAATATCCATCCCATGATGCACTGTACCAGACATGCGCAGTGGCACAGGCAAGTCCCCTATGGTAATATTGTTAATAATCAAACAAGAATAGAATAATACAGATACTCACAATAAGAGGTAGACAGACAAAGGAACTGAAGAAGTCTGAGGTAGCAGCATTGAGTATACAAATCTCAAGCACCTTGGTTCCCTGTTTGGGACGGATGAGGAGGTTGTAGATGAGTACCATCCCATTACCACTGATACCCAGGACACAGATGATCCCATACCACACTGGTGGCACCACATCTATGGCAAACGACCACTCGGAGTGGATGGTGGTGATGTTGGTGTTATTGGTACCAGGGTCCTTTGTGATGTTCATCAGAAAGCTTCTTTAAAAGTCAGAAAACCCTGAAATATTAATAGGGCTCCCACAAAAAATGTGTGTGTTTCCGATTGACGACCCCCCCCCGCACCCCCAACCTAGTTAAACCTTACCCTACCTAAAAATTGTGTTACCATACCTGATTTTTTTTTATCATATTTTACTTTTTAAAAATTTTTTGACAGAAAAAGTTTATATGAGGAGGAAAACAGGTTTTCCTAACCCAGGACTGTCAAAAAGCACACTTCCCATATGGATGTTTAAAACAACTATTGTTATGAAACAGGCATTCTTTTCAGTTCCTGGGAGGTGGTTTCCGAAAAAAAATATTTAAAAATAAAAGGTTACCACCCCCACTACCTATTGTTCAGCCAGATAAATAAGAAACACACCTATTTTTTTTGGCCTCGCATTCATCTTTGTAATCCAATGAACAGTCATAACAATATTCACATTCACATTTACCTGTTCATATTGATATTCACCTAGAGGGTCAGATTGTCATTAAATGCACAATTGGTAGTTAATTAAACTGAAATTTTGACTGAAAATTAAACTGAAAAGAAAAGGCGGGCAGACAGCCACCTGGCTGGCTGTGCTACAAAAAGACCTTAGCACCAAAAACCTGTCAATAGAATCTGCACATCACATTGCACTGGACAGAGTATCGTGGAGGGGAGTGGTAAACTAGGTCACCATGTGCATGCACTTCGTGCATCACAGAGAGAGAGAAACTGAAATTTGATCAATGCTAGGTATATCTTAGTATATTTGACTTTGGCTTGCTTGTGAAGGTAAATATCTGCACTGTTATTTGGAGAGATTCAGTAGTGTAAATTTGTCTGTTAGTGTAAGCTGACATATTCCCAGAGTTCTAGTTGAAAATGACAAGACCTAGACCAGACTAACGTCCATTTCAATGTATTATTGTATTTAAGGATTTTTATTCAGTAGACAAACATTATAATATATGCTATTCTCATTATGAACTGATGAATTCTAAATTAAGTTATACTTAGACAGATTTTATTGATGGGCAAATAATTTCATATACAAGGAGACAAAGAAGTAATTATAATAATGAGCCCAGGGAAATACAAACCAACGCCAGGGTAGCGTTGTTGGACAGTTATCTTTAGGAAACCACCTTCCAGGAACTGAAAGAAATGTCTATTTTATAACAATAGTTGTTTTAAACAAGGGAAATGTACTCTTTGACAGTTCTGGGTTAGGAAAACCTGTTTTCCTGCTTTTATTAGATTTTTTTGTAAAAAAAAAATCTCCATAAAGTAAGGTATGGTAAAAAAAGTGATTTTTTGGTGGGAGGTTTTTCTAGGTAGGAGGAGGTAAATCAGAAACACACCTATTTTTTCCCCTAAATATACTAAATAATCATGAATATAATATCCATATCAACATGCTAGGGTCTCAGTAATCTCAAAAGGACAAACCATACAAACAGGTTTGCCAAAGATCATCAAACTAAAGTGACAAAAGCAAATGATCATTTGGATATATTCAACATAGCTTATTATGTAGCTAGCTAGCAGAACAGAAAACCTAGACTAAAGAAAACTTAAAACAAGGAGTCACCCTAAAGGGAAGAAAATAGGGAAGAATAATTACTAAACTCTAGGACAGGCAAGATGTAAGAATGAATCTAAATCCACTCAAATCTTACACATGCATTATAAACAAAAACAAAAAATCCCACGCCTTACTTACTTACTTACCTTACTTACTTACGCTTTTTTCTTGCAATTGCCTTTCTTGCTGTCTTCTCTTCTGAATTCACTCTCAGTTGCTGTATGTTGATTGAAATTGTATGTTGATAATCATGTGTCTCCTTCCCAATACTTATCAGTGTAGCAAACTTGTCTCTATCTCCGCATATCTTGTTGTCTAGTAATTTTGTCACTTTCACACTACACATGTCTGTCTTCACTCACTATTTCTGTATTTTCTCTGTGTCTCTTTCTCTTTTGCTCTTCATATGTGTGGGTGGCCCTTGTTCGACATTTGAATGATTGACTCCTATAGTGCGTGCCTCAGAGCCTTCACCTTGCATGGGGATTGCTGTCTCTATATGGGTCAGATTTTCAGAAAATGTACAATTCAACTTCACCAATCTTCTCAAATAACCCACATTTCAGATGAAAATAAAGTTTAAAATACAGTTCAACCTAATCAAACAGATTGCTAAAATCAATGCAATGACAAATATGCTCAAATTTACCTAGTATTAACCAAGTTACAGCCTATTTTAGCAGAATTTACTAAATGTGTACAGCTGCCAATTGTACATTTTCTGAAAATCTGACCCATATCACCATTCTCTTACACAACACTAATGGGTGAAATCGCCAAAAGATGTACAATTCACCAATCCTCTCAAATGACCAAAATTTATGACAAATTGAAAAAAGCTGATCATAACCAAACAGATGTTTTTTTTCTCAAAAGTAATAACAAATGGGTCAGATTTTCAGAAAATGTACAATAATTATTCAGCTTTATAAATTTGGTAACTTCTACTAAATTAGACTGTTATACAATAAATGCTATGTATATCTGAGTAATTTTGGCATCGTGATGATTAAAACTATCTCTTCCTTTGTGTTAAACTGCATTTTGAACGTAATTTTTCTCTTAGATTTGGATTATTTGAAAGGATTGGGGAAGGTAAATTATACATTTTCAGAAAATCTGACCCAAATATAGTCAGATATACTTAATGTTTATAATTTTCAGTCTAATTCAAAAGAATTTGATGAGTGGGCACAGCTGTCAATTGTATATTGTGATGTCCTGGCATTACTACAATGCTCCTGAGATCATGCATGTTCTATTGATAATAACCAGTTAATCATCATATTAGAGTAATTCAAGCAGGCTATCAGAGCACTTCACTTGTCCTAATGTTACTGTCAGCTAATTTTGAACCTTTCCAACTTCTTTTGACTTCCGGGATCATTTTCAGATCAATTGTAATTTCTATCAAATCCCACCCTAAAGCAAATAGTCATAATATGCACCTTTGTTTTTGGTACAGTCTTTGAATAACAAGCCTGCTTAAGTACATAGATATTATTATCAAAGGTAAAATTCATGCAGCTCTTATTGAGAAGGTACGCTAATCTGATCAGAAACACAGATGCACCTGAACAAGTCAAGCTGATTTTGGTGTCAGTTTATTAGAATTAGTTTGTAGAATATGCGCATTTACAAAGCATCAACACAAATTAGCCTACTCAATGAGAGCACACACCTGTGATATTTATTGAATAATGAATGGTAAGAGGGACCAGCGCTGCATTTCATAACTAATGCAGTGCACATTAGAGGACATAACAACAGTTATGTTAGCGACACTTAGCACACCAACCTATCCAAGATCACCTATACCTAACCTTATCGGTTAGGGATTATTAGCGTCCCACCCATCTCATTTATAGAGAGAATGGGACGAGCCGGCAATAATCGAAAATTTATAGGACGAGATTCGTCCACATAAGCACGATGCCATAGGCAGAGTGCTTATGTGGACGAATCAAGTCCTATAAATTTTCGATTATTGCTGGCGAGTTCCATTCTATATTTATTATATGTGCATAAAATTTGATCATCATCAGATATCACTGAAAAAGTATTAAAGAACTCTCAGAGAGCCCCAGCTGCCCCGCTGAGAGCACCTTCAGTAGGCTTGTAGCTGTCAGGACTGTGTGAGTGAGCTGTCAGGACTGTGTGATCATGCAGTGTTTACTTACTGACTTGGTTGAACTAAAACGTTCATATCGTAGCCATTTCTTGAGCTACAATAATAAACCTTACATCATTTGATAGAGAATTTAATTCTCTATTTAAAGGCAAATGCTACTATTCACTGCCACGCCCCCCTTTTCCATATACCAAATATACGGGCATTTTACGTACTATTGCTTTAGCACTGCAGTCTATGAGGAAACGGCCCATTTTTTCATTTATAGTATAAAACAAACAATTAATGGCTACTCCTACTGTCCCAAAACTTTCTACACATATAGTGCAGGTTATATACTACATATTAAAAGGGAAAAAAACATATGTCATCGAGTTAGATTTTTTTTTATAGCTGTCTGAAATAGACATGTTTGGGGAACTGAGCTAACTGTGGGTACCCTCAGTTGTACCCATTTAGTATGCAAGTCTATTGGGAAGTGCTGCTTTTTTCTTTCAAGGTTTTGGGAATAAAACAAAAATGAAAACTCCTAATGTCCCAAAATTTTCTACACATATAGTGCAGGTAATATTCTACACATATATAGGGAAAAAAATGTATGTCATCACGCTAAGAAAATAATTGTAGCTGTTTGAAATAGACATGTTTAGGAAACATAGAACACATTGAAACAGCAGATTTTATGGTTGTCATGCCATGTTTCAAAGCCCCATAATTCAGAAACTAGCACGGTGACCCATTATTTTTTTTCAGTTTTATGAACACACATACTTTAAGAACCATATACTAAAGAATCAGAAAAATGACATTTAATTTTGATGAGAGAGAAAAAAAATGTTTTTATTAAATTAGTGAAAAAAAAATGGGTTTTTTCGAGTTTTTAATTTAAAATTTGCATTTCATATTTTTTGTTTTCAGAATAAAAATAACCATGCATTCTATAAAAAAGAGGCATAGAATTATTGGCAAAATAATACTCTCTCTAAAACTGTTAACCTTACTTAAATTGAGGGAATATAAATAGCAAATATGAACTATGAAGTCGAGGTACTCCAAAATGAGCCCCCCTTTTGATCCTCATTGGTTCTTTTGAGATACCAACTTTTGAAGCACTCTAATTAAAAATTGAGCACAGTGACCCATTGATTTTTTTCCATCTTTATGACCAGAAACACTTCAAGAATCAAATTTCAAAGTTTCAGAAAAATGACATTTATTTTCATTTTCCACTAGATAGTAGCGTTTGCCTTTAATGGTGTGGTGTTTATTATGTATTTTTATAATCACAGGTGGATTACCGATCGCGGGGATCTCCACGGGGATCTCCGCGGGGATCTCCGCGGAGACAGTGGAAGTGCTGAGTCAGAGCTATTTTTAGACAACTACATTTTTATAGGACGCGTCCTATATGACTATTTTTATAGCACCCCACTTATAGCACCTCTCATATAGCATGCGCGTATAATAAAGAGGATTATATCACAAGTTTGGGTGTTATCATATAGAAATGAGTGAGATCTACCTATGTGATACGTATCACACATGACCAGGTGAAACAGGCTTTTGTCATCAGCACCTCATCCTGACAGGTGCCATACAGCTGTTGTGTGAACAGGCGGCCTCAGACAGTGGTCAGTTCCGGCATGAATTACACATGGAAAAACAACATTTGCTCCGAAATCTAGGGTTGACACCCTCACAAAACACTTAAATTACAAGATGAACTCGTTTTTAAAAATTAATAAAGGCTGAATTTTGCAACAGAAGGATAGGTATGTCCTTTACCTATTGAAGGCCCTCGTAGGGTGAAAAACCTACGCTATGAGGCCAGCACCTATCGAAGTGCACTGAAACTGATGACGTCACGGGATCACATGATCGAGATAGGTATAGGTGATCTGAGACATGTATTAAATGTTTGTTTAACTGTATTGCCGAGTAGTAACCCAAGGTCACCACAAGAGGTCCTTTGTGCATGAGACAGTCTTCCAGACAGCAAAATTCTTTATGAGATCTGAGATATGTTTGCGTGCTAAGGGTCCCTATTTAACTGTATTGCCAAGTAGTAACCCAAGGTCACCACAAGAGGTCCTTTGTGCATGAGTCTTCCAGTCGGCAAAATCCTTTATGGACCTGACTCTTGTAGTTACTTATAGGTGTCACTAGTCTAGTTTATGTCAATAAAGAAATTGAATGGTATATTTAGTGGGTCAGTTTTTTCAAGTGTGCTGTTTTGCTATTTTCGGATCTGGGAAAGGGGGAAAATTTAGAATACTTTAAATATAATTTTTTGGCCTTGGGTCATAATGAACTGGTCTTGACATTCCGAAAAAAATTTATTCCAACAAATTCGGACCTGTGGTTGTTCAATTATTTCCATTTTTAATTTCCTCTTTGATACAGTCACACGTGAAATCCCAATTTTGTTGGAAAATATTGAAACCATTTAATTAAACTGAAGGGAATGACTTGTAAAACCTTTAATCTGTATGTTTGATGCTCATATGAGCATAAATAAGCATTTATTATTACTTTCAATCCAAAATTACAGTTTAAGATATATATTTTTGCTCCTTATGTTGTGTCTAGGGAAGGGATTTCATGCGTGAAACCCAGTAATACATCAGTTGAACAACCTTTATGGAATAAAAATACCTTCATTTGGCTTTAAATTAAAGTTAAATCATTACAAAAGGAACCGAAATTAATTTATGATTACTTTCAACCTAAAGAGAGAGCCCAAGATATATATTTTGGGCCACCCTCTGTCATGATTATTAAGGGATTTCATGCGTTACTATGTTGGAAAACACAATACTAATTTAGTTGAACAGGCTTCATGAAATAATAATAACATCAGCTTGCTTTATATCAGATGAAATGGGATAACAACTAGTTTACAATGACTTTTAATTCAAAGATACAGCTAAAAATATATTTTTGACCACCCTATGTCAAGACCATTAATGGGATTTCATGCGTGATTCTATAAATCCACACAATATTAATTTGGTTGAACAACCTTTATGAAATAAATAGTATCATCCCATTGCTTTAAATAATTACTAATGGCATCAAGATTAATGGATAATTTCTTTTAACCCAAAGAGAGAGCCCAAGATTTATATTTTGGGCCACACTCTATCATGATTATTGAAGGGATTTCATGCGTTACTATGTTGGAAAACACAATAGTAATTTAGTTGAACAGGCTTCATGAAGTAATAATAGCATCAACTTTGTTTAAATCATATCAAATGGATTAACAACTTATTCACAATGACTTTCAATCCAAAGAAACAGCTAAAAATATATTTTGGGCCACCCTATGTCAAGACCATTGATGGGATTTCATGCGTGATTGTGTAAACCAACACAATAATAATTTAGTCAAACAGCCAATATAAAATAAAAAAGCATCCCCTTGCTTAAAACAATTTGAAATGGGATCTAAACTAATTTATAGCTACTTTCAAGCCAAAGAGAGAGCCCAAGATATATATTTTGGGACACCTTTTGTCATGATCATTGAAGGGATTTCATGCGTTATTATGTTGGAAAACACAATAGTAATTTTGTTGAATAGGCTTTGTAAGGTAAAAATAGTATCAACTTGCTTTAAATCATTTCAAATGGAATCAAAACTAATTCATAATGACTTTCAATCCAATAAAACAGCTGAAAAAATATATTAGGCCACCCTATGTTGAAATCATTGAAGGGATTTCGAGCTTTATTGTGTTGATCAACACAATAATAATTTTGTCAAACAGTCTATATGAAATTAAATTCATCATTACTTTGCTATGAATAATCGAAATGAGATCAAAATTAATGCATGATTACATACATCCTAAAGAGAGAGCTTAAGATATAAATTTTGAGCCACCCTATGTCATATTTATGGATGGGATTTCATGCGTTAGCATGTAAACCAAAAATACAATAATTTAGTTGAACAGGTTTTATAAAATAAAAATGAGCTTCACCTTGCTTTAAGTAATTGCAAATGTAATTGCAACTAATATGTAATTAATTTCAACTTAAAGAGAGATCCATGGACATATCTTTTGAGCCACCCTATGTCATGATAATTGAAGGGCCTTCATGCGTTATGCTTAAACACACACAATAATACATCAGTTGAACAAGTTATATGCTTTAAATCATTTCAAATAGAATCTCAACTAATTTATAATCATTTTCAAACCAGAAATGAAGCCAAATAAATATGTTGGGCCACCTTTTCACCTATATCTGCTGATATAAATAGGAAACAAATGTTGATTTTGTGTGACTCTAGAGGAGCAGGACTTAGGCACGCAATGACTACAGTTGCGCCGGAGATCGACACCGATATATTTGTTCAATCAGGAGCGAAGACACTTGATTTGGTGAAGGGGGCCAAAAATCTCTTGATGCTTTACCGACCGAAGTGTATAATGGTGCTTTCAGGCATATGTAATCTAACATACAAGGATAGAGAATCGAAAGAGGTCAGGCTTAGATATTTAAGTGAAGTAGAAGTTGACACGGCCGCTACTGACGACATGGAGTCAGCTGAGCGCCTGCTTGCTGACATCATGCCGCCCAACTTAACTCCACCAGCCACTGTCATATTTGGCACAACCGTGGGGCTTGACCTGGTAGCTTACAACCAAACAACAGCCAGACACAACTGGAGACTTCGGAGACTGCTGACACCGAGTAAAATCATGGCGATCGGCGAAGATCAAGAGCTTTTAAATAGGCAAGTAATATCGTATAATAACAGTGTGAAGAACTACTGCAAAGGAAAAGGGGTACCTACACCCTTCATTGGTTCGTTGATCCAACCACACAGATCTTCACGAAAACATAAAACCACAAAACGAATGTATTACTCAAACCACTACCATCTCCTAGCCCAAGACAAGTGCCACTTCACCCCTGAATTACAGTTGAAGGTTGCGGCTGAAGTCGCGGCAGCATATAGGAAAATATAATAATATATGACTGGTATGGTATTTTACCCTAGGTTCTTTCAAGTAGAGACAGGAGCTCACATGAACCCGACTTTGAAAGGAAGACTATGGGTGAAATGACCAATTTAAGAGTTTCCGGTGCTTAAAATAACTGAATTCAGCATGATATGAGTTTTATCCTCTAGGAATTTAAAATAGTAAAACATAGTGGGTTTCGGTTCAATATTCTATATAATAGCTAAGAATTGAATGACTGAAAGGTTGAATATAATATGAAGTATAATGTTGTATGCTTCTCACTGAATTTCTCATACTGGTTTCGATCCTTCCAAACAAAAATGGAAAGATATTTTCACAAAGTATTTTAGAATATTACATAAATTAAATACTAATGATAATATTAGAGGTAAAGGAGTAAAGGGTAATTTGCCCTTATTGTGAGGAATCTGGGCACGGTTGGGTCTCCAAGTTTGAGACAGGAGCTCACACGAACCCGACATCAAGGTGGTTACCCAACTGGATTCTAGATTCCTTGATTTCTTGGTAACATACTGTGAGATGATAACATATCAATGTATTGAGGTATTGATTTAACTAAAATACCAAAGGGTATATTGATGTAATGATGTATTGATTTAACTATAATACCAAAGAGTATATTTGAATCAAAGTATAACAGAGATCCTTCCATGTTTATTCCCCCCAAAAAGTGTACCTTGAACAGTAGTGGCTTATACTATATCTTATTACAGAAACCATAATCTGTATTAGGCCATGTTATTGTTATTTAATCGTTCGAGTTGGGCTTTCCCAATATGTTTAGGGGCCCGAATGTTTAGCCATGTCAAGTACCGAATTTTCTTGATCAGATTTAAAATCAGGGTTAATTTAACCATTGAGTCACCAAGTAGAGGTGATCATTTGTCGATCCTTGATAATGGCTAAGAAAAGTGTAAACCTGAAAGTGGAAGCCTTTAATAGATTGAAAAGCTTAAAATTTGTCTCCTGGAATGTAAGGAGCCTTGTACAGAATTTTGACCAGGTTAGTCAATTTGTCAGTGAAGCTAGGCCACAGATTCTTTCTATCCAGGAATCCTGGCTAACAAAAAGTTACGGTACAGATAAAGTAACGATTCAAGGTTATAGTTCGTTACGGTACGACAGAATTAAGAAAAGAAGAGGTGGAGGACTTATCTCTTATATACACAGCTCACTTGATATATTAGATAATTACAATCACCTTGACACCTCTAATGAACACTTAGAGGTGCAGGTTTTCGGTATTAGAAAGAAATACGTAAAAGAAAAGATATGCCTTAACGTTTACCGCCCCCCATCAGGGGGCTTGACCCAAGCTTTGGACCAGTTAGACAATATATTGAAGGAGATAGATAGTAGTAAAGAAATAATTATAATGGGAGATGTAAATTATGATGACAGTAACCTTATAGATGGAACAACATCGGGAGCTGATAAATTCAGAAATTTATTAACCAAATATAACTTACAGCAGATTATAAAAACTCACACAAGGATTAGTAGATCATCAAATTCCACGATTGATCATATATACACTAATGGGAAGTGGGTTAATACTAATGGGTCGATAGAATTAAATGTCAGTGATCATCTGCCGATCTTTTTACAAATTAAGAAAGACAGAAATGTTTACACTACAGAAACATTTGAAGCTAGAGATACGAAAGCGCTCGATGCTGGGATTCTTAAGGAAATACTTGTTAATCTAAACTGGGAGACCCTTTATAATTCTGTTGATGTAAACGTGGCTTGGAATGTTATTCTGGATAATATTACAACATATGTCGACAGGATGTGTCCGGTTAGAAGCTTTAAGAGAGTCAGGATAACCCCCGGCTGGTACGACGATACTGTAATTAAGGCAAGCAAAGAGAGAGATAAAGCATTTAGGCGTGCTAAGAAGACAAACAATGATGAGGATTGGAAAAAGGCTAGGTTTCTTAGGGGAAAGGTAAATGCTGAAATTAGGCTAGCAAAAGATAATTATATACGAAATCAAATTAGGGATAAACAAAATGACCCCCATAAATTCTGGGAAGTTTTAAAGCCTCTCATCTCATCGAATAATAAATCCTCAAAAGAGGAAATAAAAATCATGTCGAAAGATGGGGAATGTTTAAGAGGAAAAGGTGCCGCTGAAGCCATTAATGACTTCTTTGTCGGTATTGGACCTGAACTGGCAGGTAAACTTATTGAAGATGATGAGATGGAAAAGGAAAGGGGGAAAATTTTTAATGAAAATGTTTCTGAAGTCAAATTCCAATTTAGGGAAATTACAGAAGTAGATATTGAGCTAGCCATTGGTAAAATCAGCATACACAAAGCATCTGGAGTCTATCTTATGCCAACAAAAATCCTTAAACATTGTCTTCTAGCACTGAAGAGTCAGCTTGCATTTCTGTTCAACCTTACGATAAGTCAGTGTGACATCCCGAGAGATTTTAAACAAGCAAACATTACGCCTTTGTTTAAAGAAGGTGATAAGGGATCACCAGGTAATTATAGACCGATTTCTTGCATCAAGCTGCCAGCGAAACTCCTAGAGATCTGTGTCCAGAGACAAGTATCAAAACATCTTGAAGATAATCTACTACTATGTGAATGTCAGTTTGGCTTTAGGGGGGGAGAAATCGATTAACAATGCGTTGGATAATTTACTAAAACGAATATATAAAAATTTAAATGAAAGGAAAGCTACTGATTTAATATTTTTAGACTTTAAGAAAGCTTTTGACACGGTTGATCATAATATTTTATTGTCGAAATTAAAGAAATTTGGAATTGAAGGAAAAGCCCATTCTTGGTTTGAAAACTACCTTTTTGATAGAACACAGAGAGTATTGGTCGGTAATACCCTCTCCTCCCTAAAGCCGGTGACATGTGGAGTACCGCAGGGCACAAGTTTAGGGCCCATGCTGTTTATCATTTATATAAATGACCTGTATAGAGTAGTGGAAAATTGTAATATTCAGTTATTTGCCGACGACACGGTGTTATATAAAGAAAGGCAACTTGGTAAAGGAGATAACTTACAGTTACAGAATGATCTTAATAATATTGTAAGATGGTGCGCATTTAACAGAATATCACTCAATATAAAAAAATGTAAGAACTTAACAATAAGGTCCAAGAGTGACCCCAACAATATTGTTCATTATTCCATAGGAGGGCAAAGACTTGATAACGTCTCCGAATACAAGTTTCTCGGGATGGAGATTGACGATAGAGTAAACTATAAGTACTTTCTTAGAAAGAAAATCTTTACAGTGAGATCTAAAATTCACTCATTGTCGAAACTATACAATTCATGTGACAAAAACACACTCTTGTTACTGTACAAAACGATGATACTACCAATCATCGATTATGGTGACTTGTTTTATCGATCGTCGACACTGGTCCAACTGAAAAAACTTCAAACATGACAGAATTCAGCTTTTAAAATTATTTTGAAATTGCCGAAGTTGACCAGTCCCAGAGAGGTTCACAAATCGTTAAACTTGCCCTCCCTCTCGACTAGAAGGGATAGCCACTTACTTGATTTGGCTTTTCTTAGATCGAGAAACGAAGATAACGTAGATAAAAGAAAAATAAGTTTAAGGAGTTTAGCGAAAGGCAAGAAATTGGTTGTTCCGACACCAAAAAATGACATTTTTAAAAAGTCGTATGTATATTCATTGACAAGTTTGTGGAACAATCTACCTGATAATATTCAGGAAACCAAAACAAGAATTCAGTTTCGACAATATTTGAAGACAACTTATCTGTGTGATTTTGACGAATATTTGTCTGACGAATAAATTGAGTTTTGCTCAACAGATCATTGAGAAAATGATCAGCCATCAAATAAAAGGCACATAAGACCTTATGTAAAATCGATACAACGATACTTCTGAACCAATGTAATTACATTGTTCTTTATTTTCATGATACTGTATCTGCTTATATGTAACCTTTAGTCATTGTTGAATGTATAAACTGTTATGTAGTTGTTAGAATTGATCTCATATGATGATAACTAGTTACTCACTGGAGCCATGCATAATGCTTAGTAATGATTAGAGATAGAAGGGTGACTTCAATTGAACTCAAGCCGACTGGACATTGACTCTGAACATTTAACTATGAACAATATAACCAAAATGTCGGATTATCCTAAAATTATCAATTTATCAATGTAGATTTCTCAACACCCTTATAAATATAAATATTGTAGATTGTATGTAAGGGCTGGCTCTTGTTTATTGTGTTTAACTCTGCATCGGTTTTGAACAAGACAGATTAATGTAAAATTTAATAACCAGTAATGGGAAACAGGTATTAATGATTGGGATACCCCAGAAAGACCTTAACTGCGAGAGGCTGGCGTCCCTTTCTGAAGCATGTAATTTTCTTATCAGAATAAAAATATGATATATATATATGTGTCACTGCCAGTTTACATAGGGCTTTCATGCGTTACTAAGGGACATTTTAAGGGTTATTGACCTGTTATTTGTCCTGAATCAAGATTATCACCAAATAGTGTAGTGGTGCCATTAGGGAGATTGAAATGGGACTAGAAAATGGTTATATGAATTATTTGCTTTTATTTGTTTATCCTATATGCATTATTTTTCAGCCATAACGCATGAAATCCCTTCTAGTTGGAAAATAAGGGTTGTATACATTAACCTCTTCCTCACTCAAAAGTTTTGAAAATATCAAGTGGAAATTTTTATACATTAAAGAATACATGTATACCTTCTCCAATATACTGTTTTGTATACATACTTGAAAAATATATATTTCTAACTATTCATGATAAAATAGGGATTTCATGCGTTACTGTGATGGTTGGAAATTATTGAAGGTCACTGTGGAGGTCGTTACCATGTTCATATGCTCAAAAAGTAAATTATAACTAATTTAGTCCTAGATGTATTGGAGAAATGAAAAGAAACATGTAGAAGAACGTTCTAGGCATTGTGCAAATCATTTACATTTTACTTCATTGGCTTTTTCTATTGAAAAATGATGCAAAAAATCAGTTTTTAGAATTTTAAGGCACTAAATATGGGAGTCAGCCTAGGAAAAGTGTACATGGAATGAAAGCCCTTGTTCATAGGAATAACATGAGACTAACATCTTTAACATCCAAAGCATATTGATGATAATAGGGCCGCAAATATGATATTTAGGCAAAACAGCACACTTGAAAAATCTGACCCTTGTAATTGTATATTAATTTGGTGAAATTCGGTATGGATTTGAGTCCATTTGTTTTTGTTGAGTCCGTTTGTTTTTTAGACTTCACCCCTATGCCCTTCCTGAAATGTGGTATGAAGAAGATGACAAGCAGGCTTGGGCCATTAAGATTTTATTCATAAATGTTTCTTTGGTTTTATATCCATATAATAATATTATATGGGAGGAGCGATTTCTACAAAAAGAGGTAGAAAAGAGGGTTTCTTTGTCTCACATGTTCTCGGAATTTGTCGTTTTACAAACCGTTTTTCTCATCTGTAGAGTTCTGTCCACCCTCTCTGGAGGACTTCGTATGTGGTTTGTGAAGGTATTTGGGGTGCAAATGTGATTTTGAAGCCCTATTGAGTTCTTTTAGTTGAGTTCTATACAATTATTTTTAGGACGGGAAAGCCCCTGTTAGGAACTAAAAGAGATTGATGTAAAGTACTGAATTGTTTTTCTCTTATTAGATTAGCCCCTCTAATGAGACCACCTCGCTATAAGACCACAACGCTCTGTCCCAAAGGTGGTCTCAATAGAGAGGTTCCACTGTATATGAGTAATACTCAATAATGAGAAGACATAAAAAGTTAAAGGTTATCAATACATAAGATAAGGCATTGGTCTTATCATACTTTCAATATCTAAAGATACACACAGGTATCAACATTTCAACCTTCAGTCTGGTCTTTACCTTTGGTTAAACAACAACACATTTCAACAGTAAGTCAGATTCATTATATTCACATCAAAATTATTTACTTTTATATGCACATGTATTATAGCACGAATAGCATAGTATTGCGTATTCAGTCGGGCATAGTCACCGAGTATGTCCGAAAACAACAAAGCCGGTAGATTCAATACTCTGTTATTCCTGCTTTTATTCCATTATTCTTACCTTGTCACAACTTTATTTTCATTTATTACATCCAACTGTGTTGTCCTCATAACTCACCGATAGTCTCAAACAGTTGTGACGTCACTGTACAATACAGGAAGTGTATATCGTACACCTTGTGATCGGCAAATATATCCAATATATTGTACGCTCACGGCCAAATCAGGGAATAAATATCTAAAGCTTCCTAAAGAATGTCGGGGTGATTTGGTTGTTAGTCAAGTTTAGATTGTTAGTCAGGGTTGGAATGCTCCAATCAGTTTCTATCCATTAACATGGCAGTGTAATGGAACTGGACAAGGAACAGGTTACTGAACATTAACCAAGGCAATGTGGGATAGCATATGGGTCAGATTTTCAGAAAATGTACAATTCACCTTCACCAATCTTCTCAAATAACCTGAATTTCAGACGGAAAAAAAGGTCAAAATACAGTTCAACCTAACGAAACAGGTTGCTAGAATCGATGCAATGCCGGATATACTCGAATTTACCTAGTATTGACCAAATTGCAGCCTAATATAGCAGAATTTACTAAATGTGTAGAGCTGATATTTGTACATTTTCTGAAAATCTGACCCATATGGGTCAGATTTTCAAAAAATGTACAATTTAACTTCGCCAATGTTATCAAATAACCCACATTTCAGACGAAAATAAAGTTCAAAATACAGTTCAACCTAACCAAACAGATTGCTAGAATGAATGTTATGCCGAATATACTCGAATTTACTTAGTATTGACCAAATTGCAGCCTAATTTAGCAGAATTTACTAAATGTGTACGTTTAAAATGGCTAAGATAGTTAAAAAGAGTAGTGATCAAATCACTACTCATCTGTAAGTTTGGGATACTAACAAGAACCTGCAGAAAATACAGAAGTCCCCATACAAATATCAGGGGTAATAAAAATGTTAATAAATGAATATCCCTTCATTTAGGGGTTTAATTTGGGTTGATTTTTTTGTTCAATTCTAATGGATCTGAACTGATATCAATAACATCACATTTACTATTACACATGTTCAGATTCATGGTTGAATACTGATTCATGGTTGAATACTGATTCATGGTTGAATACTGATTCATGTTTGAAGACCTGCCACATTTCTATGATTCATTAACTAGTGAATTATTTGTCAATTATATAAGCTAAAGGACAAGAATTGAGATTGTGGTGGCAGAATATGTTCAAATATCATTTTATTAACCCAATGTGGTTTTATCCACTCAGCAATAAATAAATGTCATTCCCAAACGTACTGTGTCACTCAAACAATCAATCAATCAATTTGATTCTTACTTTTAACCCTATCTCTGTGATTTGGTATGATATTGTACCATACAAACATATCAGATGAAATATGATACAATAAGTTTCTAAATAGTTTAGGTACATTGGGATATACTCCTCGCGATATCCCCTCTACGCAAAGAAGACTATAAAGTTAGACTTATTTAATCATCAATTGAATCGGTTCCATGTAAATGTTCATTCATGATTTATTGGGTGAATAAATTATAACTAGGTTAGGACCCCCCCCCCCCTGATGGCACCCCACTTGGGGACCAACGCATTGGTGACCCCTATATCATAACATTACATCGGAAATGACAGCAGTTTTCTCCCTAATATAAAGATCAGATAATATATGTAAATGACTAGAATTCATTAGCAACGTGTTATTTATCAATAATCATAAAAAGGTTAAGAGTGTGACCATATTAAATGATGTATTAGATTATGTTCTTTATCTCCCATAGTGACTCTATATACGTGGCATTTTGACGACCCACCACACCCCTTTCTCGGCCGATCTCGGCCGCTCTCGTGACACACTTGCAGGTCCTATTGGAGACTGTATATCTAGATGTGTATATTTATATGTTTTAATTCTATATTGAATATTCCCATACAGAATCAGGCATCCTGTGCTGAGAACCAACACGCAGATGGCGGGATTCAACTAAGGTAAAGCTTTCACTTATGCTAAACTATATTACAAATAGTCAAGGGCATTTGCTGCAGTAAGGGTGGACATCAATTCTCCACAGTAGAACTTGATAACATTCTACAAATATGAGATGTGGGCCTTACAAGGCCATCGAGTAAAAACACCTCGCATGTCCTTGAACTGTAATTATTATTTCATAAACCAGAAGTTAATATATCTGAGACATAACCGCTTAATAAGCCTAGTGCGCTAGTCAGCTGGTTAAACTATAAATAGTAATAATACAACCTAATGTACAAAGACAGTGTACTACTTTCGTCTATGACGACTGTAGAACTTGTTCACTGTTAAACCATGAATGTAATGACAGAAAACTTGAAAACCTCCCTTAGCTGGAGTCATGTTCTCTGAAAGCGAAATATTTCGAAAATAAAAGTATCTTAATCTTAATCTTAAGGCCCTCAAAAAACAGGTGTGTTTCTGATTTACCCCACCCCCACCCCTCCCACCTACCTAGAAAATACCTCTCATACCTAAACATTTTTTTTACCATTCCTGATTTTTTAAAAACATATAGCTTAGTCCTATTTTTTTTTCTTCTTTTTTTGACAAAAAAAAGCTAATAACAGCAGAAAAACAGGTTTTCCGAACCAGGAACTGTCAAAAACTACATTTCTCTTGTTTAAAACAACTATTGTCATAGAATAGACATTTTTCTACAGTTCTGGGAAGGTGGTTTGCTAATGAAAAAAATTTAATAAAAATAAAGTTATCAGCCCCCTATCGTTATAGAATAGACATTTATCTTCAGTTCTGGGGAAGGTGGTTTGCTAATGAAAAAAAAAATAAAAAAAAAGTTACCACCCCGCCTACCTAGTTTTCGGCCAGATAAATCGGAAATACACGGAAACACACGTTTTGCCTTATCATAGAGAGTTCACAAATAGTGGCTAAATAATCCTATTGCTAACTGAATCCGTTCACCAATATACATCGTTGAAATACTCCATAATTATGGCGTTTTATTTTTCCAAGTGTGGTTTTAACTATTTCTTCGAAATTGTTTCTTTCTGGGTTTTTTCACATTAAGTTTTCAACCTTTGCTGCAATACACATGAGGTAAATCTTTTTTTGTAAACTTGGAACTCGTGAAGTTGGTCTAGTCTGTATGATATATATCCAAAAGTGTATCGATATATCCTCAAGACAAAAAAGGGTTTCAGGCAGAATAATTCCATTTTTCGAAGAATAGTTTCCAATATTACTCTAGAACCCACGATCAGTATCCATACCTTATGGAAACAATAAAGCTTTATATCACATTAATCCTTAACTTTGGTAATTGATGATACATTTGTCGGCAAGTCCACTTGGGAAAGTATGGTGTTAAATATAGTCAAGCGCCAACTGTTATTTATAAGGCATTTATTTCTAATATTTACACAATTCCATGATGGACGTCGTGAGCTTCATCTAGTGATGATGGATAAATGTATCTTGTCCTTTAATATTCTGGCATTCTGTCAGTTTAAAGCTGCATTCTCAGCTAAAATCGATGTTGTCCACATTTATATGACGATTCAAACAATCTTTTTATGTCATGTTGAACTGTATTTTGAACCTGATTTGTGTCTTAAAGTTGGGTTATTTGAAAGGATTGGTGAAGGACAATTGTACATTTTCCGGCGGTTTCACCCTCATATAGGTGTTACTGGAGGTGATGACTGATTTCTAACACTATCAACCGTTTCATGTTTTAGTTTCTCTGTGGAAGATTACTGGTTTTCCTTCGGTTGTTCATACTTTACAGCATAAGGCAATGCTGCTGCAAGGTTGTAGTAGTCAGGGGATGGAATACTACCAGGTGCATTCATGTACACTTGCTCTGTGCCGGGCGACTGGTTCTGAGCCTCATATCTCACCGCAAATGGCAAGGCTGCGGGTAGATTGTAATAATCTCTAGATGGTATGTCCCCCTCATTCATGTATAGTTTCTCTGCTGGTTGGACCTGCATTGGGTGAAAGGGTGGAGGCAGGGGTTGTACTTGATCAACTGTGCCAGCCTGCATCTTTCTGTGAATTGACTGAGGCCTCAATCGTGGTGGGTATATCACTGGTAGAGTTACTTTAGCTGACTCAGCAGTTTGTTGTGATCTTAACTGGACATTATACCTGGCTGACTTGGTTTGTTCTCCTCCCTGCAAACTCTCCTGTGACTTAGCCCTTACTTCCATAGGAAGCAGAGGCATGAGGTCTTCAGGGCTGGTACTGGGCACAAAACTGGCTTTGTATGTCAGTCCCTCTGCCGTTCCAGCCCCAGATACTGGCTGAGAAGTGGTGCTAGAGCTTGTGGTGGGCTGGGCTGAGGATGCCATGGATGACAATGCCTCTGTTTGGGAGGTGCCCGGACACCAGGTCACGTATGTCTGCAGTGGTTCAGTAGGCAGTGGTGATAGAGGTCCAATTGAGAGATTCCTTGACATATCCATGTAGGTGGTACTGGATTCCTGGGAAACCTGAGCGCTTGATTTATTGCCTCTTGGTGTCTGTACCCACTTCTTGGTTCTTACTCTAGTATCTGTCCTCAATGATATTGGAGGAGGCCTTGCCTTCATCTTTGACCGAGGGTGTACCTTTGCGGGAGATGGTTGATGTTGTGGAGTCAATCCTCTTGTTGCAAATCTTCCAGCAGTTGCTCCTGTGGCCTGAGGAACTACTAAAGGCATCTGTGGGGTGCTAGACACTGGCTCTGGAAGAAGTTCCAAGTAAATATGGGGCTCAGGTGGATATGTGTCTTTGGTTGACTGAATTGGTGGCTGACCGAGAAGCAGGGCTGGAGACATGATGGCAGGAGCTGAGACCACAGGCTGAGGGTGTTGGGTGGACTGACTAACAGGCACTACTGCAGCCATGATGGCAGGAGCTGTGGCCAGAGGCTGAGGTGATGGGGCAGGCTGACCAACACTTATGGTGACGGGAGGTAGTGCTGACTTCAGGCCTGTCAGGAAATTGGTACTTGTGTCCATTAACTTCAGATCTTTCAACAGGTCATTGAAGCTAGGACGATCTTCTGGTTTCATCTCCCAACATTTACTGATCACATAGAACCTGAGAAAAATGGACAGTAATGGTTTAAGTACATAATTTATTTAATTACAAAAGAGAGTAAAGTCCCAGTAGTATTTGAATGGCTTTCATTTTCCTTTACAAATGCCAAGCTAGCTCTTCACTTTCAATATAAATGTATGTATAAAGCGAATCCTGTTGAATCAACCACAAAAGGAATATCGATATGATCCACAATGCATGAGAAAATTTGAAGTGTATTATGGCATTAAGATGTGAGGGTTTCAAAACGTAGTATAATACAGTACCCCGTAGGGCATTTAAATAGTTGCTTCAACTATCAACTCAGTTCTTGCACCTTCTACATCCTTTTCCAAAAAATATAGAATAGGGTGAAAGTAGGAACAATTAAAAACAAAAGCACAATTCTGGATAGGCCTAGTAGTGTGAAGATTTTAAGACTATTACAACATACATGTTAGTGGGGCAGTTATAAGGCTGCTCCAGTCTTCCTCCTTGTTCTAGATGCTCCCACATCTTGGTGGGGTCCACGTCGTCATAGGGTGTAGTTCCTCCAGTGTACATTTCCCATGATGTCACTCCAAACGCCCACTGTAAGCGAAATGAAGGGAAAAGGCATATGGGTCAGATTTTCTAGAAAAATGTACAATCTACAGTTCTACACATTTAGGAAATTTTGCTAAATTAGGCTGAAAGATCATGAATACCGGGAATATCTGAGTATATTTGGTATCACATTGATTTAATGTATGAGTTCGGTTATGTTAAACTGCATTTTGAAGCTCATTTTGTTCTCTTAAATTTGGGTTATTTGATAGGACTGGTGAAGGTGAATTCTACATTTTCTGAAAATCTGATATGTATACACATTAATAGAAGACTTGTATGTTTACCATACTAAGTGTTGATTTGCCTGTATTTATAGAAGTTGTTACATAAATATGCCATATTTAGCATAACTATGATGTAAATGAATGTTCAGTAGAAAATATCGTGAAAAGATAATAAATCTATAAATGATGGGATTTTAACCATGGATATTCTCCATCATCATCTATATCTTTTCATTTATTTGGATCATTATCTAAGCTAAACAAGTTATATAAATTATAATAATAATTACCGCATTCTTTCTGGGTCAATCAACTTAATTAGGAGTTGAAAGCCGACTTCAGATATTACAATCATACCCAAGCACTCACCACTCTATCAGATTTTCTAAACTTGTAGATACTTACAACGTCAGATTTAGAGGAATATTTTGATTTCTCTAAAATCTCAGGCGCTACCCATTTCACAAGGAGAGCAGGGTTGGTGGAACTGGCGCAGTAGTATTCTATGGAATAGACATCCTTAGCGACACCAAAATGTCCTATGACGACTTTCAGTGAACCATCCAACCTGAGACATGATAAATATGAGATATAAAACATAAATTGTGGAATAAAACACTTCACCACATTTAGTTAACACAAAGGTTAATGCAGATGTTTTCATTTGTATATTTGTATGATAGTTGAGTTGTGACCTGCCATATACATATATGGGTCAGGTTTTCAGAAAATGTACAATTGGCAGCTGCACACATTGAGTAATTTCTGCTAAATTAAGCTGAAATGTGACCAATACTAGGTAAATTCGAGTATATTTTGCATTGTATTGATTCTAGCAATCTGTTTGGTTGGACTGCATTTTGAACTTTATTTTCGTCTGAAATTTGGGTTATTTGAGAAGACTGGCGATGTGGAATTGTACATTTTCTGAAAATCTGACCCATATATGTATGTTCTTCATAGTCTAATATTATTGTGTTTTAGTCCAACTTTGAACTATCATTGCCCTCTATAGCCAGGCAATATAAAGCATTATCAACAAACAGCCCTCTTACTGTCCTCAATGTCGGTCATTAATCATATATTAGGGACAAATTAGAAGATAGTGCAAGATATGGACGGTATTATTTCATACTTTTCAATAAAAAAGAAAGCAGAACTCAACTTACATGCAGGTCCTCGCAGATAGGTTGCGGTGAACAAATCTTTTCCTAAGTAAGAAGTTCATGCCTTCTGCAATTTCCATCACCATTCTCTGAGTTTGCTTGAGATTGAAAGGCTGGAGAATGAATAACGTTATTATGAATACACTTACTATACACAGTTGAAGGTCACCCGTGTTATACATAGTACCTTAAAGTTGCACTCTAACCCAACATTGGTAAAAAAAAACCTTAAGATTTCATAAGTTTTGTTCCTTTCCTTTTGTATTTTCTATCTAAATATTTTTATTCAGCAAAAAACATTAAGTAACGGAATTTACTTTTCTCAGTAGTCGCTGACCCAAAAATTATTAGCTTTCTGCCATTGCTTTACTTATTATTACGCTGCTGTTGGCTGTTATCCACCATCCAATTCAACTTTAAAATATATAGCTAAGAAGGCAGATTTAATTTCTTATGTTATATTATTTATGCTCTATGTATAATGACAAGCGCCAAAGCACAGAATTACACAATAAATAATCTGGAACCAATTTACCTCTCGCTGAACATATTCTCTGACATTTCCATGGATGAAGTGGGGGAAGACAACATGGATCTGGTTGTCAATAATGCCTATACCGATCAGCTCTATGATGTTTGGGTGTCTGAGGTCTTTCAGCATTGTGACTTCCCACACCATGTCATTCAGTTTTGTTGCTCTCTCTGGTATCCCATCTGGATGAAACAAGATAGGGGAAATGAATAGTAAGACAAACTCAGAACAACATTTATTAATAGAGGATTTGCATAGCCGCCATTTTGAATCTAGATTTGCATGGAATTATGGGAATAATGGTACAGTATAATATCTATAGAAAACATGCCATGTTCAGTATTGAATATTTACCGATGCTCTAATGTCAATATCCATGTATTATACATGTTTCCATAACACTAGTCCCCATCTTTCCCATCATGCATTTGGTTAAGATAGATTATTTATAAAAGCTGTGATTGTTGAAAACATTCTTGCAGTTTTCGATAAATACATTGCAAAATATTTGAATGTCAGATTTCACCAGAATCCATCCCAGGATGCACAGTAACAGACATGCGCAGTGGCAGATGCAACTCTCCTATTGGTATATGCAGAGCTATATAATTAAAGCTTTTATCAAGTCTTTTAAAAAGTCTTTTATAATTATAATAATGGTTATATAATTAATTTACTCATGAGGTTGTCAGAAATTCACTCATTCCATCAACTTCAGATGTCTTACACCAACTCTATGGAATGAGTTTATTCAGTGATTAAACGTATTATTCTTTTATTGTTTGTCATATTCCATAATTATATCAATGTAAGTGAAATAAAGCTCACCTTTGATGTATTTAAGTGTCACTTCTAAAGGGGCTGCCCCAATGAACCCCTGGAATGTGCCCTTCCGTAACAAGCTAATGTCTCCTACAATGTAAATGTCATACAATAGTTGATGAAGTACAATATTGATATATGAACCAGCAAACGTTAGTTAGCTTGCTAGGAAACGCTAGTTTCGTAGTGAGAAAGCGATTATTTCCCAGTGAGAAAACACTACTTTCATTTCATAGCGAGAAAACCCTATTATCCAAACAAAAAATCGCCGGAAAACCTGGTATTTGAGTCTTTCCACCAATCTGTCGTCATATGACTTCAAAACAGGCAAAATTTAGAAGTGCTTATTTCATCTTGAATTTTTTATGCAATATAACCAACGTCTTGGGCGACATTTTTGCGAAAAATAGGGAAACTAATCTTTAAAATCAGTAATCCTATGATATTTTGAATCTGGGTACTTCAGTAACCATGTAAGCGACCGTGTGCATATATTATTAATTCCTTGAACATCATTGTAGCAATATTTACACGCTTTTTATGCTAGTTTATATATATAGTAATATTAGATACATACTACTGTTAACAATGCAACTTTTTTCAAAGGAAAAAAACAAGTTTTTCTAAGAGTTAGAGGTATTTGCATGTAAAGGTATTTTGCTTCATTTTCGAAGTACAATTACATGTTCATTTCTAAATATGATCATTAATAATATGCTTTGGATATGGGAATTTGGTGTGGTTCATCTAATTGGACAAATATATATATATATAATGTTTGATGCAAATAAAAAAAAAGTTGATAATATTTGAAATATTTTAAAGTTAGGGATGAATAAAGTGTGTAGCACGGTCGCTTACATTTCAACCATTTATGTCTCCTGTTCTAAGGTATTCCTACTGCATGAAACAATGCTGAGCTGGAGGCTGATTGTGAAGTATTTTTATCCATGTCGAATCATTTTCAAATCATAAAATATTGATATGGGGAATCCAGGAAAAGTTTATTCCAACAGAATCGGACCAACTGAATAATTTTCAAAATAATTATATTGCATAATTAACTGAGAAATAGAGAAATAATACTGATCTATTCAAGCCAACCATACAAAGAGAACCACTGGGCCGATTCTGTTGAAATAAACTTTTCCTAAAAGCCCAAATTCCATATTCTATGATTCGAAGATAAAACATATATATATTTGATTTTACTAATGGCTAAATGTTATGAATACGAATCCAATTGAATTTGTCCCCACGGTCGCTTACAGCACACGGTCGCTTATACAGGTACAAATCAATATTGAATATAAGGAAAAGTTGGGCTCTTTTAGAAATATAAATGAGTTGAATATATTCCTTATAATAGGGGATATATTTTCACTAAAAATTATCATTAAGGAAATAAATGGGAAACAAATAGAATCATTCACATATGACATGGTCGCTTACACTAAAGTGTGCCCATGCTCAATTTCTAGGCAATAAACATGATGCTATATCAAAGATATCCAATGAATATCAAAAGAATGTTTTCCACTGCCAAGATGATGTGAAATTCTTCTATTTAACATATAGGGCCAAATGCCAAATTCATGTTATATTATTTTCTACAATTGTTTTAAACAGTTATAGCACGGTCGCTTACATCTTCCTACCCCACAAAAAATTCTGAATCTACAACTATAGAGGGTTTTCTTATCACGATTTGACTTCATGAAATTATTTTTTATGTATTTTCACATGTTTCAATGTATCAAAGTTAATAATATGAAGTCTTATTCTATATTCTATATGCATTTGAAAATGAGTAAGTCAGATTTTTAAAGCAATTTATGCAAATAAAACACACATTAATTACCCTAAAAGAACTATTTTTGGAGGTACACATATAAATGTGGTATACCATCGACAGTTCTTAATAAGGGGAATACATATGTGATCCGTTTTAGGAAAATGAGTCATAAGTCGCAAAATATGAATTTTGAGATATCACCATATCTGAAAAGAGGAGATCAAGCCGATTCCAATGATAGTAAACAGTCCAATATTCTAATAAGTATTTCCATATTTTAAATTTGATATTTTTATTTTTGAAAAAAAAAAGTTTGTAATGTTTCTGGTAGGCAATAACCAGTAAAGTAACTGAATATACTCCATATGTGAACCTTTAAAACGCAAAGATATATTATATATAATGTCCTAGAATTTGATACATGGATTGATACAACCATAAGGGATAAACTCGCCAAAAATCAGAACATTCCAATAAAGTGATCTTGTAAAAAAAACACTTTGAAAAATATCAATTTTGCGACTCATGACTCATTTTCCTGAAACACATCACATATATGCTAATATTGCCTTTGAATACACAAGAATAACATCCCTATGGAACAAAAGTCATATGACGAAAGTTTGGTGGATAGACTCATTTATGGTTTTGATTTCTTTGTTAGCATATGTGTATATATAACATACATGTGTAACTACAACTGATAAGTTTTAGGGCATATTAGATAATTATAATATATAGAATACAATGATAAGTTACTTTGAAAGAGTATAATTATTTGTTATCATTATGAGTGGCAAATCCACGATCAGTTATAGAAATATTTTTCACCCAGAGTACAAACCAACATGCATATGTACATGAGCTAACAGGGGCCTTCACTTCTAGGCAACCAAACACACATCGTATCCCACCTTTTTGTTCACTGCATTGAATAGTGTATAGGGCTAAAATAACTTAAAGTTGCACTCTCAGTTTACGTTGGTAAAAAACAAAATGTTTTCTACTGTTATTCATTGTTATCCAACCCATCTAAAAGTCATTTGAGAGAAATTTTGGAGGAATATATACAACCGGGTTTTTTTGCTATAGGGCTTCTTTAACGTCCTTATTTGTATTTGGAGGACCCGCCCAAATCCTTTCCAGTGACGACTATCCTTATTATCGCTCACCAACGGGCGTTTTTTACCCCGCCATTTAGACTTTAAATTCTTGTGTGAACATATAACAGAAGCAGAACATCGATATATAAAGTCCTGTAAGTCATGGTATGAGTAAAGTTGGTAAGATTTATTTTGTCATAATAGCTGACAATGCAGCTTTAAGGCAGAGACTAAAAAGATTAATAACCTCCATGTCAGGTCTGCTGATGCACTGTTTATGTCAGTATTATAATTATGTCAATCGGCTTCATCTCGGGATTATACACATAAAGTGTGCACCATCAGCCCCTCAATGTCGGTCAATATTGAGCAGTGCAAACACATCTACATACCATTTTAGGGTCTCAAATTAGGGGGTTCCCAAAGACCCAATAAATAAGGATTTTTTATGTGCAACTAACCTTGTGCAATCACAGTACCAACCGTGAGTTGGTCCTCTCTGATGAGCAGCTCTGTCACTGTTGCTTTGTTTGGCTCATCAAGTAGGGCGAGCGGGTCATCAGAGAAATCACTAGATGAGTCCTCTTCACACTGGGTCGGTGGTTCTACATCTAATCATTGATATTATGATTAAATATGAGCATAAGCGAACAAACATGCTATGAATTGACTGATATTTTCCCAGAACACTCTTTATATTCAGGATTATTATAAAATCAGACATTTATTGATTATCAAATTTTTAAGTATAGCATCGATAATGCTAGCTATTTTCCAATGAGCGAGTTTGCAATCATTGAAATGTTTGTATATCGTTACAAAAGTACAGAAGAGAAAAGCCACAAATTATAATTCTCAATATGAATATGAATAAATCACAAGTTAGAGGCAAGTCGTGAAGTTTGATGGAATACTTGATGATAATACTTCATTACATTAAGCGCAAAAGTAACAATTTAAGTCGGTTAGATTGATGTTCGTTCGTTTTTCTTCATCAAAGCTAATAATTGGTAGAAGGGGAGGGTATCGCTGTATATCGGTTAGGGCCGGGGTGGAAATGATGAATTGATGTTGATAACATTAAAGGTTGTTAATTATGATTTTATTGATAACAAGCTAATAATTCACATAATTAAAACATTGACTAATTGAAACCTTAATCTTCTTCAAATAACATTGCATGAGAAGTAAAAAATAAATTTCACACAGGCAGTATAATTCTATTTCGGTGAATATGTAGTCGATATTGTTGTTAGTAATTGATATGAATCACAAGAATTGATATTTATGAAGTTCAGATCTTCCCTGGCAGACCTTAATTTAAATGGCATTACCTGCCAAAATTGAGCAAAATTCAAAAATCATGTCTTGTGTTATAAAAATGTTGAATACAAAAATATATGTAGTTCTTCCACTGGCCATTTACTAGCCTTCTGGGAATTAATCATCATGGTAAAGTCAACAAAACAACTATTAAAATGGACATCACCTAGATTTCACATGTGATCTTTGATAAAAATTGTGTTGTTCTTATTGCCATGACTATTTTCGGCCTTATTGTAATTATGCAGTTATACCTTGGGCGGCAATGGACCGGCGTATATATTGTCTGAAATATTGCATCAACTCTTCGTATAAGAACCTAAGGGTCAGGTCATCAGAAAGTGTACAATCGGTGTTGAACTGTAATTTATACCTCATTTCTGTCTGACAATTGGGTTATTTGAGAGGATTTGTGAAAGCGAATTGTACATTTTCTGACGATTCCACCCTTAAGTATATAATATTATATTATCTGGGTATCGATATTATACTAATACTGCGTTGCATGGTTGAGCGTTGCATGAATTTGATTATTCTATATCAGTAAAGGCCCATTCACATTAACGCGACCAGCAGGCCGATCCTTGCCGGCTGTAATACTTTAACATTGTGTATTTTGCCGTGCGGCAGCCGTACTCCAATCGGCCGTTGTAATGTGAATGAGCCTTTAGAGTAAAGTCCAACACGCTATGCTGACTGACTGATGGATTTAAGAATAATAATATCTGTTGGTTGACCAAACGATTGTGTAAACTATAGGTCGATTTGGTCACATATTAGTTTGTCATACCTGGTTCAAATGAACAATTCTATATCCATGTTTCTATCGTTTGCCACCTCCAATTATATGCCTTTCATATTTCGTTTAAAACCTTCAAATTCATGTTTGAATGTCTCACAATTATGGCATAATAGTTTTGTTTTTTGCCTAAATAATAAGGGGTAAAATGCAGCTTTTCCACAAACAGGACTTTTGGTCAAATGAGTCATAGCGTCTACTTTGCGGAATTGAGAACATATTATGCAATTTATACAATGTCTTGCCCAACATATAAGCCTTTAAACAAAAAAGAATTGATTGTGGATATAAATACCTCAGTAGATATGAAGCGACGATAACGGTAGTAATCACCACAGCAGCAGCCAGTACTATCCCTATTAATGTATTCACCTGAAGCCCTGTAATATACATGGTAATAAATATATCTTACAGCAATGAAATCACAAACATTAATATAGTCATTAAATGTTCAAACTAAGTGTTTTATTTATGATAGGACTGCCCTATTCAATATGATAACGATGCATTATCACATATATGAGAATTCGTATTATTATCACGATACTGTAACATATATATACATCTCAGATATGCATATAAATTTAACGTTATCATTCTTTCAAGCTAATTTTTGCTGATTTAGATAAATGTATACATAGAGCTGCCGATTGTGCATTTTCGGACGTTGTGACTCATATATCTTTTTCTTAATCATTGAAGCAATATACATGCATGCATCTACATTCTTCAAATCACATTCACTTCCAAGCTAATAATCATGGAACAGGAATGTCGTTGGACAATATTACTTGGGATTAATATACCTCCGACTTTCACCAACTCGTTATTTCGTATGCATCAATACATTAGTATTGTAAACAATGTTAAACATACATGTATATGATTGGTAACAAATAGTATTTTACTTCTGATTGATTCTAAAGCATGTATAGCATTGTAAATAATTTAAAAGCTGCTGAAATATGTTTGAGACTGCAGACTGACCTGTTTCTGGGGATACACATTTGGTGGTGGTGGTTTGCCAGGTTCCGTTCAAGCAGAGAAGTTTTGGGGATCCTTGGATGAAGTAACCAGATTCACAGTATAGGGAGAGCCCTGGCCCTTCTGGAAATATTGCATGGGTAGGCAGAAGGTGGGGTGGTAACTTAGGTCCTCCTTTACATTTGATCTTGTTGTCCTTCTCTGAAAAAGGGGATTTATATATATATATAGAATTTTTATTCAAGTTTGTCAGTTACATGAAATGGACATACAGTTCTAAAATTAGCAAGCTAAAAAAAAATTAGTTCTTCCATCTAGCCCAAGACCGTCTCTGACACAATACATATTAAAACGAATAAAGTTAACATCTTATGTAAGTATGTTACTAATTACTGTATACATTCAGACATAGATTACACAATGCAAAATTACATTAAGGGTATTACTAAACAATCTCTGTATCTAGATGAAAGGGTTCTAAGTGTTTAAATTTACATCAGTACGCTTAGTTCTAACATCAACATCAAGTACTTTGGGTGTGTTAACACTATGTTACTGTAGATTAATCTTATACTTTACAATGTTCAGAATCAGATACAATATCTACAAATAGTACTTACAATAGATGGTTGATTAGCAATAATAGATAAATAACAATATGATAAATACTCCTGAAGAAGAGTACCCATACCTCCCCTACCATTCCCAATGATATCCCATTGATAACTCAATCTTATATAGATGTTAAGATATGACAACATTCAATAATTCTAGAATTCTAGAATTATACATTTCTCCAATTTGATAATTTCACAATTTGATTAATACAATTTTACAACTTTTACAGCTTTTGGTTTAGTGTTGATACATTCATATTTCAGTTCTGTTCTGACTTATTTCATTCTGGTCACATAAATATTCATCAAAATCTGTGATATATATTTGTCTGAGATATTTATGAAAGTCTTTTTTATTATTGATCAGTTGGGTGCTATTAGGTAGCTGATTCCACAGTATTGGCATTTCATACAGATATTATTTTTTTTATATATTTCTTGGTAGTGGTATTACCATTCTTCTACCCATGGTTAAACTTCTTAAACAGACTTTTCTTTCATCAATGTTCTTCCCCTCCCTTATAATTATTATTATTCTTTCGGAGAGATTTATGGAGAACAGAGATGACACAAGCTTGGAGTGCTGCACAAACGTCGGGATGCTTTTATTTGCCCCTAAACATAGCAAGAAAGAAAAAAAATTTTCATGCATTCACTACAATGGCTAGCTAGCAAATGCACCGATCTGACGCGACAGCCTTAAAAGGCGGGAGCTGTCGCCCAGCAACCAGATAGACAAACAAGTAAGGTGGCCCAAAGGTAGTGGGGCAGACAATATAATTATATACATATTTCAACAAATATCACACATAATTATTATTATTCTTTCGGAGAGATTTATGGAGAACAGAGATGACACAAGCTTGGAGTGCTGCACGAACGTCGGGATGCTTTTATTTGCCCAGACCCAGATAAAGGGATAATAATTAAATTATAAATAAGGCATCAAGATGAGAAAGTTAGTTCGATAGGGCAGATGAAAATCTGTGATCAATGCCTATGCGATACTCAATAGGCGTTGATAAATATCTCCATATGGCATCGCTTTTCCAGTCTCCAAAAAGTTGGATGTCCGGGACAGTGATGCCGTTCATATACATACACACCACAGCACCACGTCGAAGACTGTGTAAGCCAATATTCTTGAGAATACCAGCCTGAACACACCATTTCTTCAAGGTATTCAAGGCAAATGTATAAGGAACAGGAGTTCCATGAGCATGAGAAATCAGAGGATCCTCAGGATTGGCAGGGCATCGTTTGAAGAACAGTTTCAACTGGGAGGCCAGGCACAGATCAGAATTGCAGAAGGTAATAGGGCACTCCAGGGCTTTCAGTCCATACTGATTTGTTTTAGACGATGGTACAGTCACCTTCACACCCCAATCCATGAATGTCACAACTTTACGTGTCAACAAATGAATATTTATATCACCTGAGAAAACATGACACTTTCTAAGAAGTGTTCTAAAGCAGAGCAAAATACCTAGCCAACAGGCAATGTTCTTATCACAGGCCAGATCCACTTTCTGGAATATCTTCCTTAATTCATCGGGCAGCAAACCTTCTTTAGGATTCGTTTTAGTACCCAAAATTCGTTTCAGGCCTCGCATAAGTAATGTCAGTCCAAAATCCTCTCTTAAATTCACTCCATGAATTTTGCTTAGATGGTTGATCGCAGAAAACAGATTGTCCAAGGAAGAATAACACAACCTTGCAGAAGAATGAACCAAAAATAAGGAGAGATTGTCTGATGTCACTGGAATAGGCGATAATTCACATATTCGGCAAAACTCGTAATATTGGTTCCATTGTGAATTTCTTGTGCGTCGGGACGACTCTGCCAAGGCTTGTTGTTTAATTTCAATAGCACGATGCCTAAGCCGCTCTGCAGAAATAAGAAGGACAGATTCTAATATTATATTTCACGCAGATCCAAAAAATGTCTTGAAGTATTTCAACTTCCAATCGATACCTTGGTTTGCATTGAGAAATAATACGGCTAACTTTGACAGATAACCCTACAAAATCAACATTGGAATCTGTAAGCAGAAAGGCTAGGTCTTGAATACATTTCCGAACAACACACAATTGTAATATTTCATCTTCATTGCTATCCAGAGTATTGGGTAGAGTTAATTCAGAATCGTCAACCTCACTAGTGGGATCTTGCCCCTGCCAAACATAGCAACCAGTAATAGATTCTTCATCACATTCAGCCACAAAAACACCAGATGAAAAACAAAAATCAATACATTTGTCTGACTTAATGTCGAAGGTACCATTAAAAATGTCTGCACATGAAATCCACCAATGCAAATCTGCAAGTATACACTTAGTGACTCTTCTCCTTCGGAATTTAGATCTGATCATTAGGTTCAACTCAGCAAGAATTGCCTTGCTATGCACACGACCACCCTTGATTACTCTAGAAGCATGACATAATACACCAGCAAGGCGACGAAGCTGCTTAACAGTGGTCCATTTACGATTAGAAAAGAAATTCAATTCCTGTACTAATCTCAACACCTTGTTCTCTGGAAGCCTAAGTTGGCAGTTAGCTGAGTCTATATCGATACCTAAATAAGTACAAACTTGTGAAGGGCTTGTGAGTTTCTGCCAACATATGTAGAAACCTAGGTCTCGTAGGAGAACAATAAGAGCCTGTTGACTCTTGATACAATCTTCATAGGTAGGGGACCATATCAGAAAATCATCTAAATAAGAGACCACATGATGACCCCTATCATTTAGTATTCTACACACAGAGTCAGTGATTCGAGTGAAGCAGAATGGAGCCGTTCTCGAACCAAAACACATAAAGTTATCACACAAGAATTCAGTATCATTATCAAATGACCAGGCTAACCCAAATAAACGACGTTGTGTTGGATGAATGGCAACTGAACGATAAGCTGCTTTAATGTCCACAGAGCACATAAATGAGCCCCTGTCGATATTCTGTACAATCTCATCGATTTTGACATACTGAAAATGAGAGAAAACTTCCTTCGTATAGTTATTAACAGATTCTTTTTCAGGCCTTTTGCAGTCTGTTATCATCCGTATATCACCAGAAGCCTTGTTCAGTACACCCACCGCATGAATACAACTAGGACGATCAGTCACGATCGACATCTTGCCTGATGACAATTCAGAAAGTAATGATTTCTCCAATTTTGCCTTGTTCTCCGCTGGATGGAAACAAGAATTATAGTTCTTGCAGTAGTACGGAGGAATATCAATGTCGGGGTCAACCAGCTTAAACCCATTCACCACCCCGTCAAGTAAATAATGGCCATCGGGGTCCACATAGTTCTCGGAGAAGAGAGCACGAGCCCAGTTATTAGGCTTAAATTGTCTCCTCACGCCTTCGAGAAAGCCCCAGTCTTTTATAGAAGTTGCATAATCAAACAACAAACGCAGATCTTTACTTTGTATGATGTTACTAACCGTCTCCATTTTGGGGTTTGGTAAATAATCCACATCACTTGCTTGAAAATTCAACAAAACTTGACAAGGTCCGCCATCTTGTCATTTTTGGCCGGAACCGGAAGCAGTAGGTGGGTTCTTGGCTGGAGTTGATGTCGTAACATGAGATTTTTCCCAGTCGAGTTGAATTTTGCAGGTCTTTGCCATGTGATCTTCACCACATAATCCGCAATAATGAGCATAATAGCAATTTTCACAATTTTTGCCGTCGTTCCATCGCCAGCATACTCCCTTCGGCCAGGCATCGATGTCGAAACGGGGAGACTTGACACTCTTGTCATCGGTAGACTTCCGGTAATGGCGGGCATTGTAGCCGTACCGAGAAAACTTATCTTTCCTCGAAAGCAATTCACGTACGACAGTAGTGTTGTCCGCACTAAGATGTTTAGACTCGGACATCATGTCAACTCCATTCCAACGAGGAACCCAGCCTTCCAAGACCCGTGTAGTCGTCTCTCGTTCATATGAAACCAAGGCTTCGTCGATGAAGGATTTACGGTGGGCCTTGTAGGAAATAAACTGGAGATGGCTGACATAACCACGCACAATATCACAGTTGGCACCTGAATCCATAAGCGAACCAAGAACGCCTAGACCCTCGTAAATGAGGTCTCTATAAGACATTTGATTCCAAAGCTTTTTGTCATCTACATAAGTTTCTGGGCGAAACCTACCCATATCAGGCAAACGACAAGATCTTGACGGTGGAGAAATCTGTGACTGCTGATTCTGAGAACGACTGTCAGTAGTGTCACTCCATAACTGACCGAACCCACTCCCTTGACTGCCCGACGGAGGAGTATTCGTATCATCAACAGATAAACGACGAAGTTTCTCCTCTGCATCACGGATCTTCGTGGCCAAGGCAGATTTTGACTTTTTCTCATCATCTAGGATACCAATGGCTTTCTCAATAGCAGACAAGTACTCTGGTGAACCTTTCGAAGGTAAGTCAGACATTTCTTCGCCCAATATGGCGGCCAATCTTGAAGCCTCCATACTCGAAGCAGGTCCTATGCGATTTCTTGGTGTAAATCTTTTTTTGGGATCCTGTTGAGCCCAACAGTCCGGCTCTTTATGCACGTTGAAACAATACGAACAATTGATCAACGACATCAAATCGATCTGGATTGATCAACAGAAATTTTTTTCATGCATTCACTACAATGGCTAGCTAGCAAATGCGCCGATCTGACGCGACAGCCTCAAAAGGCGGGAGCTGTCGCCCAGCAACCAGATAGACAAACAAGTAAGGTGGCCCAAAGGTAGTGGGGCAGACAATATAATTATATACATATTTCAACAAATATCACACATTCTTGTAAACGCCCTCCCTAATACATGAATATTCCTTTTTGTTTTTAATGTCGGCATTTTCAGGTTTATATGGATTTGTTTTGTACTGGTCATTTTTGGGAGTCTTAGGATTATTTTAAATGCTGCATTCTGTAGTGATTGCAGTCTTTTCAAATAGCCTTGAGCCGCTGAACCATAGAATACTGTAGTTTATGTGAGGCAAAATTGTGGTTTTATATAATAATAACATTGTGTCCTTTTGACATATTCCATACAGTCTAGATAGTGATCTGACTTTACTCCTCACCATATTACATTTTCTTTCAAGAAATCTTTTATAATTTAATTGATGATCCAATTCAATACCTAAGTATTTGTAAGCACCTACAGACTCCAATGGTTGTTCCTCGATATAATAATTAGCAATGTTATTTGCATTTGGTTTTGTACATATCGAGACTACTTTACATTTCTTAATATTCAATGATATTTTGTTGACTCTACACCAATCAACTATACAATTTAAGTCATTTTGCAAACCTTCAATACTACCATTGTTTACAGGCCTATCCCCATATAATACCGTATCATCCACGAATAATTGTATGTTACTATGTTTCATTCTATCAATTAAATCATTTATGTAAATAATGAACAAAATTGGGCCCAATGAGGTACCCTGAGGTATTCCACATGTTACATCAGCCTCGTCGGACAATGTTCCATTTGTCGACACATTTTGTTTCCTCCCACTTAAATAATTCTGAAACCACTCAATTTCAATATTTTGTATTTCGTATTGATATAGTTTGTGCAGCAACATTTTATGATTGACCATATCAAACGCTTTACTGAAATCCAAAAATATTAAATCAGTAGCTCTCTTATTATTCAAATTATTATACACTTTTTCTAATAAATGATCATGAGCATCCACTATTGATTTACCTGATCTAAATCCAAATTGATTTTCATGTAATAGAAGATTCTCATTAAAGTAGGAAGAAATTTGTTTTTGAATACAGCTCTCCAATATTTTCGCTGGTAAAGATATGCACGAGATAGGCCTATAATTACCCGGATCATCCCTCTCCCCTTCTTTGAATAATGGTAAACATTAACCACTTGTGATACAAGATTTGTAGCACGGTAAAAATGAAGAATGAGTATCACAAGTTTCTTAGTATGTGTCTTATATGTAAAAAGTAAAATTGTTTTTACTTGTAACATTGAAAATATATGTTATACAAAATGTTTATCTTATCTTATTCTGAACAAAACATGAAGCTAGCATAACAAGTACATGCAGGCGTAAATGCACTGTCAGTTGTAAAGTCGAAAAAATCAATTGTAAAGTGAAAAAGTCAGTCGAAAAAGGCAGTTGATAGGTCAAAAACGTTAATAGAAAAGTCCTAATAGTCAGTGAAAAACGTAGTTGTGAAGTAAAAAAAGTCAACATAGTCGAAACGTCAGCCTTAAGGGCTTTGTCCACTAAGCTGATACTTATGCGATTCTCATGGAATTTAGTGCAAAATGTTCCTCTGCAGCGCAAAATCGCATGAGAATCGGCTTAGTGGACTAGGCCCTTAACTAGGCCCTGAAACGGTCAGCCTTACCGTTGAAAAGTCTGTTGTAAAGTTGAAAATGTCAGACTCTTTTGCACTAAATTCTGTGAGAATCGCATGAGAATCGGCTTAGTGAACTTACGACCATTATTCTAATACTTTATAACCTATTTTACCTGCTTTGTCACGGCGACAAATTGCGCTGATGAATGTCCATTTGCCATTCTCCTTACACTTTGCTTTCCTCACACCATCTATTATATATCCAGTCTTGCAATGGAGGTCTGCTGTGAGGTTAGCAGCATCAGTTTCATAGTCAACCAGCATATTCTTAGGCACAGATATTCGTCCACAGATTCTCCGAGATGTTTCTATTAAATGACACATGTGATGTGTTTTAGGAAAATGTGTCACAAGTCGCAAAAAGTGGATTTTGAGACATCATTATATTTGAAAAGATGAAATCAAGCCGATTTCAATGATAGTAAACAGTCTAATGATCAAATAATTATTTCTAGATTTAAAGTTTGATATCTTTATTTTTGAATAAAAGAGTTTGCAGTATTTCTGGGGGACAATAACCAGTAAAGTAACTAATTATACTCCATACAAGGACCTTTAAAACGAAAGGATATATCACTACATTGTCCTGAAATTTAATATATCGATTGATCCACAAAAATCAGAACATTTCAATGAAGTGATCCTGTAAAATAAACACTTTGAAAAATATCATTTTGCGACTTGAATGAATAGCAGTGGCAGTGTCGTCAGTAAGATCAAATTTCAGGAAGATGTGCGCGGACATAATATATTCTCTCGGCCAATTTGACTTTGAATGTGTGTATAAATATAATATAACAGCAGCAGACTGTACATAAATTCCGTCATATTAATCATAATATCAGTAAAAAGAATTCTGGTGAGGTTCTGTTGATCATAAGGGCTGAAAATGCAGCTGTAATTTCTTTTGCAAGTAGACTTTACCCAAGCAAACTGTATAATATTTATTAGGTTTTATATATAGATAAAGGGAACGGTAGGAAGACCTAGGTGTAAATCCTCAAGGTACCTATAGAAACCTGTAGACCTGTTCATCGGAGAAGTAATGTAAGATCACAGTGATGAATAAAAGATATTTCTATTCTATTCTATTCTAACTTACCAAGGCAAGGCCCTGCTGTGCCATTCCACTTCTCCTTTCCCACACAAAACAATATGTTCTCTCCAACATTCTCAAAGCCAGCGTCACAATTCACTTCCAGTCCCAGTTTCCGGTTGAATGGGGAAAACTGTGCATGTTCAATTGTTGGTCGACTGCAGTCCCATCCTTGGGTCTCGGCTGCAAATTATAACATGGCTTTAAATTCCTTGCCTATGCCTATATAGGTATCCTGAAAGACTAGTCAAGAGGCAATGTGTGTTCTATTCAGTATATATACCTACTGTTTATTTTCGCGAAGATACATTTTCGCGCACTAAGCACTTTGACACCATTTCGTGCGGATTTAAATTCGCGCAGCAACGAAGTCTCACACCTTGTCAACTATTATTATAATTTTCGTACATGATTTATGTTCACGCACAGAGATGGGTGCGCGAAAATAGCGAAAATAAATACTGCGCGAACATTATTATACGTTTACACTGTCCCAAGTTAACTTATTAGTTCCTTTTAGCGAGTCAGCAGCTAAATATAAGAAGCAATGGTTAATGTCTCTGTGAATTTAGAATTATTAATCAACTTTACATTTTTTTATCTTAAATTACCCTTACCTATGCAATACCCCACTTCTCCAGTCCAAGTACTATCATCTTGACAAATGCGAGGATTTGTTTCATTATACCGATACGCGGGACTGCATATGAAATGTGCTTTATCACCATTACTCCTGCCTTCCATTTGGAGTTTGCCATTCAAAGGAATATTTAATGCCTCACATTGCTGATCTGAAAATAGCATTTATTTCAGATTATAAGGAAAAAGAAAAAAGCTACAGGAACTCCAGAACAGTACAATTTACCTTGAGGTTTAGTAAACTTCACAAAAGTTCATAAACGTAGACATACATTACCTAACACAAGATACGTCGGAAAGGAGAATAGGTATACACACAGGATAGACCCACCTTTTCAGTTTAGGCCCAAAGTTGAGAGAGTCCCTTCAAACGAAGGGAAAGCCTCTCGCACAAAAAAAAACACAAAATGACTTTATAATTCAATTAACACCGCAAAATGTCATTATATTCCCAATTAAAACGCCTTGTCCTAGGCCAGGAAACCGATTAGCGATTGTAGGCTGACATTCCATTCTTATCTGATCTGAGGGTTGGGAGTTTTTTTTTTAGCAAAGTGTATAGGTCTACAAATTCATTTGTCTTATAAGTGCACCATGCAAAGGCATGGCTATAGACTCCGGACCACAGAATGCAGTGGCTAAAATAGAAATAAACCTTACTTACAGGCACTAGTCCACCAAGCCGATACTCATGCGATTCTCACAGAATTTAGTGCAAAATGGTCCTCGCATGAGAATCGGCTTAGTGTAATAGGCCCTTACCTTGATGAGAAAGAGAACAAAGTGTGCTGAAGTGGATAATCGCTAATATTGCTTGTATATACTTCGCTGTCATCAAATGCCACATCTGTTGGTAGAAGATAACCAGACATTTAACATGATGTAATGTGTTGGACGCAGAGGCAAGGATACCTATATTATGTGGAGGAAATCGCCAGAAAATGTCAGCAAATATATATACATTAAATACATTCTGCTAAATAGCAATGAACGAACAATGTACTAGATATATATGAGTATATTTCGTATTGCTTTTTTTTGTTAAAAAAAGTTTTATTTCTCAACTATTTCACGCGTGTGATACATTTCATGTCGAGAAACTATGCAAACTTCGATTAATACAACTTCATCATGAAAAATAAAAATAAATTAATAATTTTAAGTTTGATCAATAAATGTGACTTCATAACCACACCCTTGGTGTATTCTACATTATACAACACTTCATCATATAGACAGCAGAAATAAACTTAATCAAACTAAACTCATACATTGATTCCAACAATCTGTTTGGTTATGTTGAACTGAGTTTTGAACTTCATTTTTGTCGTAATTTTGGGTTATTTGGGGAGATTGGTGAAGGTGAATTGTACATTTTCTGACGATTTCACCCGTATACACCGGTATGAATAATCAAGAAATAATTCAATCTGAAGATGCGATTGATATTTCCTCCCTTAAATATCATCTGTAGGAGATCCTATACTTAGGTTAGAATTATTATTGAAATATATGTGTTTAGCTCTACCAAATCCAAGCAAATACCAGGCAAATCCTATTCCTTTCACTGATCATGCAAACATGTTAATACAAACGGTTCTGGTGCCTAGATAGGAGAAACTCAGCATCGAAAACCATAGAACTAAACCATTTATTTATCTATTTCCACACTGTGAGTACAAGAGTAATTCCATTAGTAAATAATAAAGGCAGTTTCTAGACCCTTCCCCGATTAATTAGGTTGCAAATGACACTTCATGGTATCATCGATTATCTATAGAGAACATTATGAAAATTAACCCACCTTTCTTCTCCCATTGTAATGTGTAGCCAGGGGTAGTTGAGATATAGTCTTTCGGCACTGCAGTGTGTGACGCATATATATGCACTTTCCTAGCAGTATGAACAAGGAAATGCTGGTACTTTAGTGGCAGGAGATGTGTGCACTTGTTTCTAATTAAATACTGGCATGACTGATTAAACATAGCTATCTACTATATTCCACTGGCTTGGTCCACGGAAGGCACTGAACACCACGACGTGTGTATGAGTCAAATACCTATCATATATTTTGTCAGGTTACAATGGCAAATTTCCAATGGAGATGCATATGGGTAAGATTTTCAGAAAATGTACATTTCAACTTCGCCAATCGTATCAAATAACCCAAATTTCAGACGAAAATAAAGTTCAAAATACAGTTCAACCTAACCAAACTGATTGCTAGAATGAATGTTATGCCGAATATACTCAAATTTACCTAGTATTGACCAAGTTGCAGCCTAATTTAGCAGAATTTACTCAATGTGTACAGCTGCCAATTGTACATTTTCTGAAAATCTGACCCATTTATATGTGTATGGTGGAAAGGAATTAGGTAGCTAATACCAAATACCCAAATAAGGTAGCTTGACACAGAACTCTAAGTGTGCGAAACAGAAAGTAATTTCTATAAATTCCTCTTTTCTACCTAGTCCACCATATTCTTATATTCTGTCCGCTGGTAATATTTCAAATTAATATGAATCGTCAAGTTGGAATTTAACTTTCTATTTATCTCGCACTCACTCTCTTAAATATGCGATTGAAATAGTTGACAAACGTATAGTCGATTACAAAATCGTGTTGTGTTATAATCATTAATTCCCTTTTTTTTTGTTTTTAAAAGGTTTTATTCAACATTACCTGCCATTGAGGCTCTTGCAATTCTAACGACAAGTGAGTCGTGTCCCTTATATTTTGTATTTTTGGGGGTTTTCAAAAAAATAAATTTTCCACTCCTCCACTGAAAATTCAGTATGCATTTACTACTATGATTTGAAAGATTTAACAACAATAACCACGTTTTGTATATTGTTGTAAATCTTTCAAATTATATAATCATTATTTCAATGTTAACGCTTTTAATGCCAAATGCACTGCTGTATTTTAGTAGTTAGTTTCTAAGCTATTGAATCTGCACACTATTGAATCTTAGTCGTTGTTGTAAGATCGTTTTATCAATCCTGAGATAATACATATCGTTGCGTTCAAGTGATTAATCAAATACGGATAGGGGATACCCTGTATCCTTACATTTATGATTGTGTTGTGTACTGCACCATTAGGATTTCATCAATTAAAATCCGGAATTGGTTGTATGTAAAAGCCCAATATTCCACACTATTCGTCAAGATATGTCTATGGAATTCATCAATCCTTCCAAATTAGAAGAACTTGATGCTCCCCAAAGCCAACACCAGAGGACATTAATTAAGGAATTTGAATGCAAATTTGAATATTACAGTGCAAGCTGAGATAATTGTCTTCAGGTCTGACATACAAATATTAAGTAATATTTTAATCGAAAATTACAAGAATGTTTTCACCAATATCATAGCTAGCCTATATGAATGATTTATGAAAACTAAATGTATGGTGGGAAAGATGGGGGCTTGTGTTATGGAAACAAGTATAACACATCGATATTGACATTAGAGCACTGATAAATATCCTATGTTTTCTATAGATTTTTACACTGTACCATACATCCCATAATTCCATGCGAATCAAGATTCAAGATGGTGGACATGCACGCCCGTAGTAATCAGATTTGTATTTGTATTTGTATGGTATCTATTTAATATTCGCACACACTTTAGAACTCAATATTGATTTATTTACCATAAATCATAGGACAAGATTAGTGCCTTCTCAACTGACCCACATTAATATCAGTCCGCGCCCTACTTTAAAGTTTGAGGGTATACCGTACTTATTATATTATAGTAGGCTTGATATGCAGGTTCTATTCATATATAGTATTTATTTTATTCATCATCACTCTTACGCCGCTTCTGGCAAAAAAGACTATACGTGTATTTATCTTGTCTTGGATAGAATGAAGCATTCTGTCTGAGCATTACGCAGCCAGTTGGTAGATTGGCCTGACCTTTTTCACAATCGATAATAAGCTTTCAGATTTGCGCCGGTAGATAATGAAGATTTCTAGGTCATATCTTCAACATTATGTCTATATATATACAGCAGAGTGTATAATCGATAATTATACTCTCTAGCTGTTCACAACCTAATCACGGAATAACGCTCTGTGATGGTTACACAAGATACAATGTGAGACAAGGTACAATGTGGTTTTTTGTAAGGAACATTATAGCTTGAATTATTAACAAAATAAACGTTTTTGAGTTTATTCAACATGTACTAATTTCTAAATCGATTTATAAATATAAGGAAAGGGTAAAAAGGTAAAACAGGGGAAGCAGGCTAACAGCTTAGAACTATTCTAGGTACATATAAGGTTTACCTCAGTTGTAAATGTAAAGAAGTGTATAAAGTATGGCGTGCCTATATTGATTGGTCGTGTCTTTTTAATTAATTTTTCTCTTATATTGTTCTGTTTAACTTTCCTTAATTGAGTCCTAGATTGTTTAATTAATCATGTTGTTAATTGACCTAGATATTTCAATTAAGCTTCCAACCCTTCAACTAATCATATCTAAAGTAATCAATTTTGTAAGTATTCATATTTTTAATATATCTTTAATTCAAGGCAGTGAGACAACTATTATAAGGTTGTACACGTTTTATGTTGCAGTGACTGATATTCGCAAGGATCATTTTGATGGCCATGCATCAACAACTCTAGGATGATGTGGAAATATTTCCTGTGGTTGCTGACACTGGCATTCTTGCCTCATTCAACATTTCAAAGTAAGTGTGACTGTTTTATGATTATATTTTCTTACCTTCCTTAGTGACATTGTTCTCTGTATTTGTCTTCGAATATATGTGATTGTCCATCCAGAAATATCGATAGGATTTATTTCAAACATGAACTATGTACTTGTTAGAATTACTAATGGAGTACACTTGATTTGATAACATGATGGTATATTGTAAAGAATTGGAATCTTTAGATCCAAGATCCGACCTATTTAGCCCTGATCATGGTCGGGGCATGCACGCCACACATGGCCTGGCCAGGAGGGAGGGGGAGATGAGCCACTCAGGGCTCACCCCACCTCCCCCAGCCCGACCTAATTACTTATACACTGCTCTGGGTTTATCAAGAGGGGGGAAGGGCTAAGAGGGAGGGGGGCTGGCACGAGCCATGGGATCTATGAGTAAGGGGTGGGAGGGGGAAGGCTGAGGAGAGGGATCCAACTTGCATGCACTCCATTTATGGTCTCTGCCTGGGGAGCAGAGGTCGGCGTGTGGGCAAGGAAGATCCTCTCTCCCTCAACCAATTAGAGGGAAGGGGAAGAGCCAGTGGAATATTTCCTGGGTTTGATTGTATGAATTATTCATGATTTTGGAGTATAAAATAAAGTGACTACTCGGACCTAGGTACTCGCTGAGTCACCACCGCCTAGGCCGAATCCAGACGAACTACAACCTCGGACTTCTTGTCTCACTTCTTCATCTTACTGAACCTATGGGCTAAAAACCCTTAGTCTTCTTTACACTGGCGAACCACTTCTGGGACTTGTTGCTAAGTTGAGCAACAACCCGATCTTCTGACTGGAAGTGAGACATAGCCTAGGAGAGGCAAGATGAGCTGGAAGAGTAGGTGAGTGGAACTCTAAAAACTCTGATTGAGCTTATAAATTATACTTATGGGATGTGTGGAGGGTGGATCTGGGCCACTGTATAGGGTTGGGAGAATGATCACACTCAAACACTCATAATACAAGGAGAGTGGGTGAGCAATGTTCGGGGTAAAAACTTTGCTAGGTTCTGGGTTCTGTTGGTTATAACTCTGTACCTTGTGCCATCTAGTTTTCTTTTTTTTTCTTTACTCTCTCTCTCTCAACAAAGTGTAAAACATGGCGGACATCAATTGGGATCTCAATGCCGCAGACTTGGCCATGCTTGACGAGGGTCAAAGGAGGGCCAGGTTTGCAGCTATTAAAGAGGTCAGAAGGCGCATGGAACGCCATGGCGCCATGCTAGGAGTAAATGATGGGTCCAATAAGGACACTTTGAGAGAGTGGCTAGATGGGATAAGCAGGGCAAAGGCCTATTGTGTAGCGAATGATACGCTCACTCTAGAGCTTTTGGGAACTCTTGCCAGCGGGCCTCTAGCGAGGTGCGTGGCAGGATTCCTACAGGTACCGGCCAATAGGACATGGGATCTGGCGAGGGCTGAGATTTTCCGCCTCTTCATGAATGAAGAGGAGGAACAGCAGCTGCGAGCAAGGCTCACCGATCTCTATCAGCTCCCATATGAGGATGCGAAGCAATACGGACGCAAGTTCCAGCTAGCGTCTCAGAGGGCTTACAGCGTGGATAACCTGGACCACGAGATAGTCCAAGAGACGTTGGTCAGGAATTTTGTGTTGGGACTCAGGGATGAGCAAATACGTCATGACGTATTTGCTGCTCGCCCTGATACCCTGGCTGAGGCAATAAGACAAGCCTCAGCTGCGGCTCACACCTTCGCTCTGGCAGGGCAACCTACCAGAGGGGATAGGAAGGATGAACCAATGGAAATTGGGGCTATCCTCCCTAAGAGAATGGCCCCTTCTGGGCCAAATCCTACAGATGCTTCAGATTGGAAGCTGATAGCTGATTTGGAGTCTAAGGTGAATTACCTTACGAAATTAGTAGAGAGGATGGAGACGGGGAAACCATCCAACCCCACAGTGATCGTTCCCCAATCAGGTGCAGCACCCCAGTACCCCTTTCAGACACCCATGTTGCCTATGTATCCCCCATATTTCAACACGTCCTATCCCCCACCCCCGATTGCCAGTTCTCAGGTAGTAAACCACCCAGGGAAAGGGAAGGGGAAGGGAAATGATAATCCAGGACCGGAAAAAAATAAGCAGGGAGGAGGGAAGAGGTTTAGGGGTAAAAATGTCTGTTATGAGTGTGGGGAGGAGGGACACTTCGCAAGAGAATGTTCCCACCGCTATGCACATGTACAGGCTGCAGTGGTGGCGGCCATGCAGATGGCCTCTACCACTCAAAAGCCAGCCAAATATGTTAACCAGGGGGAATAGAAACGCCGGATGAGAGGTTCTGCCTCTCCATCTCAGTGGCGGGGATGGAGATGCGTGCACTCATTGATACCGGTGCGTCAAGGAGTCTAATGCGAGAGGATGTATGGAGAGCCTTTTGCAAAACCCATCATCGGCCTCTCGTATTGACAAAGGGGGAATCTCTTAAATCACTCTCTGGTCATGATCTCAAAACTGAAGGGCAGGCGATAGTTAACTTGGGGGGTAGCTCATTTCCAGTTTATATTGTAAGAAGACTTCACCATGAACTGCTTCTGGGGGATGATGCCTTATTTATATTAGATGCCCAAATTAGCTTCAGAAAAAGAAAGGTAATTTTGGAAGGAAAAAGTTACAGAAGGCAACAAGTGGGTAGTGCAGATCAAGAATTCGCCTCTATCCACACAGAGGCAGAAGCATGGGAAGAAAAATACCCCGCTGTGTTTGGCATAGGAAAGCAGGGAAAATTAGGTACCTTTAAAGATGTGAAAATGCACATAGATACTGGAAATGCGCGCCCAATTAATCAACGCCCCTATCGTTTGCCCCTGGCCAAGAGAAAACTTGTAGATAAAGAATTAGATGAAATGCTGGAGCTGGGAGTAATAGAACCCAGCAGCTCAGCATGGGGAAGCCCGATATTGTTGGTCCCAAAGAAAGATGGGAGCAATAGACCTTGTGTCGACTTCAGAAAACTAAACTCTGTAAGCAAAAAGGATGCTCATCCACTTCCAAATATTCAAGATATTTTTGACAGTTTAGCAGGATCAACTGTCTTTTCCACCATCGACCTAAAAAGCGGCTACTGGCAAGTAGAGATGGACCCGGATAGCATGGAAAAGACAGCGTTTGTGTGTCATAGGGGCCTATTTCAATTCCGTAGGATGCCTTTTGGACTCACTAACGCACCAGCCGTCTTTCAACGGGCCATGAACAAAATGTTTTCGGAATTTATTGGCAAATTTTGAGTAGTGAGGCGCGCCCACACTGAAGTAGGCCACCAGGGCATGAGGAAGACCCTAGATAGGATCCAAGAGGCTTATAAATGGCCCACCATGAGAAGAGATACCTATAATGTCTTAATCCGATGCGCTAGGTGTGCTGTAAACAGAGTGGGTAGGGCGCGTGTACCTCCTACTGCGATGCCAATAGCAAAATATCCTGGTCAGATAGTGGGAATGGATCTCTGTGGTCCCTTCCCAGTCTCTGATAAAGGTAATAGATACATCTTGACTGTAATAGATCACGCAACTGGCTGGGTAGAAGTCAAACCCATACCCTCCAAAGCAGCTAAAAACATTGCTGATTATCTGGCTAATGAATATGTCCCTAGGTATGGCCCCCCAGAGGTGCTCATCACCGACCGGGGACTCGAATTTATGAACCAGCAAGTGGAAGGGTACCTTAAATCCATAGGCACTGAAGTAAGGCATTCTACAGCTTTTCACCCCCAGACAAATGGTAAAATTGAAAGATTTAACAAAACTTTTAAAAATATACTAAGAAAATTCATCAATGCAAGACCAGCAGAGTGGGAGAGCCATTTAGGTCCAACCCTCTGGGCACATAGAGTCTCCACTTCTTGTGTAACTGGTTTTACACCATATTTTTTAACTTTTGGCACCAATCCAAGATATCCCTTTTCTAAAATATTCCCCACTCCAGAGGGAACAGAAGATGCCGTACTCAGTGAGCGCCTACAGGCCTTAACAGATGCGTTCAGAGAAGCTGCTGAGCGCACTGAGGCCAGTAGAGTGGCTAATTATGAGAGATTAAGGGCCAGAGCAAATGCAAAGGATCTAAAAATAGGGGATCATGTGGTGGTGCTATCAGGCACCAGCGCTCCATTAGATCCCAAGTGGGATCATGGTTATGTAATAACGGGGATAAGGGGTACCACCCTAACTATGAGGGGACCCCAGGGTGAACGCAGGCGTATAAATAGGGATAGGGTAAAAATGGTATCTGGGGAAATAGAATGGGATATACTGAGAACTAGGCAACCGAGGGCGGGTCAAGGAAAGAGAAATAAGGCTCGGAGACAAGCCCAAAAAGCTCAACAAGTTCATGTTCCACCACCTCCCCCACCCCAGCCTAGGGCAGTGCCCGACACTGTTTATTTACCCATACCAAACATGCCTCCTCCAATTCAGATAGAACAGGAAGACCAAGCGAGAGCAGAGCAACCAGAGGACGAGCACATGCATGTGGAGGACGAGGACCAAGTGCCACGCCCACCTCAACCACAACAAGTGCCACGCCCACCCCAGCAGCGACCGCCGAGGGAGAAGGTGCTAGTACTAGCTTCACCTAAGCCAGTTACATTGCGCCGACCCCTGCCACCAGCCGTTGCTGTGGAGACTGCTCCCCCGCGCACACCACCACCAGGTCCTGTTACCAGGTCAAGGGCAAAAAGAGGGAGGATAGAAACCCCAACCAAGTGCCCTAAACCCAAGGCTTTGACCACCACCTCTGAATGCACGGAAAAGAGGATCAAAGTGTTCCAACCTCTAGGCTCTACTAAGAGGGAAAGGCCTGACTCCTCACCAAACCCAGCCACGCCCACTTCACCCGTGCAGAGGCCGAGGAAGCTGCCCTGTATACCCCCACCATCGCCACCACCATCACCACCACCTACACCCCCACCCCCACCGTCACCCCCACCACAGCCCCAACCATGGGAGTTCGACCCAGGGGCACCACCAGTGACGGACTTCTCTCAACCTACACCTTCCAGTCCCTCCTCATAATCACCCTGGCTATGATGGCTAATGGCGATTTGTTTGAGGAGGAAGGGGTGTTGGTGTATGAGGAAGGGGAGGTCAGAGCCCTGACCGCGACTTGGACAACAGTGATCGTTCTACACCCCCCCACGCCCCCTCCTGTCAGTGCTTGGGTCTCCGTCCTAAGGAGGCGAATTGGAGAACTCAGACAGGCGGAGGTTGTGGGAGACGGAGATGTCAGTGCCTGGGAGGAGCACATGGGTTTCCTCCAGGCAGAGATTCCAACACCAGTCCAACAAGACACCCGAAGGAAGAGAGGCCTATTCAATTTTGTGGGCTCGCTAAGCCGTGCCTTGTTTGGCACCGCTACTGTAGGACAGGTGAACGAATTAAGGTCTGCAGTACAAGAAGCTCAGGCTAGCGAGAGCGCATTGGCCCATTGTCAGGAAGAGATGGTGTCGGTGTTGAATCAGACAAGGCTCTACATGACAGAGAACCGCTTGGACATCGCGCAGCTCCAAGCTGCAGCAAGTAACATCTCCCGCCAAGTGGCAGACATTCTAACACAGTTAAATGGTTTCAGTAAAGATATTCACAGGATTCATATGAAAAGGGAAGTGGATATTCTATTGCAGCGAGTGAGTAGGGCGGTGGAAAATTACCACCGTCAAAACGAATTATTTTATCGCCAGCGCATTCAGCTGGAAAGGGGATTTTTAACAGACCAGATTTTACCACTGGCCTACTTATCAGAAATATTGTCTAAATTACAAGAAGGGAAACATTACACCCCACAAGATAACCGCTGGTATTATAGACACCTGAACGTTCGACTATTATTAGACGGCGAACAGGAGCTAATATACCAGACAGTAATTCCGGCAGTTTCAGGCACTCAATTTTTACACTATAGATTAAAGTATTTTCCGGTCCCATATGGTGCTGACCACCTGAGAAAGTTGGTAGGAGAAGAGGAGGTGGCCCTAGATAGCATATCCAGCGCGTCATTTCTTCCTCAGCATTGTATCGGGTTTGAACCCCAGATCTGCTCAGCTGCAATAGAGCATCTAACCCCGACCTGCGAAACAAATATTATTTTAGGTAAAAAGCCAGACCTTTGTAAGGCGCAGATTGTAAAAAGAAATAACTTAACAAACCAAGTGTTTAGAGAGGGAGAGTCCATTTCTTCTGTAATTCTGGCTATTTATGAACCTCTGGAAACAATCTTGAGGTGCCCTGGGCAAAAACCAGTGATACAAACGTATCATCGGCATGCCAGGGTGATTTTAGAAGGCGGTTGTCTCCTGGTTGGAAAGGATTGGCGTGTAAGTAGCATCCAACGCCATGAGTCCCATATAACACTCCCCATCCCCAAGATTATGCCCCTCCCTGGGTTTAATCTGACTTATGGCAAAGTATCCCTTTACCCCCATTTAGATCAGCAATTGACTTTCCTGCCAAGAGCTGAAATACCCTTACTAGCCCTGACAGATTTTCCTAAACCCGTTTCCCCCCTGATCTCCCCCACCCCTTGGTCTGAAAGTTCTATCTGGGGTATAGCCACTCTCATCCCCACTCTCCTAGGAGTCATGACCCTGGGAATAATCTACCTCCGCCGAAAGGGGCTCGCCCCAAGAGGCAAAGTCAGCCTTTTGTGTTGTCTGAGAAACCTTAAGCCCCGAGAGAATATCCCAATAGGACCCCCAACCCACCACCCTGTAGCCCTAGCCCTCCAAGACCTAGATCGAGAGGAGGCAGAGGCCACTCCAGGCGCTAGGACTGGCTCTCGTTCCCTCGAGCATATCCCTGCCCCCTCCCCCGCCTCACCATATTACGCTGCCAATTTCGGACTGACCAGGATGAAATAATTAGTCTACCAAAGTTTATTTGGTTTCTCTGGGGTAACAAACACTTTTTGAACTTGTCTGTAACTTACTCTTGTTTAATATTTACTATTAATGTTTGTTCTGTCCTCTTCTCGGGTGCGAGGGAGATCACAGAACACAGAGTAGTATACCTGGGTGAAATCCATTTTCTCTCTCGGGAGGAAATGGTGGAATCCGTGGACAAGGATCCAGCCCAAAAAGGTATTTTTATTTCAACTCTCATTGTGAGAAGTTGTTTTTACACAAACAGAATCGGTCGAGACAGAGGAGCCTGAGAGGAAGCACCATGGAATCGAAGCCCTCACCTTGTCTCCGACCATTTTGCTTTGAAGAGGTATTTTTCCAAGTAATAAGAGTTTATACGTGATGCTACAGTAAAGTCGACATGTGTTCTGTAGCGTTTGAGGTTAAAAATGGAAATATTGTAGTGTTGACTACCCAACCGCTCTCACTCTCCATGGCCAAAGGAGGAGAGAGAAAGAGACGGGCGTCCTGTCGGTCAGCGACGAGGTCCAGCGGGGGCCTCGGCTGACCGGCCGGGCAGAGGAGACGGCGGTGACGACCGTATTGGAGAACTTTGTGAGTACTAGCTCAGTACAAAGGAAGACATTTAACAGTGTTCAGAAGCACACTTAAAAACACAGAGACTTCTCTTACATAATATTCGACTAAAAGACTTTTTAGTGCAGGGTGATGGCCTCTGATATAAATGAACACTCCTTTTTGATAGAGCCACTCCCTTTGGAAACTTTCCATCTTGACCCGTTAGGTCTACAGATATAATAATTTATAATACTTTTACTTTACCCTTTTTATGATTTTGTGTGTGTAAATTATGTAACCTTATTTCTATTTCTCTTGTTTGGTTGGACTGGGTTGATCAGTGGCTAAATATTTTGTTCGAAAGAAAGCTTTCAACAAAAATAAAATATGGGACGAATGTAAAGAATTGGAATCTTTAGATCCAAGATCCGACCTATTTAGCCCTGATCATGGTCGGGGCATGCACGCCACACATGGCCTGGCCAGGAGGGAGGGGGAGATGAGCCACTCAGGGCTCACCCCACCTCCCCCAGCCCGACCTAATTACTTATACACTGCTCTGGGTTTATCAAGAGGGGGGAAGGGCTAAGAGGGAGGGGGGCTGGCACGAGCCATGGGATCTATGAGTAAGGGGTGGGAGGGGGAAGGCTGAGGAGAGGGATCCAACTTGCATGCACTCCATTTATGGTCTCTGCCTGGGGAGCAGAGGTCGGCGTGTGGGCAAGGAAGATCCTCCCTCCCTCAACCAATTAGAGGGAAGGGGAAGAGCCAGTGGAATATTTCCTGGGTTTGATTGTATGAATTATTCATGATTTTGGAGTATAAAATAAAGTGACTACTCGGACCTAGGTACTCGCTGAGTCACCACCGCCTAGGCCGAATCCAGACGAACTACAACCTCGGACTTCTTGTCTCACTTCTTCATCTTACTGAACCTATGGGCTAAAAACCCTTAGTCTTCTTTACAATATATCTCTATAATCATTTTTTTTTGTAACCGAAGACTCATTGACATATCACATCATGTGATGGAATTATTTAAGTCAAAGCACTGATCTAACCACTAAATAGGCCCTGAAATTTTCTTTGGTATATTAGAATAGCTATCTTTCACACAAAACCAAGTATTGCCAAACTACGCAGAACCAACTATTGCCAAGAATTGTAATCATTGTCAATGAAATACCGAAATACACAATGCTCAATAAGTCTCAGGCAAATAGCTGAAGTCATAAGTTCCTATATATTATGCAGGGACTCTCCACTATGGGAAAAACGGCAAAAAACGGCTGCGACGAATTTTGTGCGACGAAATATTAGGAATGGGTTTTGCGCTGTCCTAACTTTAGGCTAAATTATCCTACACTTGCTGTTGAGTCCCTATTCCCCAGCATTTTTGGGCATTCTGAGCGGACTCTTTAATGAAAGAGTCCGCTCAGGTATCTATTGCAAATAATTTTGAACTAGGATTGGCCTGGATTCGAACCCAGGACCTCTCACATAAGTATAGGCTGGCAAGTAAAGTTGAAGGCTCTACCCACTCGGCCACAGAGGCTCAGATAGGATCGGCTGTATATAGCATAGTATGATTCCTGAAATAGAAAATGTGATGTGTCACAGGAAAATGAGTCACGCGGAGTCCAATGATGGTAAACAGTGGGGAGAAGTATATCTTATTCAACTAGTTGGAATTGTTTATAATGGATTACACTTATATTTTGACAAAATGGTAATCCATGTAGAGAGATTTACATGCATCCCTTACAATTTCTTGAATTTTGTAACCCCCATAAAAGTCCCGCCTATACATTAGCAATGTCAGAAAATGGCATTATAAGCTCACACCAACCCTCCAATTCTTTGTTTAGAATTTAAGAGTTGTAGTAGAAAAATATGTACAAAATCGTTAACTTGTAATTAAAATTATACACCAAACCCATTGGCTATATCGTGTGAGGTTCATTCACTATAAGCCATGTATCAGTGAAAGTGAGGAAATGTACACCTCAAAGCAATACTGATCATGGATCGGGTAGTTCTGGTAGGGTGGTTAGGTGGTAGGGGGGATTTGGTAACCACAGTCATAACAAACAATTGAAGTTGTAGGATAAGCATGCTAGAGTACTCGAAGTTGTACTCTTAGTGAATAGGAAATGTCCGTGGCCTGACGGCCTTGGACATTTCCTATTCACTAAGAGTACAGCTTCGAGTACTCTATCCTACACTTATGCACTTACCACAATGTTCCCTCTGTGGCACCCCCTAGTGGATTTTTCAGCGTACATAACAACATATCAACATATTGCTTTCATTCGGATGTAGTTCCCAATCAATAGACAGGTGGCGTATCAGTCTAATGGAGGGATATGCAGCCTATAGTGTACTTGCAACTAGTATATAGAAATCGGCGGGTTTCGTTGGTTCCATTATACATATAGGAGAATATGACAGATGTGTCAGAGAGAAATCAAACGAGTCTGAATTTCAAGTTTGAAAAGTTAGTTACAGTGTTCATATTCCGGCCATATGATGCGTATAGTATAATGTGGTTATAATAAGCCAATGCATGGCATTGTATGAGCTTCGTTTACCAGCTGCAGCTGCAGGGCTGCTCTACCTTATAAACTCTCCTCACCTATCCATAACCCCTTCTTATCCTGCAAAATCTGCAAACCAATGTCAATTCAGATTAATATCTATAATCATTCACTGCTTTATATTATAATTTCCTTATGATATGAAGACGTACCTTTTAAACGTAATTATTATTATAGTCAGTACACAGTCTGAAATATGGTACATACGGTTGTGGGACTGAAACCCCAAAAATGACCCTCCTCTCTCTATCCTCAATAAAATTCATTAATCCTCTTTAATATTGATATCATTTTCTAGAATGCCCCATAAAGACTCTGCGTGCAGGATTGAGATATGAGGATGAGGGCGTGGAATACATTGAAGCTGACAAGACAATTCAGGTGACCTGCTATGGCATGTACAAGCAAGCGAATGCGACTATTAGATGCAGAAAGGGTGGTCAATGGAGTGATGTGTGGCCAGACTGTGAGGGTTAGTATAAACCTTATTATCAATTTCTTCCCAATCACTTGCATACGGCGAGTCTATACTAAGTCCATGGTTATGCCATTCTGGAGGTGAAATAAAGGTATGAGTCCCAATAACACAGAGCAATTCCAACCTAAGACTGACTTTATTCATGAGAAGCATCTCCAAATATAGGAGAGTGAGTAGAGGGAGTCACTCCCAAATCAAGAGGACGAATACCTAACAGCCCCAGAAAGTCTAGAAAGCGTCAAAAGCAGGTTTTAATGCATGTCAAATAAATCAGAGGTTCTATAATCGGATGAGTTAGGCAGACACCACCCGTTGTTTTTCTTTCCTTTTAGTTTATGACCTTAATGCAAATGATGTAGAAATAAATGTGTCTGACGTTGCCTGCCTGACCAAGGTGTTAAATATCAAACTTGTAAAGCTGATGATGCTCTATATCTATACAGTGATCCATTGCCCCACACCTCATCAACCCCAACATGCCGAGATTACAGGTGATAGAACTGTAGGAAGGAGCGTTAACATTATATGTCATGATGGCTATTGGTACAATGGAACTAACCCCAGAATGTGTCAAGGCGATGGGAAATGGAGTGGATGTGAAGGAGATTGTATAAGTGAGTATAACATACATTCATAATTATGGTGTATTATAGAATTAATGCACCAGCACCAAGAGAGACTGCTGGTGCACTGTTTAGTGCATAATCCCAAGCCGAACTAATTTCTATCTATCCTGGAGATCTTTGAATTTTTGAAATACGTTAAAAGTAAACAGAATCAAAATTTACATTTTCTCCAATATTCCTATTCGTCTGACAAACATGTGAGTAATTACTCAGTAGATCCATGAAGCTAATAATAATGATGATCTTCTATGAATGCGCCATAAATTGTGTAATAGAATATTGTGTAATATAAATAGCACCATAAATCTATGAATTCATTTATATGAATATTTATAATAGGATTATGAATATATGAACCTATGAATTATCTCTTTCAGAAGTGAAATGCCTATATCCTCTGCCAGGTATCTACCATGGCAAAGTAGAACCAGTGGGACCATATGAGTACAACTCCGTGGTGAAGGTGGTGTGTGAACCTGGTTCTGTATACACTGGATCCATGGAACATAAATGTCTGAGCAATAACACATGGAGTGGAGAAATGGGAATTTGTCAGAGTAAGTTTGAGACCGATCTGTCAGCAAAGGTATTGCAGTTCACTTAAGCAACTAAACCAATAGTCAATCATCTTTTGATGACTGTTTGGGAAGATTACCTATCATTAATACTATTTTTGTGTCCTAATTCAGCATTCTTGGCGTCATAGAGAAATCATTTCAGCAGGTAGAGGGAGAAACTTGCTTGGTATTGTGCATTTAATAATATGTTGCAGCTAGATGACATACATTGGGGTACACTAAAAGCTCATCTGACAAGCGATATATTACATTTTATTCAAGAGATCTTTTTGAAGAAAAAAAAATAGTTTATTCGACAAAGTTTGCGATACCTGTCATTCACCAACGAAAAGTACATTTCAAAAAAAGTTAATTACGTATATCAATTCAATTTTTTAAAAACAACAATCTTTTAATTCTAATAACTATAGTATAACCTCATGTATTGTAAACTATTATTTATTTACAACAATTCCATCTCCATATATCAAACTCCAGCTGTCGTTCTTCAAAGTGTGGGTAGATGGGGAGATGGGGATGGGGAGCAAATATATCGACCTCCCCTCACCCATCCTTAGTATAGTAATATTTGTTCTCGTTTAGACATTGACGTGTTAAGTTGTGAAAGGCCAGCTATTCCAAATAATTCGACAATTGACAATGAGGCTTCAGGTGGTTGGAAATACAATGACACTATATCCATATCGTGCGAGGAAGGGTTCGTATATAATGGTACAAATCCCAGAACGTGCGGTGCTGATGGTGAATGGTCAGGTGTTGAAGGACTGTGTAATGGTAGGTTTTTTAATGAAACATGTGACAAAATTAGATGAACATGAATTGAGGTCATAACGAAGTGAAGTGCCCTGTGAGAATAGTTGACTCTAAAAGTCTGACTGAAATTCTTAAGTAAATGCTCATTTCAATTGACTTTAATACCATGCCGAACTATACCACTACGAAGTGTTATCGGCTCTATAAATTACATAATTAAGAGTTTCATTTTCCAATAGTAATGTATACATGTATACATCGTGGTACATTTCTAGCTTCTTCTCGGTGAAATGATATATTTTTAAAAGTGAATATTATGTGGGAGCTTTCTCCAAGTTTACCTTAATCTGCATCACATGGAAACTTATGATTACAATGTTCTTCTTTTAAACAGCTGTTACATGCACCCTAACAGACCTTTTCGAGCGCTACTTTGGTAGGTGAAAGATATATATTTTTTTTATATAAGAGATTGAAAGATAAAAATCTGTTAGCTGGGGTTGTTCTTGCTAAATAATCCATTTCTAGTCCATTGTCTGGGGGTGATTCCGTGTGCAAGTCTGAATGTACTAAGTTTCTCTCCAGAATCATTTAGAGGGTACCCTGGGATGAAATAATATCGAGGGTGACAGTCCTGAATTATGGGCATAAGTTGGGAAATCGCAATTGAAGTTTGATAGCCATGGATTGGCCCTAAATATTTTGATTGAATATTTGAAAATGAAAGATTGGAACTATGCCAATAAAACTTTTTGAGATTATAGTCTTTAGGAATGTCAATTTTTTGAAATAATTTTTTTTGCATAACCATCATGAACAACCACCAGGGGGCGCTTTTCTGTGCTTTTTTCTGTATTTTTTTAATACACTTGAGTTCACTGACAGTTTGAAATTTGTTTTATCCATATAATGAAAAGAGATTGTGCGTAAAATGAGCTTTAATTTGATATATGATGTCTATATGAATGAAATGGATATAGGATTATATGTAAACCGGAACTATGTCATAGGTCGCGTGACCTCCTTCCCGCTTCTGCTTGACCACCGCCATATTCAAACACCAGCTTGTGCAGCCAGCACGTATATTTTTTGATTATGTGTTTAGGATATGCCTGCTAAGGGACGTTGCTCCAAATGTCAGCTAATTCACTCATCACCGTTTGGCTCTCGTTGCAAAAGTGCTAGTGTTAAATCGGAGAAAAAGAAGGACCAGAAAGTGAAAGTTGTTTTACCTGTCGGCGGTCAACGCTGGTCCTGGTTCCCGCTTGTGCACCATTCCCCTAACATGGCTGTTGCTGGTTACACTGACAGGTCGGATCCTGCTTACCTGGCTTTTCTAGAGGCACACTTCACAAATACTGAGGCAAAAGGTAAATCCAAGGAAAGTGGTCAGTCGTCCTCTGGTACTTCCAATGATGTTCTTCAAGCCATTTTGTCAAGATTAGATCGTATTGAAGGCAAACCGCCCGGTTCCACTTCAACACCAGACGGCCCGCTCGTCGACTTGACTAGCAGCATACATCAACTTTCGTTGAACGTGAACGATGGGCTCCCTCCTAAAAAAGGTTTGGAATTTAGACCTGAGTTTCACATACAATCCAAGTCGTATCAGTGGCCTATGAAGCATGTCGATCACACCAAATTATCTGCCACTGAGCTAATGGTCGGTATGCTAGGAGTGTTTGAGCATATATTATTAGCTAATGGCGACAGCATGGGATACCTTCGCCATATGCAATATGTGGGCCGTCACGCTATCGAGTCGAGCAGTTTTTCTGTGTTAGGCTGTATCCTATACGACCACCATGTAGTCGACCAAGTGCTCACTGGTAGTGTTAGTTTTGGTCCTCCTGACTCCTTTGCTGCTGGGGTTTATCTTAGTGGCCATTACACCTGCAAGAAGTTTGAAGAGAAACCTAGTCAGATCCCTTCCACCACTCCTCAGTCTCAGTCTCAATGGCATCCAAGCGGCCGGAAGTCAGGCAGGGGCTTCGGCCGAGCTCGTGATGACTCGGGATTTGGTTCGGTTCCCGATGACTGGCAGCAGGACATCTGCTACAATTACAACACTAAAGGATGTTCGCTAGGTAGATGTTCTAAACTACATGTATGTGGATCTTGCCGTTATCGTCACCCAATGTCTTCATGTCGGGTAAAGGAGCACAAGGATGATAAGCCGTCTTCATGAAGTCTCGTGCCGCCCAAGACTTCCGCCATCAACATCCAAGATGGTGGTCTCGGGCCGGCTAGCCGCCTTACGCAAGGTGATCTTTTGCCTTTATCCTTTGAAAGCTTCGAGGATCTATCTGCTCTTACCTCAGATCGCACATCTGGTGAGAACTCCTGTAATAGTAACCCTGTTTCCTGGTCTGGAACAGTGAATAAGCCTGATTATTCCGTCTTTTCTTACCTCGACTCTCCCCCTATGCCTTGTTTTCACCACGAAGGCTGGTCATTCGCCAAAAGATGTACCGATGTACATTATATCGGGGGCCTTCGTAGTCAGCTGAAGTGTAATGCCTGGTTGAACGAGTTATGCTTAGAGCCTGACATGCACTACCGCAATTTCATCACTAACGGCATCTTATGTGGTTTTGACATCGTCGACCCAAATGTCACCGTCCCTGGATACCAGTGTCCAAATTATAAGTCTGTGTTGACTGACACAGCCTTTACGTTCATCAATCGTCTCATCACTGAAGAGTTAAGTGACGGCAAGTTCTCTCCTACTGACATTGCTCCATTATGTGTTCATTCTCTAGGGGCTGTCCCCCAAAAAGATGGATCGTTTAGGCCAATTACCGACTGCCGACAACCTCTTGGTAGGTCGATTAATAACTTCATGGACATCACAGCGCAGCCCTTTTGTTTTAATACAGTCGATTCTGTTTGTGATATGATTCAGGAGGGTGTGTACATGGCCACTGTGGACTTGAAGGCGGCCTACCGCTCTGTGAGTATAAACCCCAACCACTGGAAGATGCAGGGTATTGAGTGGAAAGATGCCTTTTACCACGACACTCGTTTGTGTTTTGGCTTAAAGTGTGCGCCTTTTGTATTCTCTTCTCAAAGTGACTTTGTTGTCAGGGCCATGAACAGGCGCGGCTTTTTCAACATTGTGAACTATCTAGACGATTTTATTGTGATAGGCTCATCATTTGCAGACTGTCAGCGGATTCAAATGGAATTGATTTCCCTCCTGGGTGATCTTGGGTTTCTGATAAGTTGGAAGAAGTGCTCCTCCCCCTCCACCGTCACTACCTACTTAGGAATACAAATTGACTCTCGTGCTTTAACTTTATCGTTACCACAGGAGAAGATCACCAGATTGCACTGCGAATTAGAATTCTTTGACGACCGTACTAGGGCTACAAAGCGTCAGTTACAACGTCTCTGTGGGATACTTTGCCATTGCTCGAAAGTTGTCCGCGGTGGCAGAACCTTCAGCCATCGTGTCATCGCCCTACTCAAAGATCTGCAGGATAGGAATGTTCGTGTGCACCTGACCGAGTCCTTCAAGCTAGATATGAAATGGTGGAAGGAGTTTTCTGAGCTCTTTAACGGCAAGTCATGCATGATAACACACAACTCTTCTCCCAGACTTAGCTGGGCCACTGATGCTTCTCTAGGAGGTTTTGGTCTAATAGGTTCTGACGACTGGGTAGCGGGTTATTATAACAGCGACAACTATCCCTTTGACTTAGACCTTTGTGATCCAGTCCATGATCACTGGGTTAATGTGGACATCGACCCCGAAAATGCTGGTAACATCAATGTCTTGGAAGCCATTCCCTTTATCGTCGCAGCAGATAGATATAAGGAGTCTTGGAGGAACCAGCATATAGTAATTTACACAGACAATACTCAGGCTATGGGGCTTATAAACAAAGGGGTCAGTTCTAACCTGTATTGCATGGTGCTCTTACGTCATCTCTTCTGGTTGAGTGCAACTTATAATTTTTATATCACTGCCAAGCATGTACCAGGGGTCTACAATGTCATTGCCGACTGCCTCTCTAGAATATGTGAGGTTGGTTATATCTTTTCTGATCAGCTTTGTGAATCGCTATGTTGCAGACCAGCTCTCCATCCTGGACAACAAGGTGCGTGAGGTGACAGCGTCTGCTTGGGCAACCAACACTAAGTCGACACGCTCTTCACAGTGGTCTGTCTACTTTAAATTCTGCACTGATCATGGACTTCAAGCACTCCCAGCCTCTGACAGCACGATAGCTCGTTTCCTCGTCCACAAGGCACAGACCTCAGCTTACTCCACGGTTAATAATTACCTATCAGCGATAATTATGCTCCACAAGTGCTACAGTTTTGATTCAGGCTTCAGGGACTCGTTCCTTATTAGGATGGTTCTTGAGGGGCTGAAAAAGACCCTGGGTACAGCGGTTATCCAGAAGGCGCCTGTGCTTCCTTCAGATTTACTGAAGATGGCGCGTTATGTTGTTTTTTCTGACCTGAAGCAGTCTACTTCTTGGTCTGTGATAGTTTTGTGCTTTACTACGCTACTGAGAAAGTCAAATCTCTTGCCAGTCTCCAGCCTCACTTGATACTAAAGACTGGCATGTCGTTCGTAGGTCGGATGTAATAGTTAACCCTGACCACATTATTATTCGTATCAGGTCGTCAAAGACCTTGAAGTATCACAACAGGCATTTTGATGTTCCCATCTACCCGCTGAAAGCGAATCTCAGAATCTGTGCTCATACTTTGTTATGTTCTCACCTACGCCTCTCTCCAGCCAGTCCGTCTTCACCTCTGTTCATGTGTGACGGGGTGCCTCTATGTTACCCATATGTGCTTCAATACCTCAAGTCTCTGGCTGAGAAGATTGGTTGGAAAAGAGATTCAGTGGGCTTACACTCGCTTCGCCGAGGCGGAGCTCAGCACCTTCATGCCATGGGAGTCCCGCTGTCGGACATTCAGTGCATGGGGGACTGGTCCAGTCTCGCGGTACTTATGTACTTGGCCACCCCTCAAAATTTTCTCTGAACTGAACTGAACTGAACTGGGTATTGGTGGCGTAAGTCACCGATGTCTCCACATCCCCGCCTTACTTATTATTATTAGGTGCTAGATATGATGTCTATATGAATGAAATGGATATAGGATTATATGTAAACCGGAACTACGTCATAGGTCGCGTGACCTCCTTCCCGCTTCTGCTTGACCACCGCCATATTCAAACACCAGCTTGTGCAGCCAGCACGTATATTTTTTTTTCCTGCTCAAATCATTAATAAAGGGTGGCGTAAGTCACCGATGTCTCCACATCCCCGCCTTACTTATTATTATTAGGTGCTAGATATAAAACATGCCTCTAGGTTAATAACAAATGGAGTTATGATTTTTCAAAAAATAAATTTGTCCAGTGGTGTAGGTTGTGGCTGAGTGCCGGCCGAGGCAAGATTTTCATTATTCTACAAGAATGGCTCATCTGACAGCTTAGACTTCATTAACTTTTTTGTTCAACTCATGGAGTTCTTCAATCCTAAATCTTGTATTGTATTCTGTGATCAACTACCAGCCACCAGGGGGCAGTTTTGTCCCTAAATTGCACCTACAGTCCAGTTGCCAAACTGGGATTTGGGGGTCAAGCATGTTTCGCGGTATGGATGAAGTTTTATTGTTGATTCTGGTAATATAACATGTCCTGAGCAAGAATCATCCAGGTGCTGCTTTGTATCTCTTGGGGAAAATTTGTTATGGGCCAAAAACAAAATGGCCGCTGGGCATCCAGGTAGTTGATCATCAATACCCCATAACTGCCTTATTATTGGTGCTAGAAACATGATTTTTGTGTCTACACCTAGGTTGTATGGGTCTAGGAAGTCAATAATGTACAAGCATTGCCCATATCTATAATATAAATGAATAAAGTTGAACTTTAGATGAAAGAATAGGGCGTGTAAGTTTAAAATGGCCACCGTCAGGTTTGTCATGCACTTGCTGCTTCTTCCGGGAAAGGAAGTGACGTCACGCCATTCAAAAAGCATTGGGCCGAAAAGTTTTCCCTGTTTGTAGGCTTCTACAACATTTACTTTAACTTTCGACCACTGGATAGCCATATATAAAGTCAAATTAGTCCAAATATGGTGACCAGAAGTTCCGGGACATTACTGGAGAGATGGAGAGAGGGGATATTTATTTTGCTATATGCATTGTCTATGGCCGTTACGTCACTTCCTTTCCCGGAAGTGATACATTTCGCGATTAAAAAAGTAAAAGCGGGCGACGGCGGCCATGACACTTACAGCCCCTATTGCTAGAAAAATATGACAATTTATTCAGCAACTGAAACAGTAGTTCAGTCTATATTCCCTCCTCAACAAGCAACATTTAATTTGTATCATTCATCAATATTTATAGGTCCTAAAATCACATACATATATCCATATAATATACGGCTAGAGCGATTTCTAGGAAAGGAGGTAGAAAAGAAATGGTAGAAAGAAGGTTTTCTTTGTCCAGAATGTTCTCGGAATTTGTTGTTTTACAAACCACTTTACTCATCTGTAGCTCCGCATAGCTCCGCGTAGCTCCGCGTCCTCCTCGAGCACCTTAACTTAAAGCTGCATTATCAGCTATTACGACAAAACACATTTTTTTCAACAAATTTACTTATTTAATCAATATTCTGCACCTGATATAATGTTTATACAAGAATTTGAAGCCTAATCACTGAGAGAAAGATGCCACCGGTGAGCGATATTAAGTGAAGTCATCGCATGAAAGGATTCAAAACATTAGGGGCCTATCTAACTTGCTTTTATAACTAGCCTACGTGTGCTTTGTGATAGATAACGTTTCCTTAATAAAGCTCATTACACATTAGATTCATACAAAAGTGGTTAGCTCTGAGACAAATACATTTATTTATGGTAGACTAGATTATCGCATTTTTCATTTCAGAAAAAGATCATTTCAATATTACATTTCTATCGAGTACTCCATCCCTTATTGTAACCTCTAAGGATGCGAAGCATGATATCCATGGGGTACTTGTTAAATACGGCGATTCTGTGGAAGTGCGTTGCTTTGAAGGTTCTGTCTACAATGGTGGGAAGATCTCTTGTGGAGAAAATGGCATATGGGAAGGATACAGAGGAGAATGTTCAGGTAAAACATAATATATTGGCAAATTGTTAGCCTCCACATCACTGATTGATGTTTCATACATGTGCTTTTTAAAAGTGCCTTTCTGTCTCTTTCCTCTGTCTCTCTCTCCCTTCTTCTCTATCTCTATTTCCTGGGTAAAGTCATAAACTGCCTCCCTCTCAGCTCTCCCGCCCTTGATATAACCTTCAATGTGTTGATAAGAGCGTAAAGCAACCAATCTCACTCACTCACCCACTTCTTTGCATGGTTTCCAGTATGTTGAAAGAAACGGCTCCTTCACTTGAGTGCAGGTGCTATTGATCCAGTTGCAAATGACACTCATTGTTTCTTGTCATCTGGTAGGGGAGTCAATAGCATATATTACATTTTAGCAGGACGGAAATGAGGGGGGACTGATTCTCTGTGATTAACAAATCGCTCAAAATCGCGGGTTGACTGTTTTATTGATGTCACTTCTTGCGAATCATTTTTAATATGACAACGAATTGCTTACCGATTAGTTCAACGATTCGCCAGCTATAATTTATATCATTAATTTACCTGAAGTCGTCAATCAGGAGATCCCAAGTAGGCTTGATATGGCACGCTAATGCATTCCAGTGGCTATGCTGAAGAATGCATTAATGCTTATACCCATGGACTGGATGGAGAATGCATAAATGCTTTCCATGGACTGGATGGAGAATGCATTAATGCATTCCCATGGGCTGGATGGAGAATGCATTAATGTATTCCCATGGACTTGACAATTAATGCAATAATGCATTAAAATCATGTGACTTGTCATAAAATGTGACATGTCATAAAAGTCAGTTGTAAAAGTCAATCTTATAGTGAGAGAAGTCAGTCACAAAGTAAAAAAAGGTCAGTTGTAAAGTAAAAGTAGTTTGTAGTAAAGTTGAAATAGTTGGTTGTCAAATAAAAAAAGTTGATTGTATAGTTGAAAAAGTATAGTTGAAAAAGTCGGTCATGAAGTTGAAAAGGTCGGTTGTAGAGTAATAAAAGTCGGTTGTAAAGTAAAAAAAGTTGATCGTTAAGTAAAAAAAACTTGGTCATTAAGTAAAAAATGTTGGTCGTAAAGTAAAAAAAGGACAAGACAGTATTGGCATTTTGCACATACAATCTGTGATTATTTTGCGATCAGCTTTGATCATGAGTAAATTACAAAAGTTCAAAAAAGAATATATATTCAGGAAATGAGCTAAAACGGCTAGGCACAACTAATGGCTGAGATGTAAGAATAGGTAGCACATCATTAATTCAATGATGTGAGCTGTTTTAGCTGCTGATGTCTCAATCATCCTCCCCTACCACTCATTTCTCATTATTCCTTTTATTTCTCAAGATTCTATTGTAAACCCCCACCATTCCTTAATGACACCATGAGGTTTTAAACTGATGACAATTTCATATTTCTGGCTTTAGGTTAGGGACTTTAAAGAATATCAAGTTTGATTGACAATAACTTTACTAGACTTGTGCAAGTCATTGATTTATTTGTGTCTAAAATTGATATGTGGAAAATAGTATCAATATCAGGTGACTGGTGAATCATTTGATTCTTAAATGTTTAAAAAATGTCATTCATTCTAGGAAATCCATGTTTGGAAATTCTAGTAGCTAATGGTCAAATGCAAGGTACTGACTATGTGTACCCTGACGTATCAAGCATAACATGTGATGAAGGCTACACATGGGAAGGTACCTCTCCTCATGCTGTATGTAATGCTGATGGTACATGGACACTCAATGGGGAATGTAAAGGTAACTTAATATATTTGAAATACACTTCACCGGCAATGTTGATTTTAACAATGTGTTGTTTTTTAAAGCCCAATACATATTTAAACACTTATTAATTAACACTTAATTGTAAACCGCTATGTGCAGCATAAATCTTGTTTGTTTGTTTGTTTGTTTGTTTTTTATTCATAAGCTCATGTACTAAGTACAACATTTTCAGCCTATATAAACATAATTAAATAATAGTAATACAAATTAATTCATGAAATTGTACAATCACTAGTCAAATTGATTACGCAATTTAATCATAGTCAAATAGTCAATCATTCAAATACGACACAAATATTATACATGTAAACTTTTTTCCATTTTGGGTATAAGGTAAAACATATTAATGAGTTGAGAAAGGTGATTAGATTTAGATGATCATTGACGCCGTGCATCCATACACAGAGTCCAAAAAAGTCACTATTTGTTTACATCCTTACACGAAAATCCCTATATTCACGTCACCAGAAAAACCATACAAATACAGTTTAGGTCAGTCAACCAAATAATAAACAATATACTCAATATACAAGACCACTTATGAACCACAATAAACAGGTCAATCAATGGCTAGATAAAACCAGCTGCGTCTTCTCAAGATCTTTCTCTAGTAAGGGATTAACGTTTCAGACAATATCGGTCATAGAAATGTACCATTTAATGTTAGGAACTCCATGCTACAACTACCCAATCTTAAATGGACACCTAGAAGGCAGTCACCATGTGTACCCTGATGTAGTGAGTGTGACGTGTGATAAAGGGTACAGTTGGGAAGGTACCTCTCCTCATGCTGTCTGTACCTTTGATGGTACATGGACACTCAATGGCCAATGCAAAGGTAAGAAATTATAGTCTATTTGGGAGATAAAGCAGAAGCCAATTCAGTAGCCCTGAGGTTCAAACGTAGGTAGTCCACACTCTATAGAGAACCCAAATTACTTCCAGCAGATGACACTGGTGTAGCCTATAGATGTAATCGGCTCGCACTTCCAACGAGGCCTATCATTTTATAAGCAAATCTCCCAAGATATTTTTGCATCCAAACGAATCCTTCCCACAACTTCAGCGAGTCTGATATCAGATTAGAGAAATACACTTCATTTAGTGTGTCTGTCCATGCCATACCTTTTAATCCACGTTTACCTCATGTATGTAGCCATGTTGACCCTTGTCCATACATCAAATGCTACTGATCAAGGTCACTAGTCTCTGCCTTATAGTGATAAAGAATCCATGCTGATATTTGCTTTGAACATATAACATATTACTGAACTAATCATTTTCTCTCCTAGGTTTCACCAGAATCGGTTTGGTGGTTGGTTTATCACTCTTCTCTGTAATATGTGTTCTACTAACCTGCATGTTGATATATTGCTATTTCTCACGGTAGGAACCTTACATAATTAACCCATTGTAAAGTACTCCCCTATATTCTTTTTCTATGGGAGTTCTTAATTTTTGAAAAGTATAATTTTGTTCTTTGTTACCAAGTCTTTTGTTGTGTTTCCTCATAAAAAGTAGATTAATAACCTACAGCTATTAAAGTTTATATTGGAAGTAATAATTAATGACTTCTTTTAGTCAAATCATAGATTCATATCATAGATATCATTCAACCTGAGTAAAATATTGTATTCATTTTCTATGATTTTAGCATCTTAGATTTCATCAAAAGACTGATGCAAAATGTATATGGGTTCTTTATGAAACATAGACAAGCCATAAAAACTAACGATGCTGTTGATGAAGAAAATATACCACTGTTAGATACTGCAGGGAATAGAAGTGAGTGACATTTTCATGTAGCTTCTGCTACAAATTTTGAGAGACATAATTATATGAATCTGATATCTGCTAACAATATTATGTATTGGGAAATTTTAATAAGTTGCCTCCACCTCCTTTTCCAAGAAAGAATTTTCAAGACCTCTCAAATTAACACCTCCAGAAGGAGACAGTCTCCTTTGATATCATGTAGTAAAATTGCTCAAATCTGATTGAGTCCATAGCACCATAGCATGAAAAATAGCCTGGTGATCCATATCTTGTTTTCACTCAATAATCATTATTTCATATCAAGTTTCATTGGTTAAAATTTTAGAGAAATCCATCAGTTTTGAAAATCAGTACTGAGTCACCTTAAATAATACTACGTAATATACTTTTCCAGATTCAGATAGTATGCTGAAAGCAGCGGTATTGAACATTGGTCATGTGATAAACAGGAACCCTGATAAGAAGATTGACCTGGACACACAGTTTGTGAAGGTCCGCCTGGTGGCTGGAGGTGGATATGAGAAGATGAATGAGATCAATGATTCCCTGCCTGATCACTACCAACACTACCTTGAGAGAACTGGTGCTGAGAACATAGAGATAGAAGACATCCTTGAACATGTAATAACCTCTGATACTACAGGGGAGAGGAAGAAAAGGCCACTCTTACTGCAGGGACGGGCAGGTGTTGGAAAATCGACTCTGGTTCAGAAGTTAATGAGACTCTGGGCCCAGAATGTGTGGGCTAAGAACTTTAAAGCAGCATTTCTGTTCAACATCCGAAATCTGACTGTCCTTGATAAAACGCCCATGTCCCTGGTAGATCTTTTCAGAAGGTTCAGTGTATACACTATAAGGGGTGGGGAAAACATTATCTCACAAGATCTCCTCAGGGATGACCAACAGCTGCTAGTATTTCTTGGTAAGTTAGTATTAAACAATATTTGACAGTATTTTTAACTCTTTCAGGCTGATTGATTTGATCAAAATATTTATTCCACCCTTGCTGCGTCGTCCCCATACCTTTAGCATTGTACACTGCATGTACCTGAGGTTGCGGTGTACGATGTGTGGTACACCACACCTCCAGTGTACGGAAATTAGCCTCATCACTCCAACCACAAAAATTATAAATTAATGCACAGGCAGACGTCAAAATGACGGCGAATTTCGAACTTTTGTCACAATGTTTTACAAATCTATGGACACTAGATCTGTTCCAGAGGTGAAATAAAGATAAAAATAACCCTGGTACAGGGTGGCCGTTACGCAAGTAACAATGACGCATGTGCATTCCGTGACGGCCGTCATTGACGCATTATCTGAGAGAACGTCATGATGTAAACAAAGCTATGAAAGAAACTACTTTTTGTGCGAGTGGGATTCTGAAGGAATAAGATTAATTAAAATTAGTTAGTTAACATATTTCTTGAATATTGATAGTTTAAATGTTTTTTCACAAGAATTTCCATACATTTCAGGATCCCTCGGGCGCTATGCGGCCTCGGGATCCTTCCTGCACCTTGGGGTGTATGATCCTTCCCACTTCCACCCTTGGTGGATTCCTTCTATAACCATGAACTTCTTGGCTCAATTTATCTGTATCATTTAAATTGGATCTCTGCAGATGGGATTGATGAGTTTCCTGGGCTGGAGGAGAGCTTGAAATTCTCTAGACGGATTTCTCTCGATGATGAAGCTGAGCCTATTGAGTGGTGCTTGAATCTACTGCAGAGACATGTCCTTGGAAATGCATTGCTGATACTGGCCTCCAGGTAAGGCAATGTATCTCTTCAAGTTGATTTAATTTTGTATAAGAGCAAAACAAAATTTCTAGTGTTTTGCCAAGTTTGTATCGTTTGTTAAACCCTAGCTACTAACCATGATTCCATATTATGTTTTTCTCAAAATAATATCTTTACCATACCAGACCCTATAGGGACCTTCTACATATCAAATGTCAACCAGTGATGGAAGTAGTTGGGTTGACTAAAGAAGCTGTGCTTGACTTTATTGATCATCATGTTGGTGCTGGCAACATTGCAAGAGTCAGGGCATCAATGCAGGGCAACCCTCTGATAATGTCAGTGTCTGCAATCACCTACTTTTGCATGATGTTTTGCCAAGTGCTTGAAGAGGACGAATCCATTTCAACAGAGAAATTGATAACTTATACAAGAATCAATGCCTTCTTTACTAAGGTATGAAGATAGGTTGTTAGCCAGATTTAGTCTCCATTCACACCAATTATGGTGCATAATAAGCTATGAACCACTACTACTTTATTAATACTTACAATATCAAAATTATCAACTTTCTTCATAAAACTGAACATATTCTGTGCTCTTTTACAGCACTACATGTCACGCTGTCCATCAGACAACACATTCAAAAGCCAAGTTGCGGATCTCTGCCTTCAAGCACTTGCTAAGCTTGCTTACCGAGGTCTAATAGAGAGGCAGACCATGGGCAACAGGGTGCGGCTTGTGTTTGACAAGACTGACCTACAGGAAACTGGTGTTACAGAGGATATCGGTAAGAATTATGATGTTCTTATGGCATTATCAAAGGATAAATGACTGACATTGGGGGGCTGGTGGTTCATTGTCTGGTGCATAATACTGAGGCAAAGCCCAGGCATGGTTGTACCTAAAAGTATTCCAAATAAAATTATGTGAGCAGAAAATATCTGGCACACCACTTCACAAGGCCATCCTCCTCAGATGAACCCTTTATTTAATACATTTGTAGTGAACCACAGACTTGTGGTGGGACGAGGTAAGGCAACACAAACAAATGACAAACGTGTGGCGGCAGGTTTTATTTAACCTGACTCGCAAATATAGGCCCTATTTCTGTAGTATAAGCTCCACCACAGTGAACACTTGTGCTGCTGTTGGCAGTCCCCATCACTCTTGGTAGTCCCGAGCGAACTCGGCTGGCACTAAGGACAGGAAGCAAAGATCCAAGCCTTCAAAACATCAGAGACCAACATGTTGGCTGTCTGGTGCCAAGGATCACCTGCAGTCAAAATAAAATGATGAAGTTAATAATAAATGTAATTAGGTTGAGCGATGTTATATATTCCTACATGACAGTTCATTAAGTGATACTTTGTTTCAGAAAAGCTCGCTGAATACTCTGGCATCTTCCTCAAGTCATCAGGGTCTTCCGATGGTAAGGATCAATATGAAGTGAGTGAGTTTGTGCACCTCTCAGTGCAGGAGCTCCTGGCCATGCTGGAACTACTTCGCAAGACTCAGGTGGTGACAAGAAGTGCAGCAGCCATGATGTGGGATTCTGGAAGTTTCTTGATGGCTCAGCAATACCTGTATGGTCTGTGTTATGATGAGGGAAGTGAAGATATCAAACACATTCTTAAAGTTATGAAAAGTGAGAAACAATATGAGGTGCAACAGGAAGGCCTCATCAAAGATTTGATTGAAAGAATAGAAAAGGTAGGAACAAGCACACTATATTCAACCCTGTCATTTTGTAGTGGTAAATCATAAAGTCTCCGCAAACCTGATACTACCTCAATAATACCTCAATCCAAATGTTGATGATATGATTATTCATAGTATAAACAAAGATTACAAAAATTAGGTGAATTAGGTGAAGCATTACAGAAAGATCTTCAAAATGTTAACTCTTGGTGTAAGATCTCACTGCATGTTGACACATGTAAGGTTATGAGAATAGATATATTAAGTAACAGAAGGTTTCTGATCCAAATGTATATATACAATTTAGGTAATACACAAATATAAAGAACAAAGGAATATAGGGAAGGCATGTGTTGCTGACAGAGACACATTTGGCGATAAAGTGAACTACATCAGGGGACACGGGTATCAACTAAAAACTAGCTGTCAGGATGCTAATGGGGTATAACTACTGCCTATACTGACCTAGGACCACACATTTAAGGTTAGGTTTAGGGTTATAGTTAGCATCAGTATCCATCCGTGTACTCTATTCCACTTCACAGAGCACATGCAAATACAGTGCGTAATGGTAACAATGCTCTATTAACATCCTGGCAGCTAGTATATAGACGCTTCCGGGGACACGCAGTCAATACACCGTCAGCATCACAGCATTGTGGGAGTGTGGCTTAAGACGTATAGATATATCTCTAAACTTTCGAAAACTGTATTTAATATAATATCAGAGTCCGGGAAATAAGCATTTTTAAACGCCAGGACAGGCTATGTCTGACAGACTTATATCGCTGTAGGCAGTGTTTATGTTAGTAGCCGGGACCCAAGGAAAAACACTTGCCGATACTTGTCTATACTATGCACCAAAACATCCAGCGCCCCCTGTCCCATCTACAACCTCAAAGGGGCCTGCAAACTGAAAGAGGGACACACATCAAACAACCCTACTTGTTGTAGGGCACGTGACTAATTTATGGGCCATGCAAATGCTCTCTCAAAGCAATCCAAGCAGGGCGGAAGTTTCCACTTAAAGATAGCATTGATCAATCGTTCAAGTTTCATGTTTTCAGTGTTGTTTTACTATCAATTACTCTTATTGTTGGTTTACACTTGCTTTGTTGTATCTGCACAGATGTCTGATGGAGTAGACACCAAGACCAGTCTGCAGGCCATACAGATGGCTTATGAGACACAGAAGGAAGACCTGGCTGAGAGAGTCTCTCAGGTTCTCTTTGACGAGTCGCAGGAACTGGTGCTCTCTGACACACTTCTCACTGCTATAGATGTCAATGCTATCATCTTCATGGTGAAACAGCTCAAGAAACCTTGCCAGCTGAGGTGATCTAGCTACTAGCAATACCACTTAGTTTATTTTTGCAGCTATATTTTCGTTATCATTTTAACGTTATCACTAGTTATTGCTTTTCTATGAAATCAATGATTCTCCATACAGAAGCTATAGAATCGTTGTTGAATTTGACAAGAGATAGCCAAGGCATAAAGACATCAGTGAACATTATATTTTGTTATAAGAAGTTCAGCACCATGACCTTGATTGTCCCAATTCCAACATAGGCATTCAATCCAGCTTCAACATTTTTTTCTGTTGATAATTGCAGATTAGAGAACATTACTATGGATGACACATCAGTAATGATATTAGCAAACGACCTAGGCAAATGTGAATTCTTGAAGGGACTTGTGTAAGTTATCTTCTTCTCTTACAAGATTGCAAACAAGAATTCAATGAATTACAAATGATTTCATCAATGAGATAAATAACAATTTAAAGGAATGGAATTAATTACAGCAAAATAGTAAAAGAAATATAACTTATAGATCTTTATGTCATTAAGGCAGATAATTACATCTATTATGTTATCGAGCCTGACAGTGCAAAAATGTGAGAAAAGTGCAAGACATTAGAAAGTTTCAAGTAATTACAGCGCCTATTCAAAGATTTGCAAGGACCAAGATAGTTTCAAAGGCATTCAAACTGATATGGTGACTTTCAAAGATTATTAAAGGTTTAAGTTTGTTCCAAACATATTAGTTGATAGCCATCTGACGGCCCTGTTTTCATTCTGAGAAAACAATTTTGACGAAAGTGTATGATTTAGTTTCAGCAAGACACTTTTGTCAGTAACTGGATCGCAAAGTCTCTTCTCAGGTTTAACACACAAGAAGGAAATGAAAGTGATCAGGTGAGTTATCAGCTAACACAGTACATCTCCAGGTTTTAGTTATGGCTCCCTTTATTTTTCTCCCACAGCAAAGTTATATACAGCTTGCAGCTCGCAGTTATCTTAGTTCATCTGTCTAATCAAGTGTTAAATCTTAAATAGATTTAATCAGCAGAAATACTTTTTCCACACTAGTGTAACCCGGCAAAATCGAAGACCTTGTGTTTCTCTTCATGTTGATGTTCTCATGCTGATTTGTATTGCTTATCTGAGCAATCCCATCCATGAGAATGATCAGACACCAGGCCATCCATAGCTTTTGGTTTGTATAGGTTGCCCTGAGGCTGTCAGAAAAGGTAACAAGTAAACAATAACCACACACGGAAATCTATTATATAAATGTTATTCCCAATTCTTTGTTATGGATGTTTTCAGAATCTGTGATGTTTCCAACCGTTTTTCTGCTTTGTACAGTACTGCCAATAATTTATCTATCTGCTTTTGAAGCCCTTTTTAATTGGGATAGCCATACTCTATTCATAGCCTTTTCTATGAACAAATGTCAAAAGTAAAGCGATTCGGCCACTGTTGACAAAATCATTGGTGATGCGTAGGTGATGCGTTGGTGATGAGAATTTTGAAAGATTTATTGCATTGTCTTAATATTGACTTGTCATTGCTATGTCTTCTTAATGCCTCTTCAATGATTCTTAATGTGTAACTATAGGATTGTAGGTCCCACAGACCCTGCCAATGAGGGGGGGCTGGGAAGCGGAAACCAGGAAAGAAGAAGATGAGGGAGAAAGCAGAGGGGGGAGAATTGATGTTTTAATGTCCAGTCAGCTGTGCAATGTCTAGGCCTATAGATGCAATAGGCCTATGAGTTGATGTAGGCCAAGCTAAACCTATTATGGTCAGCTATAGGCCTTTGTCTCTTTTTTTGTAGGCCATGTGCTTGATTTCAAGTTAAACTGAATGGCCAAATTATCAAATAATTTCTTTTTCTTGAAATGCCTTTATCCATGTAAGATATATTTCGTGGATTTTTTTCGGGGGAAATATGTGTTCAAATAGAAACATCAAAGATAAACAATGGGACTTTTTTTCTATTAGCAGGCAATACAGAAAGTTAGCAGGCAATACAGAGTCTGTATTGCCTGCTAATTTCAATATGAGGCTTAGTGCTTAAGCCTAAGGGGGTGTCATACCAACTCCACCAAATGTATAGGCCTAATAAAATGTATTTCAGGTTCCATGACACAGGACTAAATGATACTGCTGGCGCTGGATTGTCGGAAGCCCTTAAACACCAACCAATTCTAGAGGATCTCAGGTGAAATTAGAGTTATTCCTCCTAAGTAAATGTTATTCATGAATAAATCATTCAAAGTACTTGGTCGTGGGGCTTTAACCACCTTAGGAAAAGACTAAAATAATTAATGATCTCCATTTCAGGCTTGCTGATGCACTGTTTGTGTATATCCTCTGAGCTTCGCCTCTAGATGATACACCAAACAGTGCCCCAACAGCCTCTCAATGTCAGTCATTAATCCCTTGATATTTATTTATACTTATTTATTGATAATTTTGCATAAGAGTACATACAATTGGTAATTACAAGAGTTCATTAATTTGGTAAAATTATGAATGAAAGCCTAGAGATAAGATAAGAGATAAAATACTACTTTATTTATCCAAATCACACAGTACATAAAGGGGTGATGAAATGAAGATGACAAAATACTTATGGGTGGGTTCGGGTTTTGGTGAGTGCATGGCAAATAGAAGAGCAGTCGAAGAATGAAGTGAATGTGAAGGTTAACGTGGTAGGGGTATTAAATAAAAGTATGGAAGTTTGGGGGTTTCAACGATTTATGGAAAAATTGACTGTAGGAAAACGCTATATTCTTTTATCATTAGCTTAACATATATTTTCTTTGACCAGCCTGGAAAGAAACCAACTCAACATATCACAAATCACCGAGGTTCTCAACATTATGGACAAACACAAGAAACTGAGAAAACTGAAGTTAGTTTATAATTTGAAGTTGTTATTTCATTTGAAGATCAAGTAGTTTCTAATTTTTCAATTATGTTCAAAATATTGCCACCTGGGCCACTTGTAGAATTGAGTCATGAGTATTTTTTCTCGGGGAATTATGATCGCTTTTCTTATTAAGCATCAGGTTATGTTATCTAATAATTCATATTAACTTGACTATAGATTAAACACGGATACTAAGTAATGTTTTTGATCTGTTTTAGTCTTTCATACAGTGGATGTGATGATATGGCGCCTCTCAGCGATGCCTTCACCATACCAACACTTACCACTCTAAAGTAAACATTTATAGACATATTTTATTCCAAATATTAATAGCATATTGAAAGAAAATTAGGTAACAAGTCTACCTTGGCAATTTGCACATGAAGTATTCAACCTTATAAGTTCGTTAACTTTTTGGACCTCAATAAAGTTCAACACATGATGTTCAACACGTTATTATAATAAAGAAATAATAAAAACTCTCTCCTGATTATGCTTTAATTTGGACCATAAGTCACAATTTTAGTTGTTACTTTAATCAGGTACAACTCAGAATAAAATGGCTTTGCTCTCATATATTTCCAGGTTAAATGGCAACAAATTCAATAAGGAAACCATTGAAATTCTTGCTCACTATCTTGGGGCTCACCAATGTCTTGAAAATCTCAGGTAAGGTCTAAAGTTATCTTAGAAATCTGTAACTGCAATTGTAACTTCTCTAATAAAAACGCAATATGTGTAGGGTTAGCCATGACAGTTCATAGACTTCTGTCCCATGACTAATTGCAGGAGGTCATAGGAAGATTGGAAATTCTGAAATTCGCAGGTGATGGCATTTATATTTGAACAAGTGTAGCTTCACTAATTATTGATGAATCATAACGATTGTTTTACATCACATACACGGACATATCGTCTCAAGTATTCTACAATTCTGTGGTTATATATTTATCTGCTGTACCTTTTCGTGGAAAGTACACCATACCAAAATATTTTCGGTCTTCTGTCCCTTCATTTCTTTATAATTTGATGTGATCCAAATCGCGATCCTCTGCAATTTCTGAGCCACGGCCACGGTGAAATTGCATTTGAATTTGCAAATGTGTAGAGAGAAAAAGTCAAATCGCAGATAATTATTTGTGAACTCACCGCCAATTCGCACAGGATTTCTATGATTTCACCAGCAAATGATCGCAAGTGCCAGATCCGCACTAGTTTTTGAATTCGCAACTGTGCATTCCGGGCATTAAGCGGCACTGTACTGAAGACACTGAACTTTATACTAATGTGCTCACTTGTAGCTGCAAGAGAACTTCTTAATATTTCATGTTTCATTATATGTTTCATTATGTTTCATTATATTTTAGTTTGAAAGACTGTGGTATAGATGAAGACTCAGCTATGGTTATGGTCAAGGGGCTACGTACAAATAGATCAATGAAGACCATAGAGTAAGTTATTCCGTTTCATAATGTTTATGCCTTAATGCAATAACCAGAGTAGCAATATCAACGTTAACAGTGCGATGTTTCGTCTGTAATATCCATGCTTAGAATCCTTGCTTATGTTTAACAAGCATGTCATTCTAACATTATGTTATGTTGTTGAAACACAAATATTATAAACAAACGTAGATATGTATATACCTGCGAAGAATAGATCATGAATCGAGGTGAACACCAGGTAACTAGCCTGATCCTCGATTAAAACAGGCTGGGATAGAAAGTGACAGTGGCAGGTATCAGTAGAAGCTTTTGCACATGTGTACAGAGACACATGTCAGGCTTGCACACATGGATGGGTAAAATGGAAAACCCTCCTATTCTAGAAATTCTGACACTTAGCAGATACTGGAGAATCATTGAATGCTGCTTGGTTTGATATCAGTCAGAGCTTGAAGGACATATAATGCTTAGAATATAAAGAACCTGGAGAAGATAATTGTAAATGATTATTACAACCTATGAATATTTACTTGCAGCATTCGTGGGGAAAGGCTAGGCAAGAATGCCAATTTAAAATTTATGGAAGAACTGAAGCACAATAACAATCTTGAAGCTCTGTGGTAAGTGACCTTGAGGTTCTATTTTCCAAAGTAGTTCTCTGATTAGGAATGTGTATGGCAGAAGCCCCGTGAATGTCCATGAATAAAACAATCTAATTGTAGGAAAACCCAAACTGTCACTATTTTTATCACCCTAAAGTTATTGGTCATACCATATCATTTTGATTGCTTATCGACACCTGTGACAGCAACACAGCAACACAGCGAGGATAGCATGCCTTCCACATACAAACATAGGTCTAGGGTGTCACTACAAGAGTCAGAGCTATTGATATAGTTCTGCCATCGTTTTTATAGAGACTAATTCGTAGGGAATAATGTCCATATATATTGTTTCATCCTTTTAGACCTCCGTTTCATCTCATCTCATTCCAATACCTTTGTCAAGCTCAGATGGCAAAGGCCACTCATTTGTATTTAATCATGCTTAAATAAACAAGAGTTTCCTGGCAATGCATATGGCATTATATCTGAGTTGATGACCAATACCAATTAATGAATAGATCAAATGCGAAATACAAGATGATGATATCTAATACATTATGATGCATAATAAAATGCCCTGTTGCATAAACTCATGCTGAGGAAGAGAAGTACTAAGTATGCAGTAATGGCAACACCAGAAATACCCGGTTAAATATTCTCATAATCATATAATTATGTGTACTACAGAATTTTAATTTCTGGAAGTATTCCTCTCTGTTCAAAGACTACCATTTTCACTACCCTGGTGGTTTCAAGACAAAAGTTTGAGAAATGTGGGGGTGTTCTTTAAAGAAAACAGATTAAAGTAGTATGATGTTTCTAGTTAACAGTGCCTACCCTGTTCCCAACCTCAAATTCATACTTTGGTGGTGTATTATATCACTATTTGTGCACCGAATCCCAAAGAGTGCCCACACAAAATTCAATATTTTCCATGTGATGAATTAAATCCTATGACTTAATACTGACACCAACGTCTACAACCCTATATAATGAGGATATTCGTTATTTTTGGAGATCTTCTCTTTCATGCTATCCATTTGTTCATGTTAGACTTAGAACACAACCATCAGGTCGGATTTTACTAGAATTTGCGATGTTATTGGGGTACATATTTTCTTTAAATGTTTAAACTCTCAAGGCCTACATGTGCGTGAGATACATATATTTGATTGTATATCACGTTGGTATCGCTGTAATTGCAATCTATGAATTTAATTATTTTGAAGCCCAGTAGTTTGATTATATTCTAGATGCTCTGCCTCAACATGAATACCCATTCTCAGTTTAGTGTGGGTCTGATGTCTTTGTTACTACCATAAGTATTGATAATTACACAATTTTCTATTCTGGAAATAGATTTTATGTTAGAAGAGTAATAATAATTAAAATCCTAAATTTAACAGGTCAGCAAAAATGACGTAGTCCTGGTAATAAACTGCATTACATGTAACTAGATGTTGAGGTACATATCAAATGCATTTTTAACGAATCTTTTCTGTTTTATTGAAGGTTTAGGCCTTATTGTCACATGTACACGTGGGTATCTCTATACACGCTGATATATATATCAAGCATGGTTTTCTAAAAAAAAAAAAGAAACACTTTTAGACTATTTTTCTATTTTGGAATTCTTTCTATTGTCCAAACAGTCTGGCACATTTCAGGCAATCAGAATTCAATATGTCAATAAAGACATGAGAGAAAAGACATGAGAGAAAAGACATGAGAGGGTGAAGACATGAGAGGGTGAAGACATTAGAGAGAAAACATGAGAGAGAGAAACATGGGAGAAAACACAGAACTCGAGTTCTGTGGAGAAAACATGAGAGAAAGACATGAGAGAGAGATTACATGAGAGAGGGAAGACATGAGAGATATGACATGAGAGAGACGACATGAGGGAGAACACATGAGAAAGAAAATACATGACAGAGAAAACATGACAAAGAAGACATGACAGAGAGATGACATGACAGAGAGATGACATGACAGAGAGACGACATGACAGAGTTTGAGGAGAATTGTCAATCCATTGCAAATCGCAATATGGCTAGTGTCATACTGATATGTCTGATATACTATCGCTCAGGGTAGAGTACCAGTCCAGAAAGTTACCGCTGCAAGATAGGCCTAGGCTATGTTTATTTCGGGGGAAGGAAATTGGTTATATTTCACCAGATCTGAACCACTAATATTGTTTCTATATTTAAAAATAAAGGATCGTCGCCAACCAAACCAGCCAAGAGTTTCCTGGCTACTAAACTATTTCTAGGCATTCAGCATACGAGTTGTCAGGTGTTTTGCCAAAGTCTGCATCCAGTCTTGCAGGACGGCTGCAAGACAGCTGCAGACATTTAGATTTTAGCAGAAGAATCTATAGTTTGTTAGCTTTTTAATGTAATCATCCCAGAGTTCTACCTTGAATAATATGACAGCAACATATATTGTAGTGGCTTTTCTGCTGGAAGATTGGGGTTTCCCGTGATGACGTCATTGCTGTAGATCACATGACAGCTCTTGGCTGTTCTGTTTTGCATTTTGCTCTTCTATTAAGTTTGCATATGCATGCCCTTGGGCTACAAATGTCTCTGCACTGCCAGAATCAATGCCGATTTTCTCAGAAACTGGCTGGAATTACATGAAGAACTTTTGGATAATAGAATATATAGTATTAGCAATTGGAAACTGCTGTCAAAAATTAGTCTCCAGGATCCGGAACAAAAATCATTTTCTAGCCATATTTTGAGGCTCAGCTGATGGCCTATTCCTGATACAATTTTGTATTACATTTATTATTTAGCCTTTCATCCAAACTTTGAACAATGAGTTAAAAAACTGTGTTGTTTTGTTTACACACTGGCCAAACTGGGTCAGCACAGCACTGACTGGGGGAATCTCTTCTTTGACCTACTGCACATGACAAACTCACTATACTGCAACGGTCGCTCATTTCGTTGGCAGCTAGAAATATATATACACTCTCTTTATGGTTAAATATCTGTTAAAGTATGAAAAATACATTTTCAACATCTCCAGGGATTTGTTAGGTAGGTTCAGACGCACAACATACTAGAATATTGGGAAGAAATTCCGTTACTCCGTGATTCCGTGATTCTAGCCCATGCAGAACAACGAGAAGTGTCACCTTAAGAATATATCCCGTTATTGGACAATATAAACCCCACTATCAATGTGATAAACTTTAAGCCAATTACTTTAATAATAATTGGCATATGTATGCCTATGAGTAATACAAAGTATAATTTGTTTGCTATTTGATTTGTGTAGGCAAAACAAATTGTAAAAGAGATCTGATAAAAATGGAGACTGAATGTGTCTTGTTTTCACAGGTACACACACAGTGATGGATCTGATTGTACACTATTACTTGTACCTGGTACACAGAGGAGGATGCGGGGAGTAGCAGCAACAAACGGGACCCATTTCCAGGCCTGGTGCCTCCAGGACGTGCTCACCTCCTCCAGCATCCACAACCCCCATGTTTTGTGGTCACACAGAAATTGGGATGTATACCTGGTACTGGCAGATAGGTACACAGACCTCTATGGTGATGAGTGCCCTCCAGTCGGTTCTGACTCCTGGTCACAGGTGATGAACCACATCACATCTAGTAGACACAAGATGGATGGGTTATTTATATACCTGTCTGACTCAGCCTGCCTCTCTCCTCTCCTCTCTGCACTCACCCGTGACACTCTAAACTCACTCGCACACAAGCTGAATGGGCTGAAGGTTAATGATGGAGAAGTAGAATGTAGTGAGGTCAGCTCATGGTACACCAGCCTCACCTCACAGCCAGGCTGGGCAGTCTCTACTGCTGCTACTGAGGCTAAAGTAACCAGTCCTGGGGCTCAGTCTCTACTGATAAACCTGAAGAATACAAGGGTTGTAAGCTCTTTACAGCAGCAGCAGCAATACCAAGCTTACCTGGAGAAAAAGGCCAAACTGTTGTATAAACCACAATTTGTTAGGAAGTGGCAAAAAGTGTACAAAAGTTAACATGAAGATCAAATAGCCGCCTAAAGGAGAAGATAATTCAGTGATTTCTTTTATTTCAAAGAACGTGAATGGTCTTAATGATCAGAAAAAGAGAAAAATATTCTTTTCCAGTTAGTATAATAAGAATAATACCATCATAGCCCTGCAGGAAACGCATTCAGTTCCAGAACAGGAGAGATTTTGAAACTTGCAGTGGAAAGGAAAAATCGTATATAGTCATGGAAGTTCAGCTTCCAAGGGGGTGTTAATCATGGTTTCTAAAGACTTACAGGGTTACCTGGAGGATTTTAAAGCAGACCCCAACGGTAGATGGGTTTATATTATATTAAATATCAACGGTGTTAAAACATGTGTGGTAAATATATATGCCCCCACGGACCATGTTAAGGAACAAACAGCAGTGTTATAAAAGGTTAAAGAAGAAATGTGCGACAAGATATTTGACAATCTAGTCATCACAGGAGACTTTAATACAGACCTAACATATAAACCAGAGTCAAAATCGAGCTCTACTTTAAAGGACTTCTTGTCCTCATTGGACTTGTGCGACATCATTGTGGATCTAGAGAGCAGAAACGAACAGCTCCCACAGACGACTTGGTCCAGGACCACTCAAGAATCGAGACTTGACTATATTTATATCTGAGAATATTGTTTCAAGGGTAAAACATCATAAAGTTTACACTAAGGTAATGATGGATCATAAGGAGATCTTACTGTCTGTCTCTCTTGGCCTCCCTTCTAGGGGTAGAGGCTACTGGAAGTTTAATTCTCAATTGTTGTCTGAAGATGCTTTTGTAAATGGTGTTGAGCAAATTGTCAATGAGGTATCTATAATGAAATTGTCGGATAAAATAATTTGGGAATTTTTCAAATTAAGAGTAAGAGAACTTGCATTTTAAAAAAATATTTATCTATGTATAAGCCTACATAGAAATCAAATAAAAATACATAGTAAATAAATAGTAAAAGTCTAAGCAAGATTTGAGTTCCTCATATGTTATACCGAAATCAATGCAAAGGAAACAAAAGTTCCTTCCTAATCACCAAGTTGATCGGAAAAATTAAATTAACAATTTTAATATTGAAATATTAAGATAATTTGTGCTAACAATTGGTAGGTAGATCTTTCCAAATCTGCCATGCGAAACCCTACTTTCAGTGGGAGTAGGTTAGTCCAGTCAATTTATGAAAAAGGTCAAAAAAACTAGAACAGAAATGCGGTTTTCACCATCCTTTCCCACAAGGGCCCTGTATCAACATACTAAAAATGTAGAAAAATTTATCGTTGGGAAATAGGGGAAAATAGCCATTTTCCAAAATGGCTGCCATGGGGTAAGTGCCTAGCTAAAAATCAATGTAACTTTTGATCAGAACATAGCAAATGGATGTATTTGGTGTCTATAATGGGGTTTTCAGGTATGCCCAACACACTGGTGATATTTAAAATCATGTTGGACATTTCCTTATAACAGATATCCAAGATGGCTTCCACCGAAAATCTGACATTTTGGAAAATTTCATAACTTTTGATTGAAACATGGTATAAGGCCAGTTTTTGGGCCTATTATGGGGTATTCAGCTATGCTCAATGCTGTGATAACATTTAAAAACATGTTAGACATTGCATGACAACTCATATCCAAGATGGCCACCATTGAAAATCTGAAAATATTGGAAAAGCTCAAAACTTTTGATAGAAACATGGTATAAGCACCAATTTCTAGTGGCTATTATCAGGTTCTTGGGTATGCTTCAACACAGTGATGACATTTAAATTAATTTCAAACATTGCCTGACATATATCCAAGATGGCTATCCCAGAAACTTAACAAATTTTATTCAGGTATTTGGTCTGGCATAAGCCTATATAGGCCAGGACAGCTTGGGTAAACATGGTCTCCTGGTCCTCCGCTGTCTCCTGAATTTACTAATCAGTCCTTTTGAACAAGCAGAGAGAACAGATAATTAGAGTGAGGTTTCAAAATATCAGTGGTTGCCATTATTCAATCATATGGTGGTGGTGAGATGAAGTGTGATGGTGGAGATGGGGTATGAATTGGATGATGGGAGAGCAGGGTTGACCAGTGTTTGAATAATTCTCAAAGTTTGATAGAACTTAGTACAAGTTTTATTTTGGTCTGTAGTCAGAACATTTAATTACATTTAATCATCATCAACAGTTAATCTGGTGTTGGTGACTTGCCCATCATTGCTGGATACATCAGTCCTTCTTTCACTTCCCACCCCTAGTCTGTGAGCTGAAGGCAGTAGTTGCCTAACCATAACTGTACACTAGTAGGCTGTGGATTGGGCTACTGTGGAAGTTGGGGTAGAATCTTAGTCAACACACATGTATGCTGTCCTTCTCATAACTCTTTGATAAAACTGGTGGTAACAAAGTTTGTTAAGGGGATTGTTTTGGCCTCCCAGAATCAGACCTGGATCTTTGTTGATTCATGCTTTTACTTCAGAAATATCCTCTGTTGTTACTGTTGCCCTGGCAGCATAAGAAAATAAGTATGTATGTGTCATCTGCAACAACAATTCTTTGTCAGCAGCAGCAACCATAGGAGTTTGGCAATGAATGACAAGGTCAGCTTGTACCAAGATGTCACTCAATAAGTTGCGGAATCACTTTTTATTTTATGTATTTCCCAGAATGACTTCCTTCTTCACTGTCAGAGGCACTTTTGATCCTCATCTCAAGTGTCCTTTACTGGAGCAAAGTACCCATCAAACACAATAATGCCCCATACTTGGCTTTCACATAATGAACATAATTGCCACAGATGTCCTTAAATGTACACCACAGGTCCAAATGATTCTATGTAGCAAGGTCTCTCCATTGAAAACATGATGTGCTTGAAAAAACAGTGATTTTGCACAACAGCTTCAGTTTTATCAATTGTCACAGGTACTGAAGCCACTTCACCTGAGACAATAATATGCAATGTGTCTGTCATTATAAAGGGGTTTATACATCAAGAAAGTTTACCAGCTTTGCAATCACACCTCTGTTGAGTGTTTAAAGCTTCTATATGTTGTTTACTATTGAGAAATGTGATGCCAGTATATCCGTGTATACCTTGGTTTAGTTGAGAGCAAGTAGGAAGAGAATTTCCCCAAACCAGCCTTTGTAACTCTTACATACTCCCCCCACTAGTGAGATAACCAGTTTAGATGCTGCATATCAATACCTGTTCAATAGCCAGGACAGTGGAGAGACCACCCAGAATCTGTAGGCCATCCAAGTATATATCATGGATATCAGGGTCATCGTCTTCTAGTCTGGCCATATTCTCTAAATAGGAATGTATTATTTTGTTATACATGTTGGGCTCCAGGGGCAGCAATGGTAGGAGAACCTTTCTTGGATTGATGCAAGGTGATATTTACAATTGCCTGATTTTTCTGCTCTCAGAAAGCCCTTGAAATTACCATCTTCATTATACTGCAGCCAGATATAGGTGATGCAACTTGTATCACCAGGACAGTTCTCTGTGGAACTTTCTCCTGGTGCAGAGGGACTCTTTGGCCAACTTTTGAATTTGCTTCTTCAAAAGATGTTTCAGTCATTTGATCTGCATTTGGCATGGTTAAAAATCAGTAATGAACATTGCATCCGGAGCCAGATAAAATTGTATAAGGCTAGAGGGGAACTTTCTCTATTGAGAAAGAATTTCTATAGTTTGTCATGTATTTGACTGTCTAATCTATGGATTGATGTGATATATTTCCTGCATATAGACATATGAGATAGTTGTCTATGTACATAATATGATCATAAACAAAATTATTTAATTACATAAGGAAGTTATCCTATCACTTGCCATATTGTATTCTTTCAGTAAATGCGATTTAACCATCAGTAAAATAAGGACTGCCATCAAGAGAATAGTGTCTATGAGCTCTGGGCATTGCTTTGCCACTGAGCATGTGTCCTACAGCATTACTGCCATTCACCATACATGAAAACTCCATATTAGACCCCATAGTTGGTCCTATACTATGTTTTTTCAAAGGTTTTGAACTTTTCCAAAATTGTCAGAATTTCAGTGGTGGCCATCTTGGATATGGGTTAGGCAATGAATAACATGGTTTTAAATGTTCTCACTGTGTTGGGCATACCTGAAAACCCCATAATAGTCAACAAAATTGGTCCTTATACTATATTTCAATCAACAGTTTTGAACTTTTTCAATATTGTCAGATTTTCAATGGCGGCCATCTTGGATATGAGTTGTCATGCAATGTCTAACATGTTTTTAAATGTTATCACAGCATTGGTCATACCTGAAAACCCCATAATAGGCACCAAAATTGGCCTCATACCATGTTTCAATCAAAAGTTATGAACTTTTCCAAAATTGTCAGATTTCCAATTGCGGCCATCTTGGATATCGGATATTAGGAAATGTCTAACATGATTTTAAATATCACCAGTGTGTTGGGCATATCTAAAAACCCCATTATAGACACCAAATACATCCATTTGCTATGTTCTGATCAAAAGTTACATTGATTTTTAGCTGGGCACGTATCCCATGGCAGCCATTTTGGAAAATGGCTATTTCACACTATTTCCCAACGATAAATTTTTCTACATTTTTAGTATGTTAATACAGGGCCCTTGTGGGAAAGGATGGTGAAAACCGCATTTCTGTTCTAGTTTTTTTGACATTTTGGGTTTTTTGAGCTAGATTGCCTGGACTAGGTGTTGTTAAAACCATTCTAACAGCGATATTCTTGTAGTGGCAGACACGATTTTATGCCTAAACTGCCTGAGTAGGCTTGCTTCTATAATAATTATATAGCTAAACAAATCTATCCTATTTATTAGACGTTCAGCTTATGTGTATGTATCCTTATTTACTGCTGAGGCCACCTTTACATAGGTAAAACTAAGCCAAACTCTCCAATGTGACAGATTCTTCATATAAATATGTGATAAATATAACATGAAAACCCCTACGAAAAGGATATTCCAAAAGGAAAAGGATATTCCTAAAGGAAAAGGATATTCCTAAAGGAAAAGGGATATTCAAAAAAGAAAACTCTTGGACTGTTCCTATTTCACATAGATATCCTTTCAGATTGGGGACAAAACATCCGTAGTAGGTTCTCGTTTTTGTAATTCCTTGTAAAATTTAATCTAGATGTACTATCTGACCGAGAATAATGTCCTATGGGCATAATGTTTAAATTAGAATAAACAATTTAAACAAACAAATAACCCCTACTCCCACTGAAAGTAGGCTTCCCATGACATATTTGGAAAGATCTACCTACCCATTGTTATTACAGATTGATAGGTCTGTCATAATTTTTAACGTGTTATTGCTCACAAACCATAGAATATTTTATAAAAGTCGGACAAATTCTTGTGCTACTAGAACAATATTTTGGCTGCCCCACACAATACAGCAGAAAAATGCTGCTGAGATTAAATTATCGCTATAGTAAGTCTATTGGCCAATTTTTGTCTGGGGCTCTATCATTTTTTGCTTTTTTTTCTGGAAAAATCAGCCCAAAAAATAACAACCAAAACCGGCTGCAAATTTACAAAATCGACCAACTTTTAATTTTATGACCAATTTTTAATAATCTTGTGTAGTGTCCGATCGAGTATCTTAAGCGACTATGGAAACTTTAGAACGTCAATGAACAACAAGAACAACAGGATCTATTGGACCTTGCCAGCACTCTTTAATAATCACACACCAAACCCAGGGATGACTCGGCTGCCACTGTGAGTCAACCCTTGGTGAACAGACACATGTCCGCCACTATCATATACAGAGCATACACATACATACACAGAGACAAGGTGTATACAATACAATGACATGATAATACATGAGATACAGCTTGTACATAAAGAATAGAAATATTTTGAATAGCCACACACAGATGACAATGACCTCTCATGGTCAGCAACCAACACTACCTGGTGTGGCGACCAGCGCCCTCTTACTATGATTATCCTGCACTTGCTGTTGTGCCCCTATTCCCCAGCATTGGCTTGGATGGAGTCCTATGCTTGAAGAGTACAGTTGTGTATTCCAGGTGCATTCTTTGAGCATTCTGAGCGGACTCCTTAATGAAAGAGTCCGCTCCTAAGAGTCCTCTCAGATGCCTGGGCGGACTCTTTCATTAAAGAGTCCGCTCGATCAGGTATCTGTTGCAAATAGTTTTGACCTAGGATTGGCCTGGATTCCAACCCAGGACCTCTCACATAAGTATAGGCTGGCAAGTAGTGTTGAAGGCTCTACCCACTCGGCCACAGAGGCTCAGATAAAGTCTGTAGGTCATAGCGTAGTATGATTCCTGAAATAGAAACGTGATGTGTCATAGGAACATGAGTCAAGCAGAGTCCAATGATGGTAAACAATGGTGAAAAGTATATATCTTATTTAACCAGTTGTGAATTTTGTCTACAGTCAAACCAGACTAAATGGGATCTACTTGGCAAATGAATTAAATGATATTTGTGTCCAAGGTAAATATAGATTAAAAATTTAAATAATTTGTAATTTGAAATGGCCTGGATTCGAACCTGGGACCTCTCACATAAATCTAGTCCTGCAGGTAGAGTTGACAACACTACCTGCTCGCCCACTGATGCTCACATAAAATTAGTCGATGATTGTTCTCCCCAAACATGCAGTCATAAGCAATGTAAATGTGAGAGTGAGGAAATGTACAATATAATAGGGCCATATATCTCAAAGCAATACTGATCATAGATTGGGTAGTTATAGTAGGGTGGTTGGGTGGTATGGGGGATTTGTTAACCACAATCATAATAAACAATTGAAGTTGGAGGATAAGCATGCTAGAGGACGAGAGTCTGTTCTCTTAGTGAATATAATTGACCTTGGCCTAAAGGCCTCGGACAATTATATTCACTTATCCTACACTTGCTGTGGTGCCCCTATTCCCCAGCATTGGCTTGAGTCCTGTATTCCAGGTGCATTTTTTGGGTTTACCGAGAAACTGGTATTTATTTTTTCTCATTATAGTAAGTCTATGGGGAAGTCCAACATCTCGGCTGAGAATCTTTTCATGTATATACCGGTTACTATAGCATGGGGTCAGGAGGGGTTCATGAGAAATGTCCATTTAAAATTAAGGTCAGGAAAAAATATGTTTGAATGAGATGAGTGAAAAAAACAATATTTACTGCTCAAAACGGCATGATCATGGCTTTTCACTGGTTCATTTTGCTTCAAAATCATTTATAAATTGTTGTTAATGAGAGTAACAGCCCAACAAAAGGGGACTAAAGCCATTAGATCCTTTGGTTATGGTCCTTCCTTTTGTCTAAGGCTCCCGGAAACAAGCCTCGGCTTGCTTCCCGGGAGCCTTAGACAAAACTCACGACCATAACTGAAGGATCTAACTGCCTAATAGACCGAGTCACTAAATAAGGCCCATAAACATTATGTTTCCAATTCACACTGTCCAATTGAACCCTATAATAGCTTTTTTTTTTGTATATATACAATGTGGGGAACAGTTTGGTACAACTGTCACTTCTTAGAAATTATGTTTGATGGACAATATATTAATAGTTAGGCCACGTCCTATTTCCAGGTGCAACAATCATGATGATGACACAGTGACACTACTTACTGTACCTAAGACAAACCGTTGGGTGATTGTGGAGGCAGGTGAGGATACACACATCTTTGCCTGGTGCCTCCAAGACGTCACCTCCTCCTGCTGCCTCAGCAGTAGACAAACTATCTGGGGGACCCAGACCGGGCTACTAGCACTACAGCTAAATGACAGATTCACACGTCTGTATGGTGAGGGTAGACCAGCAGTCAGTGCTGACACCTGGAGAATTACACTGGATCACTTTCCACCAAAAAAGGATAGACTGCTTTTGGTTTTGTCAGATTCTGCCTTCCTATCTTCTCTCCTGACCTCACTCACATCTGCCGTTATAGCTTCACTCACACAGAAATTTGAGGTTTTAACTGTACAGAATGGAAAGATTTCATGTACAGAGCTCATCTCCTGGCTGTCCAACTTCGCTAAGCAGCCAGGCTGGAATATCATGTATCATATACAGGGAGCTGAAATAACAGGACCAGACAGTGGCCCTCTGGTTCTGAAGCTGTTGTTTACCAATGTGAGAGCCTCACGAAGACAGAAGCAGGAACACAGAGAACACATGCAAGAGATAATTAACCTTATGGACAAGACAAATTGGTTGGTCACATGAATTAGTGTGAAGTTCATGCCTACTTGGAGTCAAACCTGGTACACTAACAAGAAAATAGTTAGAAGTTAATATATGATTTTTTTGATGTTTTCAATTTTAAAATTAATTTGAACTTAATGTAACTAATTTTCGTTTCCAGTAGAAACATTTCTCGAATTCAGTTACTTGTGTTGGATTTGAAGTGATAGTTATACTGTGATGTACTATGGCTGATATTGTTTACATTTACAAAAACAACCATTGAAGTTGAATTTAAATCAAAGCATAATAAAGTGGTTAGTGACGAGAGAAATTGTGTATATCTGTTGAATAGCTACATTCTTTATGTTGTCATGGTTTGAGCGTTAACCGATTAAATAATGTACAAATATTGCACTAAAAAGATATAACTGTATTGTTGTCTTATGTCAATTTATTCAACAATCTTCTTAAAACATTATTCTTAATCGGTTGTACAAATTCCTCTGACCATAGTAATTCAGACCAAATTGTGCTGAACCCAGATAGTCAGATAGGGTGCGCATTTAACACCAGTGGCGCTGTAGGCTGCATTATCTCCCAGTAGGCTGAGACGGAAGCTTCCGCCTTAGGTGTTCGCGCCGACCGCCACCCGCGAAAACGGCAATAACACCAGCAAAAAATGTGAAGATGGTCACGGGATTAAAAAATATGAAAAGAGTATATTCTCAGCTATCCATAGGTATATAATTTTACCTATTTGAAAGAGTAGAGGCCGAGCAATGTTACAATCATGTTTAGGCCTACTCTGTTTCTAAGGTTGCGGGAGCCATAGCCGGAAGCTCCCGCCTTAGCTTTATTTCCGCCTCCAGGTGGCGTGATGGTCGGATAGCTTATTTTCGCGGTATCAAGGATAAGGAGAATTCACTGACCATAGTAATTCAGAACTTATTTACAATATTGAAGTTATAACAATTATGCCTTGTGACTTATATTGTGTTGTCAATACAAATAAGGAGCTTAAGCAAAAGGTGTAATGAATTCTAGTTTGGTCGGAAAAACAAGTTGGTCAAGAAAAATGTTGGTTGAAAAAAAAGTTGGTCCAAAACAAAAAAATCCATCCTAATGGGATTTGTATGACATTGGAGGTTTGGAGCAATTTGGTCAGTGAAATGTGATGGTGTGTGTGTGTGTTGCAATCTCGTCCTACCTCCTTGTGTTTCCAATAAACAATCAGTTATGTACTCAAAAATACCCCTAGGAGTATTAAGAGTAATGTATAGGTGGATTTTGCCTAGTCTATTACCTTGTTATTGCCTAAAGCAACAGGTTCACAATCACTGGTTATGCAAATTCCCCTATTGAATCAAAAAGCCACAGCGTGTGACCAATACAGTATAACACAGGACACATGATTGTATCTCCGATTTCAGCCATGCCTCACCCCTGCATGTCAAGAGATTCGATCTGATAAAACAACACAGATTAGATCATATCAACTGACAAATGTGATGTGTTTCAGGAAAATGAGTCATAAGTCGCAAAAAATAGATTTTGAGATACCATTATATTTGAAAAGATGAGATTAAGCCGATTCCAATGATGGTAAACAGTCTAATAATCTAACAACTATTTCTAGATTTTAAGGTTGATATTTTCTTTAAAAAAAAAAAAAAAAGTTTTCAATATTTATTTAGGTCACTAAACAGTAAAATAACTAAATGTAGTCCATATGAGGACATTTAAAACGAAAGGATATATTACATAGATTGTCCTGAAATTTGAGACATCGATTGACATAACTATAAGTGACACACTCTTCAAAAATCAAAACATTCCAATAATGTGATCTTGTGAAAAAAATATTTTGAAAAATATCAATTTTGCGACTTATGACTCATTTTCCTGAAACACATCACAATATGCTCCACAACATGCAGATGATTATCAATGATTGGTACTTGTCCAAGCAATTCATTGATTCACGTAATTACATAATCTTCAATTATTACATTACATATCTTGAATAAAAACCTTGTATCCTGAGAAAAGGAAAATGTTTATATTATTACTGAAGCAAAATTGTATTATGCTTCATTCAATGCATGGACCCCCAAATATTCACCGAATCCTGGAATCTATTTGTCTCCTTATTTCATTTGTCAACCTCTCTCTATATAATATATGAATATGTATATATATCGCCATATTATATCTAAGCTCTAGTATTTCTTTGCAAAATAAATGGCGTTAGAACACTATTTAACATCTGAAATCGTTTGAACTTGTTGGTAGCTTTCATTGTGTATATACATACAAAGTCAATTTAAATATCCCCAGAATTGGCGTGTCTTCACATATTTCATTCTATTGATTTTAGTCGGGTACTAAATTCATCAATTTAAATGTAACAAACTACACATAAAGTATCATAAACTACAATTTTGGTTGTGTACAAAAAGGTAGCAGAAGAAATCTTGAGCTCGTTTATGTTTGACAAGTGCTTTGGTTCTTTTTCTAAAAAAGATGTGTGTATTATCCACTCTTGAAAGGGGGATTCATCCAAACTACGTCTGCCTTCCCCACCCCCAAGCTTAAATGTCTCAATTGAAGATGGAGCTATGAGGCTTGACTCCAATGACGGTTATATCCTGCAGTGCGTTCTCACTCCAAATATCATAACAATGTATGAGGGGATTCTTGATAGGTTGTGCAATATATATTTTATTCTGATTTACAATAATACACAATCAGAAACGGGTAGCACCTTCTGCGCTGTGCAATAATTACAATTATTCGAAAGGAGAGAGTTCAAAACAAGGCGAGAACAGAACATGGGGCATTTGAGTTTGGTTTGGTTTATTGGGTTCCCACGTTTCGGTCAACATACAGCCTTTATCAAGGCGGAGTGATTTTTCTTTAGATTGATGCTACCTTAGTACTAAAATGAGCACTGATATTGCTATTGTTACCTGTTGCCTGTTGTCTGTTAACTAAATCATTGGTTTCAGTCACATGGAATATTGCGTAGCAACTTGTGCAATATAAATGCTCCTTTAACCAACTCGTTAGTTAACCTGTATTTATACAATGTTTTTATTATTTTGTTGGCATATTCTAATATTGTAGATGTTTGGTATTATTCTACAGATCAGAAGGCCATTTTTCACACCTTACGATTTAAACTGGGCTTTTTCTGTTAGATTATCTCTCTCATGTAATGTCATCCAATTTATATGGAATAATGTTATCATTTGAATTAATTAACAACCTTTTATTTCTATTATCTCTTATGTTCTTTCTATCATTTTAAAACAATTTGTTAGACCAAATTGATTAATGTACCTGTTAAACTGAGAACAGCGTCCATCAGGATGTAATGTTTATGCAAAATAAAAGAAATAATAATAAATAAACAAACAAACTCAGTTATATGATATTCTTTGTTCTGATCTTCCATTGCCCTAGTCAGGGTAGTTTAGTGTAATTCAGCATTCACGTTTTACTCAACTAGTGAGTCCATTATACGTATTCTACTGTGTATAATAATAAACTGGCCTAGATGTTCAGTCAGGTGTAATTTTCTCAACTCTGATATATCAAATACCGATGAGTCTTTGCCACCATTGTGCATATTGTAGGGAACGACCTAGAAATGTTTTCTATGCCAATACAAATTTCTTCTATTTAAAGCTATGGGAGGACGAGTATTTCTTCTCAAATATTAAACTCCAACCTTAAGAAAGAAACCTAAACGATTGGGATAAGGTGGGGCAGTGTACTAGTTAGCTTAACAAATGAAAACTGAGATTTGTATAGGAATTAGCTGGGAAGGGAGCTTTAAAGATATATCAGATATGGATATTTTATGGATATTTTATATTTCATGTGAATACAAATTTCTACCATTAAACACAAATCACGCTATCTTGAACTTTTTAAATTATTTTAAAATGCATAATTCTCTGATGGGCCAATTTTAAGAATGCTTTTACACAATCATAGGATAAAAAGTTCTAACCATATGGCCAATTCTTAAAAGATATTTTCAATTTAAACAATTGGGAGGAATCTTCTGTAAGTAATTAGTAACAGTGACACACATGCTTATAGCTTCCAGGGACTTTCAATAAAATAATTAAAAGCCCTGACCCTGTGTGCAATAAACCAATTTGTGGGACATAAAACAGGTGAATTTCAACTCTATGTAACAGAAATTAGGCCTTAAATAACGCTAAATGATTGGAGAATCTTGTCTGAGGTTTTTCTATTGATCAGTCATGTTCAGAGAGGTCAACAGAAGATACAGCTTCTAATCTGAAATTCTTGCGTATTGTTGCTAGTGAAATACGCACTGAAAAAAATAATTTTAAGATAGTTTCCAATTTTGACATTTTAGGGGAACCTAACAGAAAGGCAAGCAATGAGAAAATGTTAGGTTAATGACAACACAGGGGGGGGGGTTAATGAAAATAAGATGAAATTGTAGGATCTATCTTACGATATAAGATGTATCTTATGATGTATCTTACAATATAAGATAAAGAAGTAAATATTACTAGTCTGTTTTTATGAAAAATTATAAAAAAGAACATGTGTTTTGTACACTCTCATAGTATGATTATTTATCATCAATGTTCTTTTTCGGGTTATGTTCCGGTTTCCCCAATAAAGGAGATATGTATATGTCCTAAATATCAGATATAATCATAATGTAAGAGGAATTTGTACGAACAAACATTTACGATATAAGACACTTTTAAATTATCCTACACCTAGCATTTTACCATGTACCAAATTTTTATTATGTGATTAATTTCTCGAGATTTTGTGTCTGAGGCATTTGCTTGAAAATAAACCCCAAGGCCCGAAGGGCCGAGGGGTTTATTTTCAAGCAAAAGCCGAAGACACAAAATCGAGGGAATTAATCACTTTAATAGCCGATTTTTGGATTAAATAACACTGTTTAAACACATATTAACAAATATTAGGCTCAAAAAAAGGTTTTAGATGTACTTACAGCATGAAGAACTCCAATAATTTAACTCCTTAACTCCAATACATAGACCGTGGCCAATTCCACCAATTTGACAACATTTGGCCCCCAACTGTGGAAAGGGGTAAAATGGGCTTAAATCAAGTTAATTACCATTAATTTGATTATTTTTTTTGATTGGATGGTTCTACCAACCTGTGGAACAACATTTTTGGCATTTTTAGCCCAATTTTTTTTTTTTTTTATTTCAAAATCCTATTTTGGAGGCAAAAATCGTTTTTTTTAACAGCCATTAGTCCGTGGAATTGCTAAATTTCTAAATAATCTTCAAAATTGAACATTTTTTTTTATATGTTGTGATAGTAGGTTACGTGAATATGATCTGTGTGAAAAAAAAATGCAAAAAAAATATTTTTTGGCCAAAAGTCATCAAAAATCAAAAAAAAAATTTGTGGGTACCCCCCCATGTCGTCTTCGTCACGCAGTGTGCCTAAGGTGGAATAAATAAATAAATAAAAAAAAAAAATGTCATATTTTGATGAATAATGATAGAGTGCATCGGATTATACAGGTATAGAACATCAAATGTATTGATTTTAGTTTTTCTTGAATCAAAGCAGAGAAATAACATGGCAGCAAAGGGGGGGTGGGTACCCTAGCTCATGTCGTCTTCGTCACACCTATTTTAGGGGTTTTTAGAGCCTTTCAAGGCATAAATTTAATAATAAACTTTAAATTTGACATTTATTATTAACTTTGCTTAATACCAATCTATGTAGACTGAACTTAAGAATTTCCGAGTCATTTTTAAATGATTTTCATGGGAAAATGCTTAAAAAATCTTCGTCACGCTTTTGTCGTCTTCGTCACGTTGTCTACGTCACGTCTGCCGTCACAAAATGTCAGAAATGGTATCCCTCACATATATATAATATCAGAATCTTTATGTTTAAAATTTTTGCCTCTAAACACTTAAACAGAACAGGAGCATTAAATACAAGTATTTGAGTCAACTTAAAAACCCAAACAAGGGTAATAAATGTTATATATATTCTAGATATAATGAGTTATATAATGTGTATAAATACATTATAATGTGGGCAGAGGGTCAATGACCTGTCACCCTTGCCGCTGCCATTATTATTACCATTACTGAATGGTTATTTGGCTGTAACTTTTCTTCTAGTTAGAATATTTTCACCAAATAAAAGGTGTTATGATCCTTATGTCGAGACCTATCAAGTACAAAATAGTTCAATACATTATGTGCATATTTGTTTTATCTATTTCTAATTTAAATACTGATTCATGTAGAAATATGTACCATTATTCGTCATGCTATTTTTAACATTCTTTTCATATTTGGGATCTATTTTCGACCCCCCTGTAAACAAATTCCTAATTATCAGAATGGTTCCAAACTTGGCAGTTTAATGTGCATATATATAAGGTTGATAGAAAATAAAAAATCAACTGATAAATGTAAAAATTATTTTTGGGTACTCAGGGGGTGTCTAGGGGCCCAATTGTTGTCAAATTGGTGGAAATGGCCAGGTTACTATTTTACATCTGACATGGAAAGGACCGAGTAAAATGCAGCCTTTATAACGTCCAAATCAGGATGTTTTACACATTTTAACCCATCACATTCTAATATTTAGATTATTTTACCTATTTCTAACCAATATCACATATGTACACGTAATCATAACTTCAGAATGTCGTTTACGTCAGCCGCACTCTCCGTTCCAGAAACAAACGAAGCTTCCACTTTTTGCATGCAACCAAGCATCAGACTTCCGGTTTACAAATGCTGTATCCGTGTGTCTAGGGACTTAAAAAAGAAATAAATAAAAGATTTGAATCGGTAGAAATGTTTTAAATGTTGTTTTAGCCCGATAGCGAAGTTTTCCTCTATGGAAATCAAGTAATAAATGAATGGCGATTTCAGAAACCCTGTGTTTACTCTCCGCAAGTTTGCACCGCCTTAGTCGGAATCTAGATAAAAACGCGACGGCTGGCCGAATGAAGCTCCAGCTACAACAGCCAATCAGAGATGCGTATTTACTTATGTTTATGTTCAGCGAGCCGGCCTGTTTTTGTCAGGATCCGCTGCTTGCTATCCAAAGCAGAGGAGACTTCCGGTTCTCGAATGCCGTGTTGCGTGTGTCTAGGGACTTAAAAAAGAAATAAATAAAAGATTTGAATCGGTGGAAATGTTTTAAATGTTGTTTTAGCCTGATCGCGAGGATTTAGTTTACGGGAATCTAGTATTCAATGAATGGCGATTTCAGAACCCATACGTGCGACCGGAAGAGATGTGGAGATCCTTCGGCATACCCACTCATGTGCACCATGCACTTGGCGTTGCATTGTGTACCGTAGTCTATATAGCGCACGGAGGATTTCCTTCGAAAGTGCCCCCACGTCAACAAACTGAGGCTTGCACGATGTCCGGCACGATGTCTAAATGGATTATTCCCTATTTAGGCTGTAATTACTTTAAAATGGCTAATATTTCCATCGGAAACAGTGGAGGAATGACTTTAATGTGACCAGGACTTTATACACGTTCCAAACAGAACGCGGAATCGACGACAAACAACCAAAAAAACTCTAGTGAAGAAGCCCCATGAGGGGAGGCAGCCATTGTATCATGAAATATCGCTCGCACGATGTCTATCGTCGTCACGTTATGGCGAACCCTATGCCCTAAAAACTTAAAAATGGCTAATATTTCCATCGGAAACAGTGGAGAAATGACTTTAATGTGACCAGGACTTCATACACGTTCAAAAATGAACGCGGAATCAACGACAAACAACTAGTTGATGAGGTAAGTGATTGAGCGGAAACGCCGGCTGGGGTTTATTTTAACTACATCCGAAAAATAATTCTACATCCGAAAAATAAACCCCTGAATCCGAAAAATAAACTACTACATCCGTTTTCCAGTTTGACGACTTCCTGTCCAAACAGTAATTTATAAGTATCCAGAACCCCAGCAGAATCCAAAGATCTGCTATTAAAGAGAATTTACAACAGCTTTGGACCAGCTGTAAATATCCTTGTAAATTTGATATCCCATCGTGTATTTGTAATGTACATTATTCTATAGATGGGGTCATTGCACCGAAATATCATATGTACTGTACAAGCCTGTAAAAACAGTAACTACTTTGGACTAGATGATCAATCACAGCTCAACCACAACAACTTTGATCCAATCCACTGTGCATAATGTCCCAAGATACATACGATTTTCTATGAGGTATCTCAGCAATCAGAGGACGTCTTAAATAACAACTGAATGTAAGGTATGTCGTTGAAATGCTCGCACATATAGGTTAAGTTCTTAAATAGTGTGCTTGGTTAATTAAGTGCCACAACAACCACATTTTGTTTCATCAATGAAAATCTCTGAGGATATGATAAGATAACTATATCTAGATTATTTTGAGCATCAAACAACCGATTCAGACCATTATTAACAGTTTCATAAAGACCATCACAAATAGTAAAAATACTTTTTAAATGTCCTAAATTTAAGATATCTTGCAAATGTTTAGGCCCATCTTAGGCAAAGACCCCCCCCCCCCCTACACACACACACACACAATTTATATTTTGAACTCCTTACTCTTTAAATGTATTTGGGGTTAGAGGTGTTACTGTGCTAGTTAATAATAATATGGTAAAAAATAACTAATGTTTTTAATGTAAATGGTGTATGTCATAATTTCCTTGAAGACCAGCTAAACAAGACAAGACTGATTAGACACTAACACTGCTCATCAGTATTTGAATTTGGTTGGAACTATGGGTAATACTGGGCTTCAACAAACACAAACCAAGGCCAGAAAGTGCTCTTTTTAGCACCATAAAAGCAATGATGGAGATATAAAAGTAGTATCATCTAGAAAATACAACAGCAGTTGCTGTTGTCATAAAGCTTTGACCTCAAACAGTTGTTCACGCCCCCATTCACTTTGACACAGATTCAGTGTCAGCAAAAACCATTTGACTCTTATTTTGTAGGCAGGGAATAGACAGATCAACATGGATTCATCACAAGTTGCTATTGTCACTGGTATGTAACCAATATTACACAGGTTGTATACAGTTTCATATCAAATAAGATACAATGCAGGAAAAATATGGAAAACTCTTAAATCTACCCTGGAGGACAGTTGCATACTCTTGTAATCTCTTGTATTCAGGAGCTTCTTCTGGGATAGGGGAAGCCGCATGCAATGGCTTTGCTAAGCAAGGTAACTCTGTGGTACTGGTTGGCAGGAATGCTGAGAGATTGGAGAAAGTTAATCATGCCCTCCAGGCAATTGGGCTCACTGATGAAAAGGCAGGTGAACTTATCTTTATACTGTAATGATGCTTTAAATAGAGGTAAAAGTGGGGTGAATGAATGTTAATCTAAGGTTCTCCTATCAATGGGGCACACTCAGAGAAGGCTAAAAGTAATATAGCTGACAATGTCATGGGACTGGAACAAGAGCTAAAATCCTATGCTAAGGGATCGTTGTAAGTTAAATAAGCACCAAAATATGGATATTAGAATATTTCCCTATTTTGAACTTTTAGGGGAACATTAAATAGAGAAAATCGATGGTGAAACTTCTTGTTAATGACATGAGTTTCCTTTCAGATTCTCATCATTCAGCAGGATGTTACAGAGGATCATGCTGCTCAGACCATCATAGATAAGACTATAGAAAAATTTGGTTCTTTGGATGTACTTGTGAGTACATTTTCCCCCATACCACTCACATTAACATCTGCCTTTATGTAAATCATGTGCTTATTTTCCCATAACTATATTATAAAAATTTTTCATTAATAAACTCTTGAACAAAATTTATTGTATCACTCATCATTTCATCAACTTAATCGCCATTATTTCACAGAGACTGTCACATTTTCTGTACCCACTCTTACCCCTGATGAAGACATGTCAAGCAATATGTCAAAGCAAATTGGGAGAAATACAAAATAAGAGATGAAACTTACTGGATTGTTGTTTGTTGGTTTCATTCCTGTATTTACTATATTATATAATTACATTAAGAGTACAGTATCTATGATGGAGATAAATCATTTATTAAACTATATATAACTAAATGGCGTTAGATTCCATTTGGCATATTTCAATCCCATTTATACTTAATCTGTGTTCCTCAATTAGGTAAACAATGCAGGTTCTGGAAGTGTTACCAATTTTGAGGATGTAAAAATTAAGGATATAGATGATCAGTACAAGCTTCTCCTACGTGCACCATTCCTCCTGAGTCAAAAGGCACTTCCTCATCTAAAGAAGACTAAAGGTAAGCTTTACTGATTCAAAAATATATTTTTCAGTTCACATTTCATGATGTCATCATTTTTCACTTTTCATTTTGATAAACAAATCTGCATTTACTCTTATAATGGTGAATCAAAATATTAATTTTCTTTTTCTTAATGTATTTGCTCATCATCTTATTTGAATTTCACAAAGTAAAAGATGCACACAAATAACTCTGATCTTATTTTTTGTAGGCTGCATCATCAACATTTCAAGTGTAGGAGAAACAGTTGTGGTATACAAAATAAGTTATTCATTATTCTTAAAAACATAAACAAAAAGGACAAGAAAAAGAAAAAAAAGCCTTAGAGTTGTCTATTTGAATGTAACCTCTGTACAGTAGTACCATGTGTAGGGTATCTTTTGGATCCTCTGCAAAATGTAATATAAGTTTTTGTCTTTATTATTTATTTCAGGTACCAGGCTTTATCCCATATGGAGTCATGAAAGCTGGATTGGGTCACTTGACTAGATGTGTTGCCATAGGTATGAACAAATACATGTCTTTCTGTGTCTCGCCAAACATTATTTATCTCCTCCCTCCCTTCTATTAAACCTAATTCATATCACTGGGATGGGGATGTGTGTCTAAAGTTTTACAAAATGTTTCACCATATGTGACCCGCTCTCCAAAAAAAAGTTCATATCTATTGGTTTCATAAGACCTGTTTTCGCAGAGCAGGTCATACATTGATATATTGTTTAGTACTATGGTTTCTTAAATTCTGGAATTTGCGATATTAAGTTACATTTTATCAAACCGATAAAAATCTACATGTGTGTGTATTCATTGCAGCTGGAACACCACATGGTGTCAGGGTAAATACTGTAAGGTAGGTCAGTATATGTATGTTTGGTTTAGCGAATATTCTATAGCATAAATTTCTAAGTTATGACAAGGATTGAGCTCATTGATTCATATTTTAAACTCTTGAATTTAAAGTTGCAAATAATTTGTATAATTAAATAATAATATTAAAAATATTTTAAAAAACTATGTGGCCTATTTGTTCATGGTGTCAAAATTGATCTCAAAAACTAAAGTTTGGTTTTAGGGTTTAGGGTTGTTACTGTGTTAGTTGGTAATAATATGGTTGAAAATAACAAATGTTTTCAACATTGATGGTGAATAGCATAATTTTCTCGAATGATGACTAATATATGCCGTCAAATTATATACTTTGGCTGTCTATTTGCTCTGAGCTTTTTCTTTGAATTTTGCACCGCTGTCGCTGTCATAGACAATCAGGCAACACCCAGAGTTTGACCAAGGTCAATGTGAAAGGTTATGGGGCATGGCAGACTTCTGTTGGTTTATGAAGCTACTCCTCAAATATCTATCATTAACTGCCTGATGAATGTTGGGTGTTCAAACAATTACCAAGGCCAACACTACATTTTACCAAAACTACATTTTCAATTCTCTTATCATTTTGAAACTATCCTGTGGTCAATTTTTGCATTTTGAATTTCTATTTTTCTTCCCATAGTGCTGGACTAATTGATACCGGCTTGTTTGAAAAATCATTAGCTGCAGTAGCTGCAGAAGATGAAGTTAAGGTAATGAAAGCATTTTCTTAATGGTCCCATCAGTATCTAGCTATGTGTATGAACTAATGATATAACTTTAAAATAGGACAGAATAGACATATCTGTACATTGCAGTTTTTCAATTGAAACAATATCTATCATAACCAGAAAGTCCTAGATAGAAACAAATACACACTTCCATGTCGTTGGTTGTGTATATAGTTGTCTATTTTACTTATGTTTCAGTTAGATTGACCTTTTTCATGGCACAACTACATCAATAAACACTTTCAAAGGTTTATTTATCCATATACTTCCTAATTCAAATTCAAAAATTCAAAGCAAACATATTGTCAATTTTATTTCTTTATTTTCCTATCAAAACAATGAACAATCCTACAATGAAGTTACCTATTTTACAAATGTTTCAGTTTCAAGATTGAACATCTTTATATTCTTTATTTCCTATCAGAAGATAAAATCCAAAATTGCAAAGGAACTTCCGCTGGGATATATTGGAACAGTGGATGATACTACAGCAGCTATTCTGTACCTGGCATCTGCACCATTTGTTACTGGAGCAAAGCTTGTGGTTGATGGAGGATATGAATTAGCCTCACCATGGAACAAAACATTCAATACAGATTAGGTTGAGGTCAGGCACATTGTTGTATTGCCATGTTAGTGTGATTACTTGCCTTAAGAGAGACAGGTTGGCTGATCTACAGCTAATTAATTAATGTCCCACCAATTGGTTCATTGCACACAGGATCAGGGCTTTTAATTATTTTGATGAATGTCCCTGGAAGCTGAATAAAATTTACATGGAATGATGAGTTTATTAAGACTACTTACTACTAACTTATGGTTTTTTTTGTCTAGTTAGTTCAATTAAGGAGAAACTTGATTCTACAAGTCTTTTACTGATTTATAAACCAAGCTATTAACTTAGCCCTTAGTTGGTAACTCCATCTTTAGTAAGAATATACAACTTAGAAATCATAAGGGCCAAAAAACTACCTACAATTATCACCTCAAGGACTGATCAAATCAACAAGTCTATTCTCTACAGAGTTCCTAATGCCTGGGATAGCTTAGAAGTAAGATGCCACCTTTGTAAGACTAGGAACAATTTTAGGACTTTTTTAAGAATGGTCTACCTCCAGGAAGACTTATGCCATAATTATGCAGGTCTTATAGATCTGATCCTCCCCTTTCAAAATCTCATCTTGTAAATGTAGTTGGTAGAAGCTGAGAAATACCCCCCAAAACACCATAATTGTTCACTAAATAAATGAAAGTAAATCAGACGTCATACCACACATGTTGGCATGGCTGGCGGGGCACAAATTCCTGCACTATACACTTCCATAGAAATAGTGTGTGGTACTTACATCAACAGGTAGTAAACATCATTTGTGCAAAGAAGAATCCACTGGGAATGGGAAGTATGGATGATACAACAGCAGCAATTTTATACCTGGCATCTGCACCATTTGTTACTGGAGCAAATCTTAGGGTTTCTGGTGGATATGAACTAGTCTCACCATGGAACAAAACATTTAATACAGATTAGGCTCAAATCAGGCAATTTGTCATATTGCCTCATCAAATCCAACCAATTGGTTTATTGCACACAGGGTCAGGGCTTTTAATCATTTTTTATTTCATGTCCCTGGTAGCAGAATAAAAGTTACTTGGAAGCATGGGTCTCATTGTTACTACTTATATGTTCCTTTTCCAAGAAAAATTAGACCCCACCTATCAGGAGCCCTATGGCTACCTTGCAAGGCTATAATTGGTTGTGTTTGGAGTATGTGAAAGCTTTACAAAGGCTAAGTTCTGAGAGTGGTTTTATCTTAAATATGGACACTTTTCTGGCAATATCAAGTAAGTGATGTTGATTTCAATGTCAGACATGTCATTGTTTAGTTCCCATTAGTAATATTGTAATAAAGATGAGAGAAAAAATACACAGTGAACATAAGAGTAAACAAAATAAAAGGATTAATGCCATGATAAGTGTCTATCCACAAAAACATGACCATATGTGATGTGTTTCAGGAAAATGAGTCATAAGTCGCAAAAAATAGATTTTGAGATACCATTATATTTGAAAAGATGAGATCAAGCCGATTCCAATGATAGTAAACAGTCTAATAATCTAATAAGTATTTCTAGATTTTAAGTTTGATATTTTCGTTTTTGAAAAAAAAAAGTTTCCAATATTTCTGGGGGTCAATAAACAGTAAAGTAACTAATTGTAGTCCATATGAGGACAAAAGGAACAAAAAGATATATTACATTGATTGTCCTGAAATTTGATACATCGATTGATATAGCTGTAAGTTATAACCCCCCAAAAATTGGAACATTCCAATCATGTGATCTTGTGAAAAAAACACTTTGAAAAATATCAATTTTGCGACTTATGACTCATTTTCCTGAAACACATCACATATTAGACCATTGCATGCGCATGCGTAGATTTCATTAGTGGACTTTTCAAATGCTTTACAAATGTGTTCTAATGGGATTACCTAAAGGTAAATGTTGTGATTTAGAGCAAGACCTAGACTAATAATGATTTTTAAAGAAATGAAAAATCTTTGAAGCTGCATTGGACTGATTAGTCATTTTAACCAGTTTTTGCTAGTACAGGTACAAGTAAGAAAGTTAGACAAATAGGTGACCAGGTCTCTGGATAAGACCCACGTCCTCCAGCCGTCACCTCATAAAATAGAAGACGTCTAAACTAACAGAGAGACTGGCTAAAGACACCTATTAACAGGGCAAGAACAAGCTAAATTTATAAAACAAATTTTTACCTTATAAAGCCAGTTATGAAACAGATAATAATATCAAAACTGACTAATATCACTTCTCATGATACATAGCACCGTCAGTTAATTTTAAACGCTCATTATATTTAAGTACACACAATTAACTCCATCAACTCCCATCTTTCTTGGACAATGATCTCAATGGATCTCATGAATATTTTTATGATCGGTGGAATATGATAGAAAATCACAATTAAAGGTAGATGTTATGAAAACTACAGATGATAAACTTGATTGGAATCCCTTGTACTAAATGGCTGACCCATGATGACTGTTGGGAGTTTACTGACTGAGTTTATCAAATGCATTGACTGAATTGGCCCCTTATGAAAAATTTAAAGATAAAAGTGACAAACTAGCTTAATGATATACAATGCAACTAAGTCAGGGAAAGTCAAGATAGCGAACAGTCGAGATAGCGAACAGATAAATAAGGAAGACATTATTAGAACTGCAAATATCACTAGAACTTTATGTAACAGCCTCACAAAATGAGCTAAGTCTGACTATTTAAGAAACTGGCTATATACTCATGGAAGGGAAGGGTTAAATTTTGGAAAGTAATTCATTTATACAGTTATCTAAGACTTATAAGAACTACAGTATGAACATAAAATGTACCTGCCTTTCCACAGGACACCATTTCCCGTAATAAAGGATGGATTTATGCATTTTTTGTATTCTTTTATTATGCATAAACATTTCATCTTGATGGACGTTAAAGTAATCATGTTGGTCTAACATATATATAAAGAATAGAAAGAACATTACAATGATGTATTCTCATCCCCCCCCCCCCCCTTTCTTTACAGTATGGTGCAAATACAAATTTTCCTTTTCGGACCCAGCATTACATAGAAAATACAACAGTGGTTGCTGCCATAATAAAGCCTGGACTGCAAACAGATGTTCACGCCCCAATACACTTTGACATACATACTTTTTGAATTAATGGATTTTACATGTCATGGGGGAACCTCTTAAAGCACCACCATCTTTTCCTTACTTAGTAAGCCGCCTATAGTGTCAGCAATAACCATCTGACTCTTATTTTGTAGGCAGGGGATAGGCAGTGGATCAACATAGATTTTAGCTCCATTTGCCATATACTTAATAATACTTAATTTTAGGTCTTGCAAATAACTCGGGAAATAATTCATTAACATCTTAGGTCAAATAAAAACTATTTCATCGCACATTATTCCCTATCCATTGGTATCAGTCACTTAATTCTAGATCCAGTACATATTTTTAGTACATTATATTATATATTATATTATTTCAATGGCCCAACAAAATTCCAGAGGTTCTTTTTATTGTTGCTCACCAGCAGTTGTTTTCTCTCAGCCAATTTGAATTCAAATTCATTCAACTTCAAATCATCTTCAATACTGAAGTTTATTTTACTAATACAGCTGGATTCTTCTATTTTCTCTACAGAAGAGATGAACGAATATACATTATCTTCTCCTGTCTGCAATAATGATTCTCCAAATTAAGTGATCGGTTGATAATGTTAGTGTCTGATCGGTCTTGTCTTGTTTAGCTGGTCTTCAAGGAAATTATGCTATACACGATTTACATTAAAAACATTAGTTATTTTTTACCATATTATTACTAACTAGCACAGTAACACCTCTACCCCCAAATACATTTAAAGAGTAAAGAGTTTAAAATATAAATTGTGTGTGTGTGTGGGGGGGGGGGGCGGGGGTCTTTGCCTAAGATGGGCCTAAACATTTGCAAGATATCTTAAATTTAGGACATTTAAAAAGTATTTTACTATTTGTGATGGTCTTTATGAAGCTGTTAATAATGGTCTGAATCGGTTGTTTGATGCACAAAATAATCTAGATATAGTTATCTTATCATATCCTCAGAGATTTTCATTGATGAAACAAAATGTGGTTGTTGTGGCACTTAATTAACCAAGCACACTATTTAAGAACTTAACCTATATATGCGAGCATTTCAACGACATACCTTACATTCAGTTGTATTTTCTATGTAATGCTGGGTCCAAAAAGGAAAATTTGTATTTGCACCATACTGTAAAGAAAGGGGGGGGGGGGGGATGAGTATACATCATTGTAATGTTCTTCTGGAGCAAAGCTTGTGGTTGATGGAGGATCTGAATTAGCCTCACCATGGAATAAAACATTTAATACAGATTAGGTTGAGGTCAGGCACATTGTTGTATTGCCTTGTTAGTGTGATTACTTGCCTCAAGAGAGACAGGTTGGCAGATCTACAGCAGCTAATTAATTAATGTCCCACCAATTGGTTTATTATTATTAGCAGAATAAAAGTTACTTGGAAGCATGGGTCTCATTGTTACTACTTATATGTTCCTTTTTTGATTGCTAAATGGATTAATGAGCCAGTGTCATTAAGCTCTCCAGAAATAACTGATTAGCAAAATTATTAACCAATAACTTAATTTGAAGAATCATTATTGCAGACAGGAGAAGATAATGTATATTCGTTCATCTCTTCTGTAGAGAAAATAGAAGAATCCAGCTGTATTAGTAAAATAAACTTCAGCATTGAAGATGATTTGAAGTTGAATGAATTTGAATTCAAATTGGCTGAGAGAAAACAACTGCTGCTGAGCAACAATGAAAAGAACCTGTGGAATTTTGTTGGGCCATTGAAGTGAATTGTGGTTCTTGCTAATTAGTACTGCACTAAATAACGAACATATCACTAACTCAGGTTCTTGGTCCTTGCCAGCAACTCTCCTTTATTACCACACACCAAACAAAGGTCAAGAGGCCAGACTGCAGGAGGCAGTCTGAAGCCTGTCTACCTCTCAATGAAGAGGGCCAGTAGGGGAAACATACACAATACACATAGGGGTGTCACAAGTATTACATACAAGTTAACACAGAGTACATACATAACATGACTATACAATACAGTAGTAATCACTAATATAAGCTGCAGTGCATAAGAAGGACATCTGGTGGTCCATATAGGAGTATACATAGAGCACTGTACTGCAAACCCCTGGTGGAATAGACTGTAACTCATACTCAATGTAGGAGTAAGGAGTACCTGTGATACCCACAGTACTACAATATAATATAATGTACTAAAAATATGTACTGGATCTAGAATTAAGTGACTGATACCGATGTATAGGGAATAATGTGCGATGATAAGACAAAAATGACCAAGGAACATAGCGGGAAGCTGTATCGTCCTGCGGCGGAGGTATCCGACCAAGGGTGCGTAGCACCCGCGGTCGGATACTGAAGCCAAGGGACGATACGGATTTCCCGCTATGTTCCGCGGATTTTTTTGTATTTATTTCGCCGTTTCTTATTAAAGTGTACTCGGGCATGATAAATGTATTGGTAAAATTAAGTTATATTCGTCTTGGTTGACATCGACGACTTTGTTGACATCATGACGCCCGTCACGACTCCCGTCATGACGCATTTGCGTATTTCTACGTGCCGTTTTTTCCGACCGGCGTGGGTCGAACTACATTTTAGAACGCAAAATTATTTAATCCTGTACTGTCATGTACATTTATTTTACTAACTGCTATGCAGTAAATTACTGTAATAAATATATTCATTTATTTTCTTAAATGTTACAACTCATTTATAGGCGCTGACACTATTATTGTTGGAGAACTATATTCATTCCGTATCAGGCCTCAGGCCTGATACGGCCGTCGTATTGGCCTCAGGCCTGAGTTGCAGTCCCAGGGCTAAGTCAATGGGCCGTACGTATTGACCACAGCCAAAGGTGAAATAAAATAGATTTTATTTGACCTAAGATGTTAATGAATTATTTCCCAAGTTATTTGCAAGGCCTAAAATGACCTTTGACCATGACCTTTAATAAGTATATTGCAAATGGAGCTAAAATCCATGTTGATCCACTGCCTATCCCCTGCCTACAAAATAAGAGTCAGATGGTTATTGCTGACACTATAGGCGGCTCACTAAGTAAGGAAAAGATGGTGGTGCTTTAAGATGGTTCCCCCATGACATGTAAAATCCATTAATTCAAAAAGTATGTATGTCAAAGTGTATTGGGGCGTGAACATCTGTTTGCAGTCCAGGCTTTATTATGGCAGCAACCGCAGTTGTATTTTCTATGTAATGCTGGGTCCGAAAAGGAAAATTTGTATTTGCACCATACTGTAAAGAAAGGGGGGGGGGGGATGAGTATGTTCTTTCTATCCTTTATATATATGTTAGACCAACATGATTACTTTAACGTCTATCAAGATGAAATGTTTATGCATAATAAAAGAATACAAAAAATGCATAAATCCATCCTTTATTATGGGAAATGGTGTCCTGTGAAAAGGCAGGTACATTTTATGTTCATATTGTAGTTCTTATAAGTCTTAGATAACTGTATAAATGAATTACTTTCCCAAATTTAACCCTTCCCTTCCATGAGTATATAGCCAGTTTTTTAAATAGTCAGACTTAGCTCATTTTGTGAGGCTGTTACATAAAGTTCTAGTGATTTTTGCAGTTCTAATAATGTCTTCCTTATTTATTCTGTTCGCTATCTCGACTGTTCGCTATCTTGACTTTCCCTGACTTAGTTGCATTGTATATCATTAAGCTAGTTTGTCACTTTTATCTTTAAATTTTTCATAAGGGGCCAATTCAGTCAATGCATTTGATAAACTCAGTCAGTAAACTCCCAACAGTCATCATGGGTCAGCCATTTAGTACAAGGGATTCCAATCAAGTTTATCGTCTGTAGTTTTCATAACATCTACCTTTAATTGTGATTTTCTATCATATTCTACCGATCATAAAAATATTCATAAGATCCATTGAGATCACTGTCCAAGAAAGATGGGAGTTGGTGGAGTTAATTGTGTGTACTTAAATATAATGAGCGTTTAAAATTAACTGATGGTGCTATGTATCATGAGAAGTGATATTAGTCAGTTTTGATATTATTATCTGTTTCATAACTGGCTTTATAAGGTAAAAATCTGTTTTATAAATTTAGCTTGTTCTTGCGCTGTTAATAGGTGTCTTTAGCCAGTCTCTCTGTTAGTTTAGACGTCTTCTCTCTTATGAGGTGACGGCTGGAGGACGTGGATCTTATCCAGAAGCCTGGTTACCTATTTGTCTAACTTTCTTACTTGTACCTGTACAACCTCGGACGAATAAAGTATTTTTATTCAAGTTAATGGTAGAAAATGTCACTACACTTGTGGTTGATTGAATTTGACATTGCTCTTTTGAGTAACAACAAAACAGAGTTTCATAATATGTCATGATTGGACAAGATTCTTGTCGCTAAGAACCCCTGTTACTCTTTGGGTTCCAGTCGACCACTTGCTTCTTGTCACAGAAGCAGTACCTGAGTTAGTGCATGCTGGAACCTTCTAGAGGGTTAATTTGTAAATTAAGGGGAAATGAACTTGACTTATTGGTTCTACCAAATTTCTTTAAATGTCAGAATCCATAATGCATAAATTTATAAGTGCACTACTTAAGTGACATGATACCAACAAGTCATGCAAAACATTTCTATAAATTAGCTAGGAGTCAAACTAGCAAAAACTGGTTCATGTGACCAATCGGTGCAATGCAGCTTCAAAGATTTTTCATTTCTTCACAAATCATTATTAGTTTAGGTCTTGCTCCAAATCACAACATTTACCTTAGTTAATCCCATTAGGACACATCTGTTAAAAGATTCAGGGCGGAGGGTGGGCGATTTCAGTCCGTATTGTGTGTGACTGAGAGTCAGGTTGAGGTCGCACCGGCATGGACGTATAGTTCTTGAGGTATAGTAAACGTGGCGCCATGATTTAAATGTCCCGCAATAAAATAATCCCATTGCCTGCCTCATTTCTATTTGTTACATTGTGTTGCATTTCTGGTATTGCAAGTTTTTATATGAGCCAGCACTTACATGTCCCATTCTGAAGCTTAGCTATAAGCAATATTCGTTTGAGGTTAAGTTGGGATTCAGATTTTTCAGATTTAGAAATGTCCAAGTATACATTTTTCTCAGCCTTAGTTGATCTAATTATCTCAGTTACATAAAAGTAAGAATGGTTATAATACAACCCTGACAAAGACCCCCACCGGGCAAAACGCGTTGGGTTCATTATGAAATAAAAATGCTTCAAAACAACAGTCTGAATCAGTAGTTTGTGGAGAAACTCTTACCTTAACATCAATAGTTATAATAGCTATTATTATACTTGGAAATTAGGAATACCCAATGGTGACAATAATAGTATAGGCTCTTTTAAGACAGAGTATTGTATCCAAAATCAAAGTTCTCAGCTTATCATATGGAAAAATGAAGGGTGTAGAATGAAAGGTGATTGTATAATGTTTGGTTGTTAATTGGCTAGTAAATGTCCACCAAGAAATATTCCAAAACACTTTTTCGAAAATAAAATATCAAACTTAAAATATAGAAATACATGTTATCTATATCCCACTGTTTACTAGTATTTGAATCACCTTGATATCATCTTATGAAAATTAATATGATAATATCTCAAAATCCAATTTTTGCAACTTATGACTGAAACACATCACATATAACATGACCTTCATACATGGACAGTTAAATAGGCTTATCTAAACTCCTAGATAGTCTGCACAGAGATTTAGTGAAGCATGTCATCAGTGTAAATAATGGCCACAATTTATTGGCCTAAACTTCAGTCTATGGTATATGGATATCTCTGGACTGTATATTAAAGTTAGTCTTCAACTAGATCCCAAATTGCGTAATAAAACTTTTCAATGAAATTTGTTTTCAAAATGCTTGAATTTAAAAGTTTGAAAATACATGAAGATATGGAATTTCACACTTATTTTATACAGCCATGTAGATGTCTTCAGCTCCTCATGATTTATTCTTATGTCTACCATTATTCTGTGTAGATGTGTGCCCAACTTTAAATGCAGAGTCCATATGTACTAAAACATGGCATTCAATTGAAAGTAGAACATTAACTGTAGGTGGGGAGAGGCAGATCAACATGGATTCACCACAAGTTGCTATTGTCACTGGTAACTAACCAATTTTCAATAGGGTTCATATTAACTTAGCTCTAAAACAATTCAAATTAGATACGATATGAGAAAAACATTGTTAAAACACTTAAATCTTCCCTGAAGCCTAATTGCATACAACTGTAATGTTCTTTTGTATTCAGGAGGTTCTTCTGGGATAGGGGAATCAGCATGCTATGGCTTTGCCAAGCAAGGTTACTCTGTGGTTCTGGTTGGCAGGAATGCTGATAAATTGGAGAACGTAAATCATGCCCTCCAGGCAATTGGGCTCACTGATGAAAAGGCAAGTAAACTTATCTTTATACTGAAATGATGCTTTAAATAGAGGTAAAAGTGGGGTGAATGATGTTAGTCTAAGGTTCTTCTATCAATGGAGCACACTCAGAGAAGGCTAAAAGTAATATAGCTGACAATGTCATGGGACTGGAACAAGAGCTAAAATCCTATGCTAAGGGATCGTTGTAAGTTAAATAAGCACCAAAATATGGATATTAGAATATTTCCCTATTTTGAACTTTTAGGGGAACATTAAATAGAGAAAATCGATGGTGAAACTTCTTGTTAATGACATGAGTTTCCTTTCAGATTCTCATCATTCAGCAGGATGTTACAGAGGATCATGCTGCTCAGACCATCATAGATAAGACTATAGAAAAATTTGGTTCTTTGGATGTACTTGTGAGTACATTTTCCCCCATACCACTCACATTAACAACTGCCTTTATGTAAATCATGTGCTTATTTTCCCATAACTATATTATAACAATTTTTCATTAATAAACTCTTGAACAAAATTTATTGTATCACTCATCATTTCATCAACTTAATCGCCATTATTTCACAGAGACTGTCACATTTTCTGTACCCACTCTTACCCCTGATGAAGACATGTCAAGCAATATGTCAAAGCAAATTGGGAGAAATACAAAATAAGAGATGAAACTTACTGGATTGTTGTTTGTTGGTTTCATTCCTGTATTTACTATATTATTATATAATTACATTAAGAGTACAGTATCTATGATGGAGATAAATCATTTATTAAACTATATATAACTGAATGGCGTAAGATTCCATTTGGCATATTTCAATCCCATTTATACTTAATCTGTGTTCCTCAATTAGGTAAACAATGCAGGTTCTGGAAGTGTTACCAATTTTGAGGATGTACAAATTAAGGATATAGATGATCAGTACAAGCTTCTCCTACGTGCACCATTCCTCCTGAGTCAAAAGGCACTTCCTCATCTAAAGAAGACTAAAGGTAAGCTTTACTGATTCAAAAATATATTTTTCAGTTCACATTTCATGATGTCATCATTTTTCACTTTTCATTTTGATAAACAAATCTGCATTTACTCTTATAATGGTGAATCAAAATATTAATTTTCTTTTTCTTAATCTATTTGCTCATCATCTTATTTGAATTTCACAAAGTAAAAGATGCACACAAATCACTCTGATCTTATTTTTTGTAGGCTGCATCATCAACATTTCAAGTGTAGGAGGAACAGTTGTGGTATACAAAATAAGTTATTCATTATTCTTAAAAACATAAACAAAAAGGAAAAGAAAAAGAAAAAAAAGCCTTAGAGTTGTCTATTTGAATGTAACCTCTGTACAGTAGTACCATGTGTAGGGTATCTTTTGGATCCTCTGCAAAATGTAATATAAGTTTTTGTCTTTATTATTTATTTCAGGCACCAGGCTTTATCCCATATGGAGTCATGAAAGCTGGATTGGGTCACTTGACTAGATGTGTTGCCATAGGTATGAACAAATACATGTCTTTCTGTGTCTCACCAAACATTATTTATCTCCTCCCTCCCTTCTATTAAACCTAATTCATATCACTGGGATGGGGATGTGTGTCTAAAGTTTTACAAAATGTTTCACCATATGTGACCCGCTCTCCAAAAAAAAGTTCATAATTATCTATTGGTTTCATAAGACCTGTTTTCGCAGAGCAGGTCATACATTGATATATTGTTTAGTACTATGGTTTCTTAAATTCTGGAATTTGCGATATTAAGTTACATTTTATCAAACCGATAAAAATCTACATGTGTGTGTATTCATTGCAGCTGGAACACCACATGGTGTCAGGGTAAATACTGTAAGGTAGGTCAGTATATGTATGTTTGGTTTAGCGAATATTCTATAGCATAAATTTCTAAGTTATGACAAGGATTGAGCTCATTGATTCATATTTTAAACTCTTGAATTTAAAGTTGCAAATAATTTGTATAATTAAATAATAATATTAAAAATATTTTAAAAAACTATGTGGCCTATTTGTTCATCGTGTCAAAATTGATCTCAAAAACTAAAGTTTGGTTTTAGGGTTTACGGTTGTTACTGTGTTAGTTGGGAATAATATGGTTGAAAATAACAAATGTTTTCAACATTGATGGTGAATAGCATAATTTTCTCGAATGATGACTAATATATGCCGTCAAATTATATACTTTGGCTGTCTATTTGCTCTGAGCTTTTTCTTTGAATTTTGCACCGCTGTCACTGTCATAGACAATCAGGCAACACCCAGAGTTTGACCAAGGTCAATGTGAAAGGTTATGGGGCATGGCAGACTTCTGTTGGTTTATGAAGCTACTCCTCAAATATCTATCATTAACTGCCTGATGAATGTTGGGTGTTCAAACAATTACCAAGGCCAACACTACATTTTACCAAAACTACATTTTCAATTCTCTTATCATTTTGAAACTATCCTGTGGTCAATTTTTGCATTTTGAATTGCTATTTTTCTTCCCATAGTGCTGGACTAATTGATACCGGCTTGTTTGAAAAATCATTAGCTGCAGTAGCTGCAGAAGATGAAGTTAAGGTAATGAAAGCATTTTCTTAATGGTCCCATCAGTATCTAGCTATGTGTATGAACTAATGATATAACTTTAAAATAGGACAGAATAGACATATCTGTACATTGCAGTTTTTCATTAAGGAATAATTTCCGAGGTTTTTTCTGCTCGCGGTGTCTATAGCGTCAGGGAGTTCGAGGGCGAAGCCCGAGAATTCCCTGACGCTATAGACACCGCGAGCAGAAAAATCCGAGGAAATTATTGCTTTTAGAAGAGAATTGATGAGATTTCCTTAATGTTAGAGCAAAAAAGATAGACAAACCTTCTTTATTCCGTCCAAAAACATCCAAAAACATCCAAAAACATCCAAAATATCATGCAAAGACATGCGAGTCGTCAGCCTTTCTATGAGACCGGAAGTGATTGCACTGCTTTAATCGGAACCTATATAATACCGCGACGGCTGACCGAATGAAGCTTCAGCCACAACAGCCAATCAGAGGAGCGTATTTGCTAATGTTTATGTACAGCCAGCCGGCCTGTTTTTGCAAGGTTCCGCTGCTTGCTATCCAAAGCATCGGACACCGCGTTAGTCGAAATCTAAGTGATACCGCGACGGCTGGCCAAGTGAAGTGGGCGGGGCTTAGCGGAGAAACAGCCAATCAGAGGTGCGTATTCGCTAATGTTTATGTTCAGCAAGCCGGCCTGTTTTCGCAAGGTTCTGCTGCTTGCTATCCAAAGCATCGGACACTTCCGGTTCTCGAATGCCGTGTTGCGTGTGTCTAGGGACTTAAAAAAGAAATAAATAAAAGATTTGAATCGGTAGAAATGATTTAAATAGTGTTTGAGCCCGATAGCGAAGATTTAGTCGACAGGAATCGAGTAATAAATGAATGGCCAGTTCAGAAGCTATACGTGCTTACGTTTCGTAGACCGGAAGAGATGTGAAGATCCTTCGGCATACCCACTCATGTGCACGTTCACTTGGCGTTGCATTGTGTACGGTAGTCTATATAGCGCACGGAGGATTTCATTCGAAAGTCGCCTTGAACTCTAAGCGGTCCGGGTACGGTAGCAACATTCAGCCGCTATATCTCCACCAGCTCTGTAGTGTAGTGGTTAGGCTGCTCGACTTCTGCGGAGAACGTTGAGGGTTCGAGCCTTGTCAGGTCCTTTAGCTTTTTTTTTCATTCTATACGTGACAGGGTTGGGTTGATCTATGGATACGGAAGTCTTGATCTATGGAGACGGAAGTACGGAAGTCTTGATCTATGGAGACGGAAGTCTTGATCTATGGAGACAGAAGTCTTGATCTATGGAGACGGAAGTACGGAAGTCTAGATCTATGGAGACGGAAGTCTTGATCTATGGAGACGGAAGTCTTGATACTGATCTATAGGGAGTCTTGAGACTGAACTATAGGCTTGATACTGATCTATAGGGACGGATCTATGGGGACGGAAGTGGTTTAGAGGGAATCTATAAAGAAAAAAAACCTTCCAGAATCTCATCAGATCGATTCTAAATTGAAACAATATCTATCATAACCAGAAAGTCCTAGATAGAAACAAATACACACTTCCATGTCATTGGTTGTGTATATAGTTGTCTATTTTACTAATGTTTCAGTTAGATTGACCTTTTTCATGGCACAACTACATCAATAAACACTTTCAAAGGTTTATTTATCCATATACTTCCTAATTCAAATTCAAAAATTCAAAGCAAACATATTGTCAATTTTATTTCTTTATTTTCCTATCAAAACAATGAACAATCCTACAATGAAGTTACCTATTTTACAAATGTTTCATTTTCAAGATTGAACATCTTTATATTCTTTATTTCCTATCAGAAGATAAAATCCAAAATTGCAAAGGAACTTCCACTGGGATATATTGGAACAGTGGATGATACTACAGCAGCTATTTTGTACCTGGCATCTGCACCATTTGTTACTGGAGCAAAGCTTGTGGTTGATGGAGGATCTGAATTAGCCTCACCATGGAATAAAACATTTAATACAGATTAGGTTGAGGTCAGGCACATTGTTGTATTGCCATGTTAGTGTGATTACTTGCCTTAAGAGAGACAGGTTGGCAGATCTACAGCTAATTGATTAATGTCCCACCAATTGGTTTATTGCACACAGGATCAAGGCTTTTAATTATTTTGATGAGTGTCCCTGGAAGCTGAATAAAATTTACATGGAATCATGAGTATCATTGTGACTACTAATTTATGGTAACTCCATCTTCAGTAAGAATATACAACTCAGAAATCATAAGGGCCAAAAAACTACCTACAATTATCACCTCAAGGACTGATCAACTTAACAAGTCTATTCTCCACAGAGTTCCTACTGCTTGGGATAGCTTAGAAGTAAGATGCCACCTTTGTAAGACTAGGAACAATTTTAGGACTTTTCTAAGAATGGTCTACCTCCAGGAAGACTTATGCCATATGCAGATCTTATAGATCTGATCCTTCCCTTTCAGAATCTCATCTTGTAAATGTAGTTGGTAGAAGCTGAGAAATACCCCCCAAAACACAATAATTGTTCACTAAATAAATGAAAGTAAATCAGAGGTCATACCACACATGTTGGCATGGCTGGCAGGGCACAAATTCCTGCACTATACACTCCCATAGAAATAGTGTGTGGTACTTACATCAACAGGTAGTAAACATCTTTTGCGCAAAGAAAAATCCACCGGGAATGGGAAGTATGGATGATACAACAGCAGCAATTTTATACCTGGCATCTGCACCATTTGTTACTAAAGCAAATCTTAGGGTTTCTGGTGGATATGAACTAGTCTCACCATGGAACAAGACATTTAATACAGATTAGGCTCAAATCAGGCAATTTGTCATGTTGCCTCATCAGATTCAACCAATTGGTTTATTGCACACAGGGTCAGGGCTTTTAATCATTTTTTATTTCATGTCCCTGGTAGCGAAATAAAAGTTACTTGGAAGCATGGGTCTCATTGTTACTACTTATATGTTCCTTTTCCAAGAAAATTAGGAGCCCTATGGCTACCTTGCAAGGCTATAATTGGTTGCGTTTGGAGTATGTGAAAGCTTTACAAAGGCTTAGTTCTGAGAGTGGTTTTATCTTAAATATGGACACTTTTCTGGCAATATCAAGTAAGTGATGTTGATTTCAATGTCAGACATGTCATTGCTTAGTCCCCGTTAGTGATATTGTGATAAAGATGAGAGAAAAAATACACAGTGAACATAAGAGTAAACAAAATAAAAGGATTAATGCCATGATAAGTGTCTATCCACAAAAACATGACCATATTAGACCATTGCATATGCATGCGTAGATTTCATTAGTGGACTTTTCAAATTGTCACGACCATAAATCACATCTTTTTCTATTACATATGATTACATAATATTGTATAACATTACTCAAGTTTCATTTGATTTCATATACATCATATACAATACAGGTAAATGTTGTGATTTAGAGCAAGACCTAGACTAATAATGATTTTTAAAGAAATGAAAAATCTTTGAAGCTACATTGGACTGATTAGTCATTTTAACCAGTTTTTGCTAGTTTGACTCCTAGCTAATTTATAGTAGAAATGTTTTGCATGACTTGTTGGTATCATGTCACTTAAGTAGTGCGCTTATAAATGATTATGGATTCTGACATTTAAGGAGATTTGGTAGAACCAACAGATCTAGTTTATTTCCCCTTAATTTAAAAGTTATTACTCTAGATAAGGTTCCAGCGTGCACTAACTGGTACTGCTTCTGTGACAAGAAGCAAGTGGTCGACTGGCACCAAAAGAGTAACATGGGTTCTTAGCCACAAGAATCTTGTCCAATCATGGAGTATTATGAAATTCTCTTTTGTTGTTACTCAAAATGGCAATGTCAAATCCAAACAACCACAAGTGTAGTGTCATATTCTACCATTAACTTGAAAAGGAAATACTTTATTCGTCCGAGGTTGTACAGGTACAAGTAAGAAAGTTAGACAAATAGGTGACCAGGCTTCTGGATAAGATCCACGTCCTCCAGCCGTCACCTCATAAGAGAGAAGACGTCTAAACTAACAGAGAGACTGGCTAAAAACACCTATTAACAGGGCAAGAACAAGCTAAAGTTATAAAATAAATTTGTACCTTATGAAGCAAGTTATGAAACAGATAATAATATCAAAACTGACTACTATCACTTCTCATGATACATAGCACCGTCAGTTAATTTTAAACGCTCATTATATTTAAGTACACACAATTAACTCCACCAACTCCCATCTTTCTTAGACAATGATCTCAATCGATCTTATGAATATATATATTTTTATGATCGGTGCAATATGTTAGAAAATCACAATTAAAGGTAGATGTTATGCCAACTATACAGACGATAAACTCTGAATCAAACTAAATGTGCTTGATTGGAATCCCTTGTATTAAATAGCTAACCCAGATGACTGTTGGGAGTTTACTGACTGAGTTTATTAAATGCATTGAATGAATTGGCCCCTTATGAAGAATTTAAAGATAAAAATGACAAACTAGCTTAATGGTATACAATGCAACTATGTCAGGGAAAGTATCCAAGATAGTGAACAGAATAAATAAGGAAGACATTATTAGAACTGCAAAAATCACTAGAACTTTATGTAACAGCCTCACAAAATGAGCTAAGTCTGACTATTTAAAAAACTGGCTATATACTCATGGAAGGGAAGGGTTAAATTTTGGAAATTCATTTATACAGTTATCTAAGACTTATAAGGAACTACAGTATGAACATAAAATGTACCTGCATTTTCACAGGACACCATTTCCCGTAATAAAGGATGGATTTATGCATTTTTTGTATTCTTTTATTATGCATAAACATTTCATCCTGATGGACGTTAAAGTAATCATGTTGGTCTCACATATATATAAAGGATGGAAAGAACATTACAATGATGTATACTCATGCCCCACACCCTTTCTTTACAGAATAGTCCAAATACAAATTTTCCTTTTTCGACCCAGCATTACATAGAAAATACAACAGCGGTTGCTGTCATCCTAAAGCCTTGACTGCAAACAGATGTTCATGCCCCAATACACTTTGACATACATACTTTTTGAATTAATGGATTTTACATGTCCCAGAAAAGGGGACTCATGACTACATGGCGGAACCACCTTGAAGCACCGGCCCCCATCTTTTCTTTACTTAGTAAGCTGCCTATAGTGTCAGCAATAACCATCTGAATCTTATTTTGTAGGCAGGGGATAGGCAGGGCATCAACATGGATGTTAGCTCCATTTGCCAAATACCTAATAAAGGTCATGGTCAAAGGTCATTTTAGGTCTTTTGCAAATAATTTGGGAAATGATTCACAACATCTTAGGTCAAATAAAAACTATTTCATTGCACATTATTCCCTATCCATCGGTATCAGTCACTTAATTCTAGATCCAGTACATATTTTTAGTACATATTATATTATATATTATATTATTTCAATGGCCCAACGAAATTCCAGAGGTTCTTTTCATTGTTGCTCACCAGCAGTTGTTTTCTCTCAGCCAATTTGAATTCAAGTTCATTCAACGTCAAATCATCTTCAATACTAAAGTTTGGTTTACTAATATAGCTTGATTCTTCTCTTTTCTCTACTGAAGAGAAGAACGAATATATATTATCTTCTTCTGTCTGCAATAATGATTCTCCAAATTAACTGATCAGTAAATAATTTTGCTAATCATTTATTTCTGGAGAGCTTAATAACACTGGCCCATTAAGCCATTTAAAGCTGCCCTCCCAGCTAAAATCCTCAAGTTTACTTCAATCCTGTTTATTTGGAGCCCAGATACACTGCCTACACTTGCCTCAAGAACTTGGGTCGATTTTCTAATATTGAAGACTAAAAAATAGAAGATCTATGCTCGGATTTCTAAAGGTGTACACGGTTGAGAAATGAAAAAATCATATTTGGCAGATTTGGCACTGAGTGGTGGTTGGAGCTCTATACGCTCTATTGTACAACATACAAAACAGTCCACTCAGTGCTGCCATCTACCGTCACCATGAAAAGTAAAACGGCAAAACAAGTTTGAAATCGACGGCAGGATAATCTAATAAGTCCTTGAATTTACAGCTTTAGCAAGCTTGTCTTTATTTGAGAGACCCCTGATTGTGAGTTTTGGTTACTAATTTGAAGGTAATTACAAGAAAAACGGGTAAAATCAACAATTGCGTCATCAGGGAAAGCAGCTTTAACAAACTAAAAAAGGAACATATAAGTAGTAACAATGAGACCCATATTTCCATGTAACTTTTATTTCGCTACCAGGGACATTCAATGAAATGATTAAAAGCCCTGATCCCGTGTGCAATAAACCAATTGGTTGGATCTGATGAGGCAATATGACAAATTGCCTGATTTGAGCCTAATCTGTATTAAATGTTTTGTTCCATGGTGAGACTAGTTCATATCCACCAGAAACCCTAAGATTTGCTCCAGTAACAAATGGTGCAGATGCCAGGTATAAAATTGCTGCTGTTGTATCATCCATACTTCCCATTCCCAGTGGATTCTTCTTTGTGAATATGGCTCCTGCCTTCTGATAGGAATATAAAGAACTAAAGTTAACAAAATGTTTGCTTTGAACCTTTTAATGTGACAGGAAGTAGATGGGTAAATAAACTTTTGAAGTGTTTACTGTTGTAGTTGTGCCCTGAAGAAGGTCAATCTAACTGGAATGTTGGTAAATAATCAACTCTGTACACAACAGATCACATGGAAGTATTTATATAAATTTTATGCTTTCATTACCTCAACCTCTTCTACAGCTCCAGCTTTTCCAAATCCATGTGTTTTGATCGGTCCAGGACTACAAACAAAAATAGCAATTCAAAATGCCAATATTGACCTGAGGACTCTCTTTCAAAATAATTTGGTAATGAATAATATAGTTTTTCCTTGGTTATTGTTTGAACTCCCAACACTCACCAGGCTTAATTTGCTTCAAATTAGATTTTTATACAGTGGCTACACCAATGATATATCAAAGTATACAACTAGTTGTTAGTCCTGTTTAGATGTCCTTCAAGAGATTTATGCCATACCAAATGTATGCTGAAATTAGTGATTTTCGACCATATTATTACTAACACAGCAACATGCCTAACCCCAAGATACTTTTCATTAATTGATCAATTTTAATGCCATGCACAAATGGAACACATAGTGTATCCACCCTACATAAACATATCCTGACTTACCTTACAGTATTTACCCTGACACTATCTGGTGCTCCCTCTGAAATGAATATACAGACATGTACATTACATAAAATGTATCTCAAGATCGGAACTTTCAGATTTGTAAAACCATAGCACCAGAGGAATTTAGTGAAACATGAAAAAAAACTTTAGGCACATATCCTAATCAAGGTGATGTGAAAAATATTTGATAAAAGTTAGTAATAGATAATGTTTGGTGAGAGACAGACATAAATGTATTTTTCTCATACCTATGGCAACTCATCTAGTCAAGTGATCCAATCCAGCTTTCATTACAACATATGCGGTAACATTTGATGTCTGAAACAAATAAAAACAAACATATCTTAAACGTTTCAGAAAATTCAAAAGACATACTACACATGGTTACATCTCAAATATTCTTAAACCCTCTGTACGAAACTGTGAGATCTGATAAATCATTACAATTCTCCATGTTTCTTTTAAATAGGCAGTTATATAGGTATTTTTATTACTATTCTTTTGCTCTCTTTATTTTGGTTTTTAAGAATGATGAATGACTTATCATGTATGTATACCGCAACTGTTGCAAATGCAGATGAAATGTTGATGATGCAGCCTACAAAAAGAAAATCAGAGGTAATTGTGTGCATCTTTTCACCAATAAGACATGGAGGGATTATTAGGAATGTTAAGTCACAAAGACATTCATCTTTGTGATGAGTCAATAGACTGAGCAGCAATAGTAGAACTGCCACAGGCTCAAAACGGCTTCATTCTAGAAGTTACCCATGCCCAAAGGTTAACAAACCATGCCATTAATCAAATTAATCCTTGGAATGTATACAATCAGAATATGCCAGATGACAGTTGCAAAACTTGATGCGGGCTGAGAAGTAGGTCAAAGCCAAAAACAGGCTCAAATTAATTTCTTTTTACTAAAAAATTTACAATAAATAATTGAATAAAACTTTTTTTATTCTGATTTCATTTTCAAAAAGTAAACTTATGTACCATAAGGAAGAATAAAGGTTTGTACACTTGTATTCATTATTATCATCTGTTTTCACCCCAAAATTCTAAAATACAAAAAACCTTCTCATTCCATAACTATAACACCATAAGTCCTCCATTTAATTCACATTTACCTGTCATTTCTCTACTTTAAAGACAGGATATAACTGTTAGGAATGTGGGAAAACCTTTAGAAACTCCCTATGAGCAATATAAGGAACATAAATAAAGTATTGAATAAAATATATTGAAAAGTCAGATGAATTGGTTGTTTGAAGGTTGAAGACTGCTGGTGCATGGTGCATTTATTGAGTCTCAATATAGATTATGAATCCCTGGACATGAACTTCTTTATTCTAATTCCTCTATTGAAGAGCAACCAAATGTACCATTTAAAAAGATAAAGGTTTATACCCTTTTGATAATGATTAATGGGTATTTTTCATCATATTTACAAAAAAAATGCTGAAACCGGACAAAATTCTTCAATTCCTCAAGTTAAATATTTACCTCCTATTTCTTTACTTAAAAAAATAGGACTAGAACTGTTAACTATGTGAGAAAATCTTTAAATTCTTACTATGAGTAATGTAAAGTACATAATCAATATATTGAATGAAATGAATCGAAAGATCCAATTGAGGTAATTTGATGTATGACATATTTTGTTACCCATTGGGTATGGGTCCCTGCAAACTTTAACATCTTAAAAGAGAATGTATATTTTGATCCACCATTAAATGTGACTGCACCTTTGAATGCAAAATGAAAGGGAACTATCACATAGTGAAACATAAACTGAAGCTTCATATATAAAAGAATGATGACACACTGTCAGTTACCTTTAGTCTTCTTTAGATGAGGAAGTGCCTTTTGACTCAGAAGGAATGGTGCACGTAGCAGGAGCTTGTACTGATCATCTATATCCTTAATTTTTACATCCTCAAAATTGGTAACACTTCCAGAACCTGCATTGTTCACCTAATTGAGGAATAGAAACTGAGTGTGAATCAGAATGAAATAATGCCAAGAAAAAATCAATAATAATAAAGCTATTGAGTTAGTTTATTGAATGATTTGATTATTTAGCTTCCAACAGAAATACTGCATACATAATGCAATCATATAATATTAGCATATACCTGTGCTATACAGGGAATTTGCTAGTAGGATAGTGGGGCCCACATGTTCATCTCTCCTTGTTCCCTCTACCACTATATTTCTCTTTCAACTTCTGACTATAATTTAGTAGCCATAATTAAAATGTATACCTCACACAGGACCCTTCTTAGATGCGGTTTTTGTAAGACAGATGGAAATGGAACTGTGCAATATTGTGCAAAAGAGACTTGTCATGAAAAATTAAATTTTGAAGGCACAACTGTTAACATTAAACTATGGTAACAATAAACAGAAATCTGAAATACTTTTAACAGTACCAATATTTTTTATCCAAGCACTTAAACTCCATTCTAAGATTCTCAAGATTCTCTTTTATTTAAGAAATTTCACAGGGTTCACAAGTCCCTTAGCTTAGGATTTTTCACTTGTCCCAGTTTACATACAAACATACAGTAGAGTAAATTCAAGTAAAATATGCTTGCCATTCAGGAAGTGTTAGCATTTTTACATGATTGATAACATGATAACATCATTGGTTGGTATGTCATATACAAGCTTGTTAATGTCCTGAGAAATTCTCTGGGTTGAATTGATGTTGTGATATATAACTTTAATTAAATAATGAGTTTAACCAGATTTTCTGATTTGTTTTTAAAGCTTCTAGGGTTCCTAAGGCATAAACTCATGGGCGTAAACACATGGGCATACATAATTGGCAATTCACACCTGCTTTCAACCCCTATTTTTTTAGAAAATAAATGATACAACATGGTAGAATGGCATCCTACTATGCCAAAGAATGTCCACCTTGAAGATCGTGGCAATCCTTTCAGCAGTTTCCAGGTAGATACAGATAACCACTCTTTGCTCTTACAGAAATAAACCTTATAGTAAAATAAGTACTGTATTTCACCGATAGAACACCCAGGTTTTAATCAAGGGAGGCATTTATATGGGGCAGGCATTTATTGTTTTATGTTAATGAATACCTATACAATTGCAATTATCCAAAGCATAAAATATATGCTCTTTGATGGATGTAAGAGGTGAGGTGAGGGGCAGTGGAAAGTTAAATAACCCAGCGCTTTTTTCGGGCAGGCGTTTATTTGGGACCCGGCATTCTATCGGTGAAATACGGTACTTGATTGATCTGAAGGCAGATATACATGTAAGTGGTATGGCGGAAATTTTACTCACTAGCACATCCAAGGAACCAAATTTCTCGATAGTTCTATCAATGATGGTCTGAGCAGCATGATCCTCTGTAACATCCTGCTGAATGATGAGAATCTGAAAGGAATCTGATGTCATTAACCAGAAATTTTATCATTCCTTGTTTTTGTGATGGTCAAAACTGGAAATTATTCTAAAATTCAATTTAGCCGTGTATATTTCACTTAGAGACAATCAGTTAGAATTTGACATTAACAGCTGTATCATCTGTTGGCTTCTCTGAGCATGACTGATATGACTATATAAAGCATCATTTCTGTTACATGATGATAAGTTCCCCTGCCTTTTCATCAGTGAGGCCAACCTCCTTGAGGGCATGATTTACTTTCTCCAATCTATCAGCATTCCTGCCAACCAGAACCACAGAGTAACCTTGCTTGGCAAATCCATAGCATGCTGCTTCCCCTATCCCAGAAGAACCTCCTGAATACAAAAGAACATTACAGTTGTATGCAACTAGGCTTCATGGAAGATTTAAGTGTTTTAACAATGTTTTTCTCATATCGTATCTAATTTGAATTGTTTTACAGCAAAGTTAATATGAACCCTATTGAAAATTGGTTAGTTACCAGTGACAATAGCAACTTGTGGTGAATCCATGTTGATCTGCTTCTCCCCACCTACAGTTAATGTTCTACTATCAATTGAATGCCATGTTTTAGTACATAATAATGGACCCTGCATTTAAAGTTGGACACACATTTACACAGAATAATGGTAGATATGAGAATAAAGTCATGAGGAGCTGAAGACATCTACATGGCTGTATAAAATAAGTGTGAAATTCCATATCTTCATATGTATTTTCAAACTTTTAAATTCAAGCATTTTGAAAACAAATTTCATTGAGAAATTGTATTACGCAATTTGGGATCTAGTTGAAGACTAACTTTTATATACAGTCCAGAGAGATCCATAGTCCATAGACTGATAAGAAAACTGAAGTTTGGGCCAATAAATTGTGGCAATTTTTTTTACACTGATAACATGTTTTTATGAACTAAATCTCTGTGCAGACTATCTAGGAGTAGTTTAGTAGTTTAGATAAGCTTATTTAACTGTCCATGTATGAAGGTCATGTCTATATGTGATGTGTTTCAGTCATATGTCACAAAAAATTGGATTTTGAGATATTATCATAGTTCATAAGATGATATCAAGGTGATTCCAATAATAGTAAACAGTAGGACATAGATAACATGTATTTCTAATTTTAAGTTTGATATTTTATTTTCGAAAAAATGTTTTGGAATATTTCTTGGTGGACATTTACTAGCCAACTAACAACCAAACACTATACAATCACCTTCGTAATGCATAGATATATTTCATGCACTGTTGTGAAATTTGGTAAATAGATGTATAAAGGCGCTAAACCCTACAAAAATCAGAACATTTCAATAAAGGCTAAAATACTTATCTGAGAGAATTTTCTTTGAGATCTTTGGATTCAGGGGTGCGAAATTGCATAAGGGGAAGAGAATCTATGATTTTACTTTTATTCTTTTAATCATGTGAACAACAAAATGCATCTTTTCATACCAGTACGGCCCATACAAAATAAGGGTTGTAATATCCACCTCACTGTTGTAAAAAAATGCAGTCAGTAATTTCTTGATGAAAACCATTATGACTAAAGTTAACCACCGATTTATTTCTTAATGAGATGATATACGGTTCATTTAATTAGAAATTGCAACGGGTGCTAGAATAACTTGAAATGAAGCCAAAAGTGGTCAGATTATCAGCTGAGTTTATTGCATGTCTATTGTGTTATGATCTTTTTTAAAATGTATTTTATTTCGATAAACACAAGTGTAAGTCCTCCAAAACGATATGTAATAACAAAGGTATTTCAAAGAAATTTTTGTTTTTACCAGATCAGAAGATTCACATATAATGATATACTAAATGATGTTATTACGACACCATACCAATAGTGACAGTGTAAGTCATATCTATATCAGAGAGTTTACTGAATAGTTTTTACCAGATGCAACACATATAAGGATATACTAAATATTGTTAATTCATATCTATCATGACATTGTACATTTATAACTACATCAGAGCGTTTACTGAATAGAAAATAGAAAAACCCAAACAATTGTTTACATAGGTGTTATCCGCATAAAACAACAAGGTATACAAAAAGAACAAACCAGTTGGTTATGGTAAGTCATGCTATGTTACATGATTACCTCAGTATCTTGTTATTATTTGTTTAAAATGATAAGGTGGTCGTCTTTTATCTTTATTTTGTTTGCCCAACAATATTTCCATATGATAAGCTGAGAACTTTGATTTTGGATACAATACTCTGTCTTAAAAGAGCCTATACTATCATTGTCACCACTGAGTATTTTAATTTCCAACTATAATTATAGGTATTATAACTATTCTTACTTTGATGTAACTGAGATAATTATATCAACTAAGGCTGAGAAAAATGTATAGTTGGACATTTCTAAATCTGAATAAAACAACTTTTAAATACAAATACATTATTTCCTGTGATTACCAAACACGAATCAGGCAGATAGGTAGATAGGTAGATAAATGCATCTCCAAAACAAGGACTAACAATTGTAATATTAAGTTTACCAAACACAAATGTGATGCCATGTAACACTTAAGGACATAAGACAATTTTGCAGAAAAGCATTGCTGTTTGTATATACATGTTGTCTTAACACGACTTAACCTCGAATGAATATTGCTTATAGCTAAGCTTTAGAAAGGAACATAAGTGCTAGCTCATATAAAAACCTGCAATACCAGAAATGCAACACAATGTAACAAATAGAAATGAGGCAGGCAATGGGATTATCTCATTGCGGGACATTTAAATCATGGCGCCACCTTCACTATACCTCAAGAACTATACGTCCACATCGGTGCGACCTCAATCTGACTCTCAGTCGGCAGACTGAAATCGTCCACCTTCCGCCCTGAATCTTTTCATCAAAACTTTCCCGACAGGGATATTCTTATTATCAAATGACAATTCAGCTACCTCATCAACATGTGATCCTATTTATTCATTTATTTATATATTAAACAGAAAATTAATGTGTTTTATCTGCAAACCATGTTCATTGCTGGATTCATCATAAATTTTACCCCAATAATATAAATAAAATCATTTAAAATTATTTACACCTCATCTTTTAATGGTAAGTCTTTTATAGAGTTTATCGCACTGGTATTTGCTACAGATACAAAGTGAAAAGTTACTGTAGACAATGGACCAATGAGAATTTCCATCTTACATGTGGTAAAATGCCCTTCATCTGGTTGCCTTGGCAACAGCCTACGACCTACTACATGTTGCAGTTGCTTGGACAACTGTTTTCTTTGTTTTTTTATTCACTATTTATTTGTCATAACTATTTATGACTTATTTTTATCATTGTTAACAAACCCTATTCTTGAAGTGATTTAAAATCCATTAGAATAACACAATTTAAGACAAAACATAATGAGAAAGAAATTATGAATTTCTGATTCATTAATAATGTATAATTCTATATAAATGTACACAAGAACCGAACGAAAAGGACTAGATATTGTATTATGATGTATTATTTAAAAAAAATAGGTAGTGTCACAGGTTACTGAGGAAGATATGGAGAAATCCAGGAGATGTACCTGTATGAAAAGTATAAATAACATATCCAAACCAACTATTTTTTTCATCTTCAATAAATGAATGTCAATTTTCAGGTTTATTTATTAGAAGAAAACAAATTATATATTTGTTACAGACACTCACAGATCCAACAGCAAATTTTACCCCAAACAACCTCTTCTCTGATTTTGAAAACACTACAAAATTATTACAATTTAAAAACTTTACTCAACCTCTGCAAGACAGGAAAGTCCACATACCTGCAAAGATGAGAAACAAAGATTAGTTTTTTTCAGCCCCAACTTTTGCTTTTATCACATCAAAGATAAGAAACAAACATTAGTTTTATTCAACCTATGCTCTGTTATCACATCAGTTCTAAGCATTCAAGTGGTACTCATAATAATTATGACTCATACGACTGAATTTATCAATATTATGCTGCTGTTATGTTTCAACAGTTTTACATATGTTATGCATTATTGGACTAAATTTATCAATACTCTGCTATTGCTATATTACAAGAGATTATTACTGACTTTCTAGGTCCGGCTCAAAGATCTTCTCATTGAACAAGTTTAAACTTAAAAACCTTTGGAGGAAGATCTTTGGCGGGTGCAGCTCCTCAAATATGGGATAGGCTCCAATACCACCTCAGGAGTGCCAACAATTTGTAGGCTTTTAAAACTGGGCTAAAAACTATAGTATTTAAAAATGCCTGTGTTGCATAGTCACCAGTGAACTAGCTGCCTACTTTTTTAAGTTAAATTTTTTACTTTTTTAATTCTATTTATTTTAATTCATTTATTCTTAACACATTTTACAAGTAATCTAGGCATTGTAATCTTTTCATTCTAATTATACACATTTATCAATTTTTTTTTTTTAAGATTTTATTTAAACCTGGTTACCGACTTCCCTTTTCGGGGTTAGTTCTGTCAGGCCAAGATGATGTGTAGATTGTACAATAATTCTCCTTTTTGCTTCTAGTTGAACATAAGTGTACATAAGTAAGGATTATTTTTTAAACTAAAATACATATATAAATAAATAAATAAATATTCACTGTGCCACTCAGACATTATTATGTGGAGTGTTAGTGATATTTGCATATAATTCATAGTTCATTAACAGATTTCACTTGCCACTCAGGCTCATTATGGTGGAGTGTTGTGATTCTGCTTTCAATTTAGTTTCTTATGGACGGATAAAAGTCGTCGTATGTGGTTTGTGAAGGTATTTGGGGTGGAAATGTGATTTTGAAGCCTTTTTTAAATTGCATTCTCTACATTCTATTTATAGCCTGGGAAAGCCCCTACGAGATACTACGTCACTCCCACAAACTACGCCCAGGGATAGGCCCATGTATAGAATCTGAATAAATATCCTAGGTGCAATAGTAACTGCTCATACTTCAGGAATTTCAATTTACCAAGGCTTTAGAATCTGAATATGTGCATATTCAAACGTTTAAAACAGTAGTAGTAGACTTTTCAAAAGATGGTGCCGCAGAAGAGGGAGAGGGGGAAGAATGGGGAGAGGGGTGACTGTCCTACATGCAGGGGAGTGGGAGACTGTAGAAGAGGGTGTAAGAAGAGGAGAGGGGGTGGGGGATGGAAAGAAGAGGGGGGGCCATAAGAGGGAGAGGATGTAGGGGAAGGGAGATAGGGGAGGGAAAGAAAGCAGGGAGGGGAAGCATGAGGAAGAGGGGAGGGAGAGGGGTGGAATCGGACATGGGGTTGGGAAGTCAGAGAAGAGGGGGAGGGAAAAGAGGGACAGGGGGAACTGTGGGGAGAGAGGGTGACCGTCCAGAGGACGGGTATTTTGCTAGTATGTTATATAGTTGTGATTCATTTCACCATATCAATGACGAATAACTATTGTCATCCTTTATTTTGTAATTGAGTGTGTCTGACACATGTTGCCAAATTTGAGGAGAAATTTATACAGTTTCTCAATATTTAATAAGCGCCTAGCCTAAAGCATACGCACGGTATAACACATCAGAAACACCAGTGCTAAACTTTTTAATTCAATTAAACAGCAGTTGATTTCTTGAGTAATAGTGTATTATTCTATGGAAAACGATTTTTGTATATAAGACCCCTATATCTGATACAATTTTCTGTTAAATACAAGAACTAGATATTTATTTCCAGAGGGCATTTCTCTTTCATTGTAGGTATGCGCACGGTGTGCATATTCAGGCATATGCATTGGTTAGGTATTTTCGGTTACTTGGAAGATATCCATCAAATTCATTTATATATGGAATGGGCCTAATTCGTCTTCTTTAGATGCTTGGGTATTGAATATTCATTGTTGATTTATTGTTTTATATTGCATTATTATATAATGAGTGATAGTTGGTTTCATCAACATAGCCTATATTGAAAGGTCTTCACTAACGTTAGACCTGAACTACCCCTATATACTATATCATTACATCTCAGACATTATTTCACAGCAACTGTGATTGTTAGACCATATTATTCTTTATCACACTTTCAGGGATTTTGTGTGCAAAAAGGCCATGCAATATTTACGATATGCGAATGCTGAAAACACCAGCCTGCAATAACTATGTCTGAGCATGCAATAACCAACATGTCTGAACGTGAATTGTCCCTCTCTGAACATGTCTGAACGTGCACTGTCCCCCTCTGAACATGTCTGAACATGCAATAACCAACATGTCTGATCATGCAGACAAGGATATTTCCCGTCTTTGATGCTGGCCTTGCTAAATTTAACACACTTGGAAAGTTTACCATACATTGACCTGTTGGACTGGAGATTTTACTATATTCTTAAGAGAAATTAGCAAAATAATGACTTTACTTGGAAGTTCTTCATGCAATATACACAGCACTCTTTGAAAGATTGTGGCCCTGACAGTTTGCAACCTGACACTAATTAAGGGATGTGGTTGAATTTCTCACCATGGTCATTTATTGGTAGTCCCTAAAACCTTGCTCTCCATGGTCATTTATTGCTCATTCATAAAATGAACTGGCCTCACATGTGTTACTTTATGACCCACCCAGCTCTGGAAAAATATCTTGATCAATAATTGATATTCAAACATATTTCAATACTCTAGATTCATATAGCTCATGTTTTATGCATCATTTTGCTAGTTTCAGCGTATTTCTGTGACTATTTTAATTGGAAATATAACTTTTGTTACTGGTGTCACAGTAGGGGAAGCAAAAATTAGGAATAAGCCCCATTCCCCGGAGAATTAAAAGATCAACTGATTCAGTAATAGGGGTCAATATCTACAGCGTCCTAATCCTTAAAAAGAAAGCATATTCTAAAGTTTTCATTTTAGTTTCAAATGAAGAGTTTGATCTTATTGTTTGGAAGTAGGTATTTACATCCTTTGGACGATCTAAAGTCAAGTTGTGTGGTTATCCTGTACACTAATAAATTACATTTCTGAGAAATACGGAAAAAACCAACAGGTCCCTGTTCTCGTATGACATATTTAGGATTAGTCTTAATGCTCTGTTTTGAAGTTTCTGCAGTTTGTCAATGAAGGGTCTATGTGAATTGTGTATTATCATGTCACCATAGTCGAAAAAAGGGAGTATTTTTGTTTTGTATATTCTTGTATAGCTGTATTTACATTTATGTATCCTCTGATTTTGTGTAGTTGAGTTTGTGATCTATTATGAATCCTAGATAATTGTATGTGTTTGTATGTTCTAAGGGATTATTTTGGTAATTTATGCTCCTATTTTCTATTTTTGCTGCACTATTTTTTGCTCTTGATAGATACATAATGTTTGATTTCTTTTGCATTTACAAGGAATAAATTATTGTTACACCATGATCGGATATATTGTCAATTGCTTTTCGCATTTCAGAGTAAATAAGGTCTAGGTTTTTTCCATGAAGATATAAAATAGTGTCGTCAGCATATAGGGATAATTTACAGTTTGGGATGTATGCTTTGAGGTCATTTATAAAGATTTTTTTTTTGTTCTAAAATCTTTATTCAGGAATTAATGACAATATAATGCAATTTCACCCTAGGGGTGATTTTCCGCATGCCCTGATATCTTACAATATATTATACAGTCAGGGTTACAGGGATTCTTCATAATAATTTAGCGATCACGGTCATATATGCACTTTCATTCCATTTACAATTTATCTACCTTTATAGTGCGACCTAGGCGTATTTGAGTTCATATCATAAGTCTTTATGTACATACTTTCATTAATTTAAAAAACATAGCATAAAAGATTTTTTACGAATAATATATGTCTTTGCTCTTTCACAAGAGTAATGTATGATAATAATGAGATGAGATGTGGGTGAATAAATGAGTTGATGAGAGAAAAAAAGTGTTCCTGGCTAATTATTTACTTCTGCCTCTTACAGAGAGGTGAGATGATGGAACGTGTTAATACTAATACGAATATATTATAACTGGTCATTTCCATTTTTGTTATGGTGGTGTTGCAGTAATTAGTTACTTCATATCACGCTAGTTAACAAATTTTTACAATCAGTGTGACGTTATATAATATAATGATACCTCCAAACAAATTGTTATATTTCAAGCTGTAGATGGTTTTACATTCTTCCATCCTATATACAATAACATACATCCATATATATATACAAGAATAAGAACAATCTATACGAGAATAAGAATAAGAATAAGAATTATAATAAAGGATAAAGGGGTACATAATACATGTCTAGATTAATCAAGTTCTCCAGTTCACAGTTTGTGAGTGTTAGGCGAAGGGGAGGTCAAAAAGAAGGATTTCTTGGGGGGTGGGGGTGAGGGGAGTGGGGGGGGGGGCAGGGGGGTGGGGGGTGGTGTTATGTTTATCCATTTTCTAATTTAATTCTTTTCTTTAGGAGACTCTTGAAAAACCTTTCATCCCCTATCAATCTCAAATCAGCGCTAAGTCCATTCCAATTTACATTAATACAGTTCCACAAACATCTCTCATCCTTATTTGTTTTGGGTGCAAAATTGCCTAACATAGGTGCCATAGCCTGTCTTGTATTTCTAGCTGGGAACACCGCATTACCTTCTTTATAAACTTCCTTATGTCCAATGTTACATAAATTATATCTCATTCTCTGTTTAATGCTCATAACACCCGTTAATCTTAAAATTTCAATATTGCTTACTCGATAATCACAGCTTAATAGTCCGGGAGCCAGAGGGTTGAACCCCGCAATGTCGGATAAAGTTTTTTTTTTCGCTGTTTCATGTAGCCTAGGGGTAGGTAATCACAAATCAGGGGGGTGACCGTTCCCACCTATTGAGCAATTTTAGATATTAACCCTTTTATCCCGGTCATGCCAATATACCCCAAATACAGGATTTTATAGGATTCATAGCATTCATTTATTCTGATCTGAATAGTGCACTTTGTGACACCTTTTTGAAATTTGGTATGCTGTTAGAACAGGTCATAAGGTTTTTAAAAATCACTGGCTACAAGTTGGGGGAGAACCCTGGTGGCCGGTAGCTGCAAAATTCAAAATGGCTGCCACCAAACATCAAATGCACCATAGTTTGGCTTCTACTGGCTGGATTTTCAAGTGTGATACCACTTTTCAGATGTTTTTAAGTATGAGAAATTCATTTCTGTGGACTGTATTGAGTTTCAAGGTCATTTCAAGGTCAGAATCCAACATGGCTGCTGCCATGAAACTAGAATGTCATAGCTCAGCTCCAATTAACCACACATACTTCTGTAACACCAGTTTTAATGTGTTTTCAGGAGTGAGGAAACTATTTCTAAAGTCATTTCTCTCTTTTGAGGTCATTTTCTAGGTCAAAATCCAATATGGCTGCCATTGAGGGGCAAGAATGTAATATCTCAGCTGCTATTTGCACTATGACTGTGTTAGTGAGGTAGCTTGAGGCCAGATTTGAGATAGATGTGGATGGATCAAAGGGCCAAATTTACCCCACATGCTGTCCATGTACTTTATGATTTCTATATGAACTACTCTTGTATATTATGGTGGCCATCTTGGATTTCCACGGTCACCATTATGTAAAAACCTATATCTACCAATATCTCAGCTTCTAAACTACTCAGGATCACCATCTTGGTGTCTAAACATACATTTTCTGGGTCAAGGAATACAACTACACCATTTAGAAAAGGGCGAGATTGGTTTTAGTAACACACAATTTGTATTTGACAATATATTCTCATTAGGCACATGCTATTTAACGTTGCCTCACTTCTCAAAATGACAAATAGTAGAGTTCAGTGCAGTACTGACTGTCTTCATTTATAGACCAGCCCAAACCTTCTTGACTAGATGAAGTGTTCCATTCCAGAAGTTGGAAATATTGAGCACCAACCTCCATTTAGAAGCACCACTACTTGCCTTTACCAAAGAATGTAGACTTGAAACCCCAGGCGAGTAATTGTAGATCTAGCATTGATGTGATGATTTCTAAAGTTCTTGCCTGTACAAAGGCCATTACCAGCTTACTCATAATCACATTGTGCCATGCATTGATCAGTTCCTCAATAAAAGATTTGTGACTCCAGATTGTTGGTTGGGTCATGCACAAAGTCAGCCAGATTGGTTGTTCTTATCACTTTTCTCAAAGACCCTTATCTTACTAAGTTCAACACCTTTTTTGAGTTCTCTAGTTGTTTTAAAAGACCTGACCATCATGCTTAAGAAATATTATAGTGTTATCAATAGGAAGCAAGTGCAGCACATCAACTCCATCAAGAAACATCACATTAAGGATGGTACCCTTGGTGTGAATGTTCAGCAGATTAGATGTCTTTCTGAAGTACAATTTTTCACCATCTAATAGGGCAGAGGCAAGGGATTCTGAAAGCGGAAGGATTCCCAGTCAAACTGACTATATACCCCAAGACCACTTGACCATTTCATTATATTGTGTATGGGCTTTATAAATTGGTATATTCAAGAATTTATTGGCAGATTTGTGAAAATCCCAGTGACTGTGCTAGTCAGACTCTTTGAGAATGGATGGAGGTTGGTAATCTCTCCATGTCTCAGATGTGTATTGAGATCCACCATGAGATTTCGATTACATTGTCCAATCCACAGTGGCAAAATGTTCATCTTTCTTGGTTGGGTCATGCAAAATGTCAGCTGGGGTGTTCTAGAACAACATGATCATAGAGCCAGTACCTTCATGTCTTCAATGTGCAATGTGATGAAGATAAGGCATAGGTGTTCCATGTTGTGAACAGCATCCCAACACTTGAATATTGGACTCTATTACACCATTTCCTGCCTCCATGGTTCCATTGATAAGTACCTTTTTGGAGAAGGGGAGGGGACCAGCCAGAGCTTTGCAAGAGCCAAAACAGCCACATTACATGGTTTTTAACAAGAGTCACAAGTGGCTGATTATGCAATGGCTGATTTTGCAAGTGCATTCTTCCATTGAAATCCCTCCAAGTAGTCTCTCACTGTTATTATGTACAGTCCACCCGACATGGATATGAATCTTTCTTCTCCAGGGATGTGAACTTATAATTAGTATTGGTGATATTACTTCGGAATGAATTAATAGATGTTACTGTTTGGTTATCACTACTATAATAAAGAAAGTATAACACAGCTCACATAGCCATTTCAAATGTCAGGTATGATATATATAAATGTCTTTCATAGGTATGTCAGACAAGAAATGTACAATAAAAGAACAACTGTAAGGTGGAAAAAGTATGTAGCCCAATGCAGCACATTCATTCTATGTCTGATCATTATTATTGTAGCTGCTCTCTTGTAGAAAATGGGCAAGAACTATGTATTCATGTGGGCCATGTTATCTGTGGACAGTGGGGCCTACAGTGAACTGCAGTAGGTGTGTCAAAGAGTGAAAGAGAATGTGGTACAATGTGGGCATGTTGGAAGTGCACTAAAGTCTCCTGTTGCCAATTTTGAGAAGTGAGGAAAGCTTAAACGGCCAAAAGGGCCTGATGAGAATATACTGTGAAATACAGTTGTTAAAGCCAATCTGGTCTTTTTTTAAATGATATAGTTGTATTCCTTGACCCAGAAAATGTATGTTTAGACACCAAGATGGTGACCCTGGGTGGCTTAGAAGCTGAGATATTGGTAGATATAGGTTTTTACATAATGGTGACCTTGGAAATCCAAGATGGCCACCATAATATACAAGAGTGGTTCATATAGAAATCATAAAGTACATGGACAGCATGTGGGGTAAATTTGGCCCTTTGATCCATCCACATCTATCTCAAATCTGGCCTCAAGCTACCTCACTAACACAGTTATAGTGCAAATAGCAGCTGAGATATTACATTCTTGCCCCTCAATGGCAGCCATATTGGATTTTGACCTAGAAAATGACCTCAAAAGAGAGAAATGACTTTAGAAATAGTTTCCTCACTCCTGAAAACACATTAAAACTGGTGTTACAGAAGTATGTGTGGTTAATTGGAGCTGAGCTATGACATTCTAGTTTCATGGCAGCAGCCATGTTGGATTCTGACCTTGAAATGACCTTGAAACTCAATACAGTCCACAGAAATGAATTTCTCATACTTAAAAACATCTGAAAAGTGGTATCACACTTGAAAATCCAGCCAGTAGAAGCCAAACTATGGTGCATTTGATGTTTGGTGGCAGCCATTTTGAATTTTGCAGCTACCGGCCACCAGGGTTCTCCCCCAACTTGTAGCCAGTGATTTTTAAAAACCTTATGACCTGTTCTAACAGCATACCAAATTTCAAAAAGGTGTCACAAAGTGCACTATTCAGATCAGAATAAATGAATTCTATGAATCCTATAAAATCCTGTATTTGGGGTATATTGGCATGACCGGGATAAAAGGGTTAATATCTAAAATTGCTCAATAGGTGGGAACGGTCACCCCCCTGATTTGTGATTACCTACCCCTAGGCTACATGAAACAGCAAAAAAAAAAACTTTATCCGACATTGCGGGGTTCAGCCCAAAAATGGCCTTTGGCTCCCGGACTATAAAGCGATTCTAAGAATTCGGTTTTGAATTTTTTGTAATTTACTCAGATCAGTCTGGGTTAGACAACAAAGGCTAAACAAGCTATAATCAAATATAGATAACAATTTCGCTTTTGCAATTAATATAGCCGCTAATCTTGTAATATTTGGCCTTATTCTTCTAAATGCAAATATTTTGTCGTTTAATTGTTTTACCAGACTTTTATATTGTTCCTTCATTAATAATCTATCATCAATCGTAATCCCTAAGTAAGTATAACAAGTCACCCTTTCAATAATATCTTTATCAAATTTTACAGTCATGGGGTCTAAATTGTTACCTTTATTCTTATCCACACCAAAAACCATAATTTTCGTTTTTTTACTATTCACCAACAATCGGTTACCCTTGCTCCATTTGTCAAACACTACCATATCTCTATTAAGTACATTCTGACATTCATTCATATTATTACCAGAAAAATAAAAAACGGTGTCATCCGCATATTGTAGGTACTTCGATCCTAAATTTAAATGTTTTAAGTCGTTGGCATATAGCAAATACAAAAATGGCCCAAGGATGGAGCCTTGGGGTACACCATAGTTAATAGGGGATACATCAGACAAAATTCCATTAAGTCTTACTTTCTGAGTACGCTCAGTTAAATAGGATCTAAACCATTCTCTTAAACCTGTCGTGACCCCTATATCCTCCAATTTATTCATCATTAAGGCAGGCACAACCGAATTGAAGGCCTTGCTAAAGTCAACGAAGCACGCTAACGTAACCATCTTTAAACTATTAGCCAGATTAACATCTTTAATAAATTCTGCTAGAGCATCTGTAGTCGATAATCCCTTTTGGTATCCTTTTTGTTTTTTACTAATTATCCCTTTGAAACATAAGAAGTCCATCAATTTTTCTACCACAATTTTTTCCAAAATCTTCCCAGCTACATGTGTCAACGATATAGGTCTAACATCATTCTCAGTTCTTGGGTTATTCACCTTCGGTATGGGCACAACTGTAGCACATTTCCATAAACTAGGAAAAACTCCTTGTCTGATCGACATCCTATATAGATATGTCATTTCCATTATAAGTATTCTAAAACAATCCTTATATATTTTAGACGAAATATTGCCACACCCAGAACTCTTATTTACGTCGATATTTTCAAACAATTTCATAGTTTCAACCATATCAATCTCTATATTTTCAAGTAATTCATCTCTCCTCTCATCTTGTCTTATACAACCATGTACACCAATTTTCTCATTTATTTTTTCACCAATCTCGCAGAAATGCTTATTTAAACTATTTGCCAATTCCTGACCATGAGTACTGATACCCTCGATTGTCAAGTTCGAAATTTTACCATCAGCCTTTTTATCTACTTCCTTAATTACTTTCCAAAATTTATTCGAATCTTTTTTATGTTTTTCCAATAAGTTCTTATAATAGTCTGATTTTGCTCGTTTAGTTCTATTATTACACAAACTACGGGCATATCTAGCTGCCTTTATATCTTCAATGTTCTTAGTTCTATTGGCAATCTTATATAATTTCTCTCTATCCTTAGTAAGCTCAGCTATCTCAATAGTATACCAACCAGGCCTTACATCCCTTTCCTTAAATTCCTTAAAAGGGGCTAATTTATTAACAATCCTTACCAGATTTTTAAAAATGAAATTCCAGCAACCATCAGGATCTGTTAGTGTATAATACACCTTCCAGTCAACTTTATCCAATTCATGTTTTAAGGCATCATAATTATAATTCTTTAAACATCTCCCTTTTATCGTAACTTTTTTCTTAGGCTCAACAATTTTTCTCATAATAGCATAGATTGCTTGATGATCTGAAAGTGAATACCTTATAACACCAGCCTTCACATCAATACGACTCCTAATAAGAAAATGATCAATGATCGTGTCCCTTTGTATACCATATCGAGTGATTTCCTTTATATGACTGATGAAATTCTTGCTATCAATAAATTGTTGAAAAACTCTACTCTTATTATCCTTAATTGACATATCTATGTTAATATCACCTGTTATTATTACATTCTCATTTTCTCTTATAACACATTTTTTCATGACATTATTCAAGTCTTCAAAATACTCACTCAAATTCCCTCCAGGCGGGCGGTATGTCGCCAGTACTTTATAACTAGGATTATTAGGTCGCCAGATTTTTAATGTTATAATCTCACTATTACAATTTGATACATTCCATTCCGATAAACATTCAACGAAGTAGTCTTCCCTAATGTAGCAACAAATTCCCCCTCCTCTAATGCCAGTGGTTCGATCTAGTCTAAATATAGTATATCCTGGACTTTGAAGATTATAAACATCAATGGACCCAATATAGATCCTTGTGGTACTCGTGTTTTTGTGAAAAGTTCATCTGAGGTGATATTATTTACTGTTACCTTTTGTTTTCTGTTTTCCAGGTATGATTTGCACCATTTCAGAAGTTTGCCTTTTATACCTACATGTTCCAGTTTCTTCAGTAATATTTCATGGTTAACTAAGTCGAAGCCTTCCTAAAGTCAATAAAGGATAATTAATGTGTCAGTGTGATTGTCTAATTGCTACTATTATTACTTTATACTATATGTTTTAAGCGCTTATGAGCAGCTTGTGCTATACAAATGTTTATAAATGAATAAAGTTATCAATATTCTGCTACTGTCATATGTTTATACAAGTGGTCCCCATATTATGACTTAGAGGACCGAATGGAATGGACTATATTGAACCATCTTAAAGAATCCCCATCTTTTCCTTCATTAGTAAGCCGCCTATGTGTCAGCAATAACCATCTGACTCTTATTTTGTAGGCAGGGGATAGGCAGTGGATCAATATGGATTTTTGCTCCATTTGCCATATCCATATAATATAAAGCTAGAGCGATTTCTACAAAAAGAGGTAGAAAAGAGGAGTTTCTTTATGTCACATGTGCTCGGAATTTGTTGTTTTACAAAACGTTTTTTTTATCTGTAGAGGTCTGTCCATCCTCTCCGGAGGTCGTCGTATGTGGTTTGTGAAGGTATCTGGGGTGAAAATGTGATTTGGAAGCTTTTTTTAAATTTCGATCTCTACACTCTATTTATAGCCTGGGAAAGCCCCTGTGAGATACTACGTCATTTACCACAACCTATGTCCAGGGGGACCTGGGGGACCTGTAGAGATGGGTCTGGGTAGCTGCTGTTCCAGTCGTTCCTCCTGTTCTTCTCTCTCTCCCGCTTCCCTCCCACTGCCAACTGTATATGTACCAAACTCTATCTAATTTATTATTAATGAATATTTGGGTTGGGAACCCCTTTTGCACCTTGTTAAAGGCTCTGTCTCAGCTTTGTTTCATAATGTAGACAAAGGGTAACAAAGGAAACCTTAACATATGTTGTGGGCCATGTGCACATACAAGCTCATTAACTATGAAACAAAGAAAACATGATCTCATATGTTCAAGTATGATCCTTTGTATGAGAGTCAAAATGGCTGACAGTGTAACTATTCATTTTAAACATTATTGAGTTTATAGGAATTATGGGAATATTAATAAGAATATCCACAAGGTTAAACGCTGGCCTGGCGGTGAAAAGTCATGAGAAAGTATAAGTCAGGTATTTTTTATTGTATTAATTTAACAACATGCAAAGGAGTGGGTGTGTTGCGTCCCAAAGTAGACATATGTACTGTCACGAGCTGTATTGTCCATGTAAGAACTACAAAGGTATTACGTAAGGTTACCAAATATTACATAAGAATAACTGTATATGATTAATATGGAATATTGGATCTCATAAGCAATGGCTTTATAAATATTCATGAGTTAAGTTACAAGGTCTCACACTAGGTGGACCGTGAGTATATGGGTCACACCCAGGTCACACACCAGGTGGACCACAAGTAATTGGGTCACACCCAATTGGGCCAATAGCCTAATGAGACACACAGTCTGATTGGGTATTACCAACAGACAAGGCTATTGGTCCAACCAATATCTCTAGCCTCATTGGCTGGATATAGGGACCCCCATGGTCCATGTATAATCTAATGTTATTGGTTAATGCTAATGAGAGTAATGTAATTATGACTTGATTGGCTTAATTATGTGCACGCATGCGCAGTACATGTATCTCTTATATATAAACCGATGTTTCCTCAATAAAAGTTACGTCTAAACAGGACAAATCTCTGACTGGGTTCTCCACCATTTGATATGAATGGAATATCTCCGAGGTATAGGGTAGCTTGCAGTAGAGTATTGGAGATATAATGATGACATTCGTACAGACTTTTCCTCTGTGATACAAGCTATTTCTCATATTACAAATTCTTTTCCAACTGCTAACTTCCTATGTCTGGGCAGATTTTACTATTTCCAGAACAAAAACTTCCATGTCAGTGGCGATTTCTCCATGTCAGCCTCCTTTTCCACTATTTCCCTTAAATAATCACCACAGAAATGTATGTCACTGCACCTTTTTCCTATGTCTCCTATGGTATGTCCTATATCCTCTACCTGAAAAGCCATGTCTGGCTGCTCTGACACCTATGTCAAGATTTGGTCATCTTTTTCATTGATGTCCTCCCTGGTACATTCCTTTTCTATCCATACAAAAGGAGACATAAGTAGCCTTGTACAGCATGTTTATTTTTGTAATTTAGAATATATGAAATCATCTGATAAAATGTAATTTACCAACACCCAGCTGCAAATTTGGGTGTATTATATATTATATTATTTTAATGGCCCAACAAAATTCCGGAGGTCCTCTTCATTGTTGCTCACCAGCAGTTGTTTTCACTCAGCCAATTTGAATTCAAATTCATTCAACTTCAAATCATCTTCAACACTGAAGTTTATTTTACTAATACAGCTTGATTCTTCTATTTTCTCTACTGAAGAGAAGAACGAGTACAATCTTCTCCTGTCTGCAATAATGATTCTTCAAATTAAGTGATGAGTAAATAATTTTGGTAATCAGTTGTTTCTGGACAGCTTACTAACACTGGCTCATTAATCCATTTAACAAACTAAAAAAGGAAAATATAAGTAGTAACAATGAGACCCATGCTTCCAAGTAACTTTTATTTCGCTACCAGGGACTTTTAATAAAATAAATAAAAGCCCTGACCCTGTGTGCAATAAACCAATTGCTTGGATCTGATGAGGCAATATGACAAATTGCCTGATTTGAGCCTAATCTGTATTAAATGTTTTGTTCCATGGTGAGACTAGTTCATATCCACCAGAAACCCTAAGATTTGCCCCAGTAACAAATGGTGCAGATGCCAGGTATAAAATTGCTGCTGTTGTATCATCCATACTTCCCATTCCCAGTGGATTCTTCTTTGTGAATATAGCTTCTGCCTTCTGATAGGAATATAAAGAACTCAAGTTAACAAAATGTTTGCTTTGAACCTTTTAATGTGACAGGAAGTAGATGGGTAAATAAACTTTTGAAAGTGTTTATTGTTTTAGTTGTGCCCTGAAGAAGGTCAATCTAACTGGAATGTTCAACTGTAAATAATCAACTCTGTACACAACAGATCACATGGAAGTATTTATATATAAATACTTTCATTACCTCACCCTCTTCTCCAGCTCCATCTCTTCCAAACGCAGGTGTTTTTATTGGTCCAGGACTATAACAAAAAATAGAAATTCAAAGGCCAATATTGACATCAGAAGTCCTTGCTCTCTTTCAAAATAATTTAATAATGGATAATATAGTTTTTCCTTGGTTATTGTGTGAACTCCCAACCCTCACCGGGTGTAATTTGCTTCAAATTAGATTTTTATACAGTGGCTACACCAATGATATATCAAAGTATACAACTAGATGTTAGTCCTGTGAAGCTCTCCTTCAAGAGAATTATGCCATACAAAATATATATTAAAAGTAGTGATTTTCAACCATATTATTACTAGCACAACAACATGATACTTTACATTAACTGATTTTGATACCATGAATAAATGGGACACATAGTGTATCCACCCGACATAAACATATCCTGACTCACCTTACAGTATTTACTCTGACACTATCTGGTGCTCCCTCTGAAATGAATACACAAACATGTACATAACATAAAATGTATCTCAAGATCTGAACTTTCAGATCTGTAGAACTTCTTAAGAAACCATAGCACCAGAGGAATTTAGTGAAACATGAAATTAAACTTTGGGCACATATCCTAATCAAGGTGATGTGAAAATGGTGAGAGACAAATGTATTTTTCTCATACCTATGGCAACACATCTAGTCAAGTGATCCAATCCAGCTTTCATTACAGCATATTGGCTAGCATTCGATGTCTGTAACAAATAATAAGGAACATATCTAATCTTAAATCTTTCAGAAGATCCAAAAGACATACCACACATGGTCACATCTCAAATATTCTTAAACCCTCTGTACGAAACTGTAAGATCTGATAAATCAATACAATTCTCCACGTTTCTGTTAAATAGGCAGTTATATGGCTATTTTTATTTCTATTCTTTTGCTCTCTTTATTTTTGTTTATAAGAATGATGAATGACTTATCATGTATGTATACCGCAATTGTTGCAATAGCAGATGAAATGTTGATGATGCAGCCTACAAAAAGAAAATCAGAGGTAATTGTGTGCATCTTTCAGTTAAGGATATAAAATGAGATATTTTTGTATATATAAGATATTGCTGAAACTACAGCTCCAAGCTAAATTAACCATAGATAACTTCCTTAATTACACACTAATTATTAAAATTTAGACGTATAGTTTTCAGTATGTTTCTCTTACTTGTATGTTATGGGATTAATTTCCCGAGATTTGGTGTCTCAGGCATTTGTTTGAAAATAAACCCCACGGCCGAGGGGTTTATTTTCAAACAAAAGCTGAAGACACCAAAGTGAGGGAATTAATCACCTTATTAGCCAATTTTTGGATTCAATACTACTGTTTAAACACATATTAACAAATATTAGACCCTTTAAAAAACGTTTTAGATGTACTTACAGCATGAAGAACTGCAATAATTTAGCTCCTCCACTCGAATACATGGGTTACTATTTTACTTCTTACACGGAAAGGACTGAGTCAAAACGCCACCTTTATAACGTCCAAATCAGCATGTTTTACACAATTCAAACCATCACATTCTAGTATTTAGTTTATTTTACCTCTGTCAAACCAATATCACATATGTACACGTAGTCATAACTTCAGAATGTCGGTTATGTCAGCCGCACTCTCCGTTCCATAAACAAACGAAGCTTCCACTTTTTGCATGCAACCAACGGAGCTCGGACACTAGCGCCCCGAAATCAGATGGTACGGCGGATGGAGGATTTCATTTGAAAGTCCCCAAACCGACCTTGAACTCTGAACTGTCCGGGGCGTGCCCACATTATGGCAATCTTGACCTTAATCTATTCGGCGTGTCTAGCAACTTAAAAAATCTGAATCACTAGAAATGATTTTAGTATAGTTTTACCCCCCAATAGGGAAGTTTTAGTCCAGTGGCGATTTCAGAAGCCATACATGCTTACGTTTGAGCATGTTTTGTCGGAATTGACAAATGGATTTGGCAGAATCCAAAGATCGGCTAATAATGTATTTGAAAGAACTTAAAATGACCAGAAATGGAAAATGTCTATGGATCTTTGTATTTTCACCAATAAGACATGAAGGGAATTATTAGGAATGTTAAGTCACTGTGACATTCATCTTTGTGAATGTTACCCATACCCAAAGGGTAACAAAACATGCCATTAATCAAATTAATCCTTGGAATGTGTACAATCAGAATATGCCACATGACAGTTGCACAACTTCGTGTGGGCTGAGAAGTAGGTCAAAGCCAAAAACACACTAAAATTAATTTCTTTTTACTAGAAAATTGACAATAAATAATTAAATCAAACTTTTTTTATTCTGTTTTCACTTTCAAAAAGTAAACCTACGTACCATAAGGAAAAATAAAAGTTTGTACATTTTTATTCATTGTTATCATCTGTTTTCACCACAAAATTCTAAAAGACAAAAAACCTTCTCATACCATAACTATAACACCACAAGTCCTCCATTTAATTCACATTTACCTGCCATTTCTCTCCTTATAACTGTTAGCAAAACCTTTAGATTCTCCCTATGAGTAATATAAGGAACATAACAAATGTATTGAATAAAATATATTAAAAAATCCGATGAATTGGTTGTTTGACAGTTGAAGGCTGGTGGTGCTCAATATAGATTATGAATCTATGGACATGAACTTCTTTATTCTAATTCTTCTATTGAAGAGCAGACATATGTACCATTTAAAAAGATAAAGGTTTATACCCTTTTGATAATGATTAATGGGCATTTTCATCATAGTTACAACAAAAATGCTGAAACCGAACAAAAATCTTCAATTCCTTATAAGTGAAATATTTACCTTCTATTTCTTTACTAAAAAAATAGGATAGAACTGTTAACTATGTTGGAAAATCTTTAAATTCTTCCTATGAGTAAAGTAAAGTACATAATTAAGATATTGAATGAAATAATTTAAAGATCCAATTGGGGTAATTTTATGTATATTGATGTGAATGCACCTTTGAATGCAAAATGAAAGGGAACTATCACAAAGGGAAACATAAACTGAAGCTTCATATATAAAAGAATGATGACACACTGTCAGTTACCTTTAGTCTTCTTTAGATGAGGAAGTGCCTTTTGACTCAGGAGGAATGGTGCACGTAGCAGGAGCTTGTACTGATCATCTATATCCTTAATTTGTATATCCTCAAAATTGGTAAAACCTCCATAACCAGCATTGTTTACCTAATTGAGGAATAGAAACTGAGTGTGAATCAGAATGAAATAATGCCAGAAAAAATTAGTAATAATAAAGCTATTCATTTAGTTTATTGAATGATTTGATTATTTAGCTTCCATCAGAAATACTGCATACATGCATGTCCACCTTGAAAACCGTGGCAATCCTTTCAGCAGTTTCCAGGAAGATACAGATAACTACTCTTTGCTCTTACCTTATAGTAAAATAAGTACCGTATTTCACCGATAGAACGCCCAGGCGTTCAGGACACTCTTACCCCCGGCGCTTTTTCGAGTCAGGCTTTTATTGTTTTATGTTAATGAATACCCATGCAATATAACCAATTATCCAAAGCATCATACATATGCTCTTTGATGGATGTAAGAGATGAGGTGAGGGGGAGTGGAAAGACCCGTCAAAATATCAGGACCTGGCATTCATTCGGGGCCAACGTTTATTAATTTCATGACGTCAAATGGCCCAGCACTTTTTCGGGCAGGTGTTCTATTGGTGAAATATGGTACTTGATTGATCTAAAGGCAGATGTATGAATGTAAGTTGTATGGGGGAAATTTTACTCACAAGCACATCCAAGGAACCAAATTTCTCGATAGTTCTATCAATGATGGTCTGAGCAGCATGATCCTCTGTAACATCCTGCTGAATGATGAGAATCTGAAAGGAATCTGATGTCATTAACCAGAAATTTTATCATTCCTTGTTTTTGTGATGGTCAAAACTGGAAATTATTCTAAAATTCAATTTAGCCGTGTATATTTCACTTAGAGACAATCAGTTAGAATTTGAGATTAACAGCTGTATCATCTGTTGGCTTCTCTGAGCATGACTGATATGACTATATAAAGCATCATTTCTGTTACATGATGATAAGTTCCCCTGCCTTTTCATCAGTGAGGCCAACCTCCTTGAGGGCATGATTTACTTTCTCCAATCTATCAGCATTCCTGCCAACCAGAACCACAGAGTAACCTTGCTTGGCAAAGCCATAGCATGCTGCTTCCCCTATCCCAGAAGAACCTCCTGAATACAAAAGAACATTACAGTTGTATGCAACTAGGCTTCATGGAAGATTTAAGTGTTTTAACAATGTTTTTCTCATATTGTATCTAATTTGAATTGTTTTACAGCAAAGTTAATATGAACCCTATTGAAAATTGGTTAGTTACCAGTTACAATAGCAACTTGTGGTGAATCCATGATGATCTGCCTCTCCCTACCTACAGTTAATGTTCTACTATTAATTGAATGCCATGTTTTAGTACATATGGACTCTGCATTTAAAGTTGGACACATGGAATAATGGTAGACATGAGAATAAAGTCATGAGGAGCTGAAGACATCTACATGGCTGTATAAAATAAGTGTGAAATTCCATATCTTCATATGTATTTTCAAACTTTTAAATTCAAGCATTTTGAAAACAAATTTCATTGAGAAATTGTATTATGCAATTTAGGATCTAGTTGAAGACTAACTTTTATATACAGTCCAGAGAGATCCATAGTCCATAGACTGATAAGAAAACTGAAGTTTGGGCCAATAAATTGTGGCAATTGTTTTACACTGATAACATGTTTTTATGAACTAAATCTCTGCGCAGACTATCTAGGAGTAGTTTAGTAGTTTAGATAAGCTTATTTAACTGTCCATGTATGAAGGTCATGTCTATATGTGATGTGTTTCAGTCATATGTCACAAAAAATTGGATTTTGAGATATTATCATAGTTCATAAGATGATATCAAGGTGATTCCAATAATAGTAGACAGTAGGACATGTATAAAGGCGCTTAACCCTACAAAAATCAGAACATTTCAATAAAGGCTAAAATACTTATCTAAGAGTATTTTCTTTGAAATCTTTGGATTCAGGGGTGCGAAATCGCATTAAGGGAAGAGAATCTATGATTTTACTTTTATTCTTTTAATCATGTTGGCAACAAAATGCATCTTTTCATACCAGTATGGCCCATACAAAATAAAGGTTCCAATATCCACTTCACTGTTGTAAAAAATACAGTCAGTAATTTCTTGATAAAAACCATTATGACTAGTTAACCACCGATTTATTTCTTAATGAGATGATATTAGGTGCTATCCGCATATACAATAAAACAACAAGGTATACAAAAAGAAGAAACCAGTTGGTAATGCTAAGTTATGCTATATTACATGATTACCTCAGTATCTTGTTATCGTTTGTTTAACATGATAAGGTGGTCGTATTTTATCTTTTATTTTGTTTGCCCAACAATTTTTCCATATGATAAGCTGAGAACTTTGATTTTGGATACAATACTCTGTCTTAAAAGAGCCTATACTATTATTGTCACCATTGAGTATTCCTAATTTCCAAGTATAATTATAGCTATTATAACTATTCTTACTTTGATGTAACTGAGATAATTACATCAACTAAGGCTGAGAAAAATGTATACTTGGACATTTCTAAATCTGAAAAAAAATTTAAAATGCAAATACATTATTTTCTGTGATCACCACTTAACCTCAAACAAATATTGCTTATAGCTAAGCTTCAGAAAGGAACATGTAAGTGCTGGCTCAAATAAAAACTTGCAATACCAGAAATGCAACACAATGTAACAAATAGAAATGAGGCAGGCAATGGGATTATCTCATTGCAGGACATTTAAACCGTGGCACCACCTTCACTATACCTCAAGAACTATACTACCTCATCAACATGTGATCCTATTTATTTATTTATTTATTTATTCAACAGAAAAGTAATGTGTTTTATCTGCAAACCATGTTCATTGCTAGATTCATCATATATTTTACCCCAATAATATAAATGAAATCGTTTAGAATTATTTACGCCTCAACTTTTAATGGTCAGTCTTTATAGAGGTTATCACACTGGTATTTGCTACAGATACAAAGTGAAAAGTTATTGCAGACAATGGACCAATGAGAATTTCCATCTTACAGTAAAATGCCCTTCATCTGGTTGCCTTGGCAACAGCCTATAACCTACTACATGTTGCAGTTGCTTGGACACCTGTTTTCTTTGGTTTTTATTCACTAATTATTTGTCATAACTATTTATGACTTATTTTTATCATTGTTAACAAACTCTATTCTTGAAGTAGTAAATCCATTAGTATCAAATAATTTAAGACAAAACATAATGAGAAAGAAACTTTGAATTTCTGATTCATCAATAATGTATAATTCTATATAAATCTACACAAGAACTGAACAAAAAGGACTAAGCATTCAAGTGTTACTCATATTATGACTCATACGACTGAGTTTATCAATATTATGCTGCTGTACATTATATGTTTCAACAGTTTTACATATGTTATGCATTATTGGACTAAATTTATCAATACTCTGCTATTGCTATAGTACAAGAGATTATTACTGACTTTCAAGGTCTGGGTCCAGGAGTATCCTCGCGAAAATTTGTGTACAGTAACTGCTTGGCTGATTAGTTTAGTAAGACTATTGTCATGTCTCTCTATAGTCTATTGGACTGTCTAGCCCCCCCCCCCCCCTCCTCCCCCCAAAGCTGTTGATTAGTTGCGTTTGTAGAACTGAACTGGTAGCGGTGGGGTGATCGGATGGGTCACATGATCGGGGTCGGTAGTGTTCATGAGCCGACCCAAAAAAATTTAATGGAACTGCTGTTTTTGTTCCTTTTTTCAAATAATGGCATATCCAGCAATTCCACCCGTCCAAGTTGTCCAGTACTAGCACTGATGTCGATGCAGAGTAACAATAGCGGGGTTTTACGGGAAAGAAAGTGCGAAAAAAGACAAAGCCCCTTGGTGTGCATTACTATAAGCGTTGAACCCAATTTATCAGGCATCATTCGAAACGTTCAATCAGAAGCTACGCTTTGTAAACAAAGGCGGATGGATGCCGACCGTCAAGATCTTCCAATTCAATTCAATTCAATTCAATTCAATTCAAGGATTCTTTATTGCAAAAAGGTGTTGGTTACAATAAGGTAGACCAGCATTCTAAGTAGACAAAAGCCTAGATAGGTCTTCCGCCGGTTGCCTGAGAACTTGCTTGAACTTAAGTTTGGTTACATGTTTCTAGGTGACTAGTTCTATTTCAGGTTATATGAGTAGCATGACAATGGTTGGATGGGAGCGATGGGGTGAAAGTAATGAGTTGATGAGATGATTACATAGATTGGGTAATACAATTGACAGTGAGGTATGGTTTACCTTCGGTAACCTTTTTAAACAATATTTTATACCAAGTGTCTAGTGACATCACGAGCAATGGAAGTGTACTTGTTAACGAACAGGCAATAAACATGGAAGAGTGTTCTGAAGGAGGGGCGAGGTACTAAAACAAGTTACCTTTCGCCCTCCTCCAGAATAGTATTGTAATACAGAGTGAAAGACATATATAAACAGAGAGCTGAGGGAGGGGCGACACAGTCATATCTTTGGTGGGTAGGGGGAGAGCATCTTCTCAGTGTACTTTTTGAATTGATGTTTGTCCTCAATTTTGTGTGCCTCAATGTGGAGGTCGTTCCATCTTTTTTGGCATTTGTAAATGATCGAGTTATTAATTTTCGTAAGTTTTGAATTGATGATTTTTAGGTTTTTCCTACCAGGGGCATGGCTCCTGGTAGGTAAACATCTTTTGTCTAGGTTATCTTGGTTCTGAGAGAGATAGAAAGACATGTCCAGAATATGTTTATCCCTGCGCAATTGAAGCGGCCAAATATTGAGTTTAACGTGCTCCTTATCTACATTTTCGTATTTGGACTTGTTAAATATTATTCTTAGTGCTTTGTTCTGCTGTGATTGAAGTTTTTGTAGTATAGATTTTGGTGCCGAGTCGTGTATAAAATCGCAGAAATCAAAATTTGGGAGGATTGCCATTTTGTACAAATCATGTTTGGCTTTGGCAGTTAAGGAGTCTCTTGCTCTGTAGAGGAGTCTAATCTTTGCCGAAACTAAGTTAAGGGTATTATTTGTGTGAGTTTTGAATGTGAGCATATCGTCAAGAGTGAGGCCTAAATATTTGTATTCGTGCACTTGTTCTAAAGTTGAGTGCCCTAATTCTAGGCTTTTTGCTTGGCTGTTGCATTTGTTTTTAGCAGGGTAGCTTAGTGCAAATGACATGGTTTTACATTTAGAGGTGTTAAGGGAAAGTTTATTTACCGTGCACCAGGTGTACACATTGTGTAAGTCCTGCTGTAGGTTATTATGCAAATTTGTGATATCTTTATTGTTATAGAAAAGAACCGTGTCGTCCGCATAGTGCTGTATCTGGGCATGTCTAACAACAGAGTGTAAATCGTTAATATATATAGTAAATAAGATTGGGCCTAAGATGGTGCCTTGCGGTACCCCATAGGTGACTGTGCCCTCCCTCGACTTCAGACCTCCAAGCTGTACAATTTGTTTTCTTTCCGATAAGTAATTGCGGAACCAGAGTTGTTCCATACCCTGTACTCCGTATGCTGCCAGTTTGTCAAGTAAAGTTTGGTGGTGAACTGTGTCGAAAGCTTTGCTAAAATCTAGAAATACAGTCTTATTCAATAGTTTATCGTTTAGGTCAGTGTAAATTTTGTTGAGAAAATCAATTTGGGCTTGTTGTATCGAGTGCTGAGCTCTAAAGCCATATTGTGTCTTATTAAAGAGTGAATTTGTTTCGAAATGAGTGCTAATTTGTCCTTGTACAATTTTTTCTAAGATCTTGGCTGGCATGGAGATGCAGGATATGGGCCTGTAGTTATTACAAGACGTTCTCTCTCCAGATTTAAAAACTGGGGAGACTTTGGCGACCTTGAATGGGGCTGGGACCTTTCCCAGTAGTAATGATAAATTGATGATGTGGGTGAACTGTTCATAGAGTGATAATAGGCATGATTTTAGTATTTTTGATGGTAAATATTCAATGCCAGAGTTTTTTGTTGCATCTATCTTTGAGATTATTTTGCGTACTTCTTTGGGGGTCACTTCTGTGAACTTAAAGATTGGGGCCAATGGTGAGTCAGGAGTGGTTAGGTAAGACAGGGGGTTTGTTTGGTCATGTGGGATTTTGCTGGCAAGGTTGGGGCCTACGTTAAGGAAAAAGTCGTTAAAGGTGTCAGGTACCTCTGTGGAGTCAAGCATTTTATTATCCCTCTCGATATTTATTGTTGTTGATTTTTTCGATTTATCAGGGCTTATAATGGGTCTTAGGAATTCCCAGAATTTCTTTGGGTCCTTGTCAAAGAATTGTAGATTAGATTTTATATAAGCGGCTTTAGCTGCTTTGCATTTTTGATTAGCTTTGTTTTTCAGTATTTTCGCCTGTCTTAATAATTCAGGGTCTTTCCCTTTTCTGGCCAGGCTATAGAGTTTATCCCTTTCGTTCATTAATGAGAGGAGATCTTCTGTCATCCATTTCTGTTTTTTTCTGACATTTCTGAATTGTTTGAGGGGGCACATTCTATCAAGGTAGAAATTTATTGTGTTAAGTAGTATGTCCTAGCAGTCTTCTGGGTTTGGGTTATTATAGAATCCTTTCCACTCCTGGCTCGTTAATATTTCATTGAGGATCCTCTGGTCCAGAAGCTTTGTGTTTCTGGCCCAGAAGGTTTCAGTTTTATATCTGTTTCTAGGCTTTTTACGGGTGAGGAATATGGGGAAGTGATCAGACAGATTAATATTTATGGTTCCAGCTGCGCTGATGTGGGGGGAGTTTGAGTAGAGGTGGTCGATGATGGAGCTCGATTTAAGGGTAGACCTAGTTGGTTGTTTTATGAATTGCGTTAGTGAAAAGGAGCTTGCCAGGTTTCTTAGTTCTAGGGAGAGGGGGGTGTTTGATGATTCAATAGTTTGATAATCTAAGTTGAAGTCCCCCATTAGGTAGAGTTCCTGATGTGTATTAATCTTAGATAGGATATTTTTTAGTGTTTCAGTGAAGACCTTCGTCCCTCCACTTGGTGGCCTGTAGAGATTTAGTAGGGCACATTTCTTGGACAACCCTTTTTTGATTTGTACTATTTGGGCTTCTATATCGTTATTTGAGATGTTAAGATCCTTATATGTTTCTGAATCAACTACTAGGTCATTTTTTAGGTATAGGCAGAGACCACCTCCCCTTCTCTTTGTTTTTCTATCATACCTAAATAGGTTGTAACCATTAAGCTGTATCGTGTTATCATGTACAGTGTGGTTTAACCATGTTTCACAGAAGCTGAGGACATCTATTTCTGTGTCATTAGTGAGGTATTCTATCTGATCGAAGTGTTTATAGAGGCTTCTGATGTTCCAGGAGACCATCTTTATGCCTTTCATTTCTTTTATCTCTTTAAAGGAGTGGAGCAGAGTGCTCCCTATCTGGGGTGTCATTATTACAGTTCCTATTATTTGGTGCTGGTGGGGTGGGGGTTGTGTAGGGGCTAAAACAATGCGGTTCAGGCGGGACTAAGTACTAAGTTGGGCAGTAATTTTCGGCTAACTAATTGATTAATGTACTCTATCTGTTATGCATGAGTTTGTTGGATATGTTTATATTAGGAGCTTATGGTAAGATTTTTGGTGGGGCAGGCAGGGGGAGGGGGCAGGGTCGCATGTAGATACTCAGGGGTACTATAGTAAAGCATTTTCACAGACAATGTTTTCAGAGATTCATGTTTTCAGAGATTCATACCGACATTAAGTACCTTATTAGTTCAGAAATAACCTAATTTAGAGTCTTATAAAGTATTTAGTTATTCAGGTAACTTTTAGTATAAAGATTGTTCAGATAGTTGTGTAGGCGTATGGTCACTTGCAGGGTCAGGTGGCTAGTCTATAGCTTAGGAGGGGTTTTGTGGCACTAAAACAAGTTGCCATTCCCAGCCTAGGCCAAGAGAAGTCCATTTAATCACATCTGCACATTACAGTTGGAGTTATATACTTTTATGAGCGCTTTGGCCCAATAGTCTTGTAGTGTTACTGAAAGGTGGCATCCGTCGATTGACATATGTGCATAGTTGTGGGTGTATGTCTTGTTGTTTGGGTGGTATCTGTGAATCAGTCTCTGAGTCCATGGTGTACGTTCGTTATGGGAAATGTTGTAGTTTTTGATGATGGTGATTGCAGACTCGATTTGGCTGTTGAGTAGGTCTTGTGAGGGGTCAATGCTGATATCTTCGAAGGCTATATCACCCCTTCTAAGGGCGCGCCTCTCATTAAAATGCCCGAGACTCATCCCTGTTATGGGGGCATAGTTGATGTGGGCACCTAGAGGGGTGTGGCTTGTGAGTATGTCCCTGGATCTAGTTAAGTCGGAGAGCAGAGCTGACTTCATATCGTCGATACATGTGTTTCGTATTGAGACTCTGCCTGTGGTGTAGTCTTTTTTGGTGAGGTCACATAGGCCTGCAGTTACGAATATGTGACTTGGCGAATAGCGGAGTAGTTTACCAGTTGCACCCTCTATTGATTTTAGTATTAGGGCACCTGGTTTTGAAGAGATAATTACTTGCGTGTTACAATCCACCTGTTGTCTAAGCGAGTGCCCCAGGGACCCTGCCCTAGAGTCACCGATTACCATTAGCGTGTTCATTGTTAGCGAGCGATGAGCGATATTAGGGAGATCTGTTTAGTTTACCTTCCTTTGGTAGAGGGAATGAGTCCTTGGTTGACTACCGATTGCAAGTGAGTTATACTTCTGATATTTCACCTTTGATCTTGGCTAGTATCTTTCCACAGACGTTTTTTCCAGTTAGTTCAGATGATTTGATCTCCGATCGCTCGCCTCGTTTGTTTACAACACGAGGTAGATTCGTCCCGGTGGCCCACTTCCGGTCCGAAGTCATCTCGTAGAATTCTGTAGCCGTGAGATCGGCCATTCTTTTCTGTAGTGTTTCATTTTGAGTGAACTTTTTCCTTATGAGATCTTCGAGTACATTTTCTTCCATTTTTGACCATTCCTCAGTGGTTTTCGACTTTAATTCCTTTTTAGCTTTAAGTTTGACTAAGTATGGGTTCGGTGTTTTCCGGATTTCATCGGCTAGTTCCGGGTGACCTAGTTTTGTGGCTTTCAATGCCTGGAAGGCGTGCTCGACTGATGTATATGTGATATTATCATGTTCAATGTCAGTTGGGAAGAAGTTTGATAGGAATGAGTGTTCACTCTTGAAACCTATCCCCTTACCTCCATCAATTTGGACGGTCCTGGCTGCCGCAGGTGTACATTCGTCTTGGAGCTCGTGAAGATCGGCCTTCACGTAAGATTTTGTTTCCTCAGTGTCAGAGAAAACTACTAGGTGGTTACCACGATGATCGGCCTTCACCTTTTTGCTGCGCAGGAGTTGGTGACAATCACGCAGGAGGTTGAAATCATGGGCTGGTACCACTAATCCGTCTTGATTCACCTCAATATCAGCAAATCGTCTATCATGGCGACGGATTTTAGGGATGCTATCTCGGATGGTTTTTAGCATTTTCTCCGAGGACGTGCGGACGAGGACTGGTCTTGTTGTCACTAAGTGAGGGAGGCCTATACGGTATACTGCCTTGATATCACTAACATCATATCTTGGATCCAGATGGATACACAGATCCTTGATTGTATCAATTATTTCATCTGTACCCAATTCGGCAATGTTGTCAAGGACCAGTATGTGTGGGTTGTGTGCTGGGGGGCGGGGCCGACGAGCCTGCTGCTGACGTGTTGGCGGTCCCTGCATCTCCCTGCGCGGGGGCCCGTGATCCCAGGCACCCCTATGTCTCAGTGGAGGCCCAGCTCTAAACATTGGTGGAAAATCAAATGGAGGAGGCCCCCTTGGCATTCCATGCTGAATAGAGCTAAGTCTGAAGTCAGTGAATTCCTTCAATTCATTGACAGCCGAGATTATTTTATCAGTTTCCACGTCGTTGACCGTGTTGAGTGATTTCAACTCATCTCAAATGAAGTCTGGAGTTAGCGTGGAGCCAGCTTCTTTCTCCAGATTAGTGTTCAGGGCCTCCTCTAACTTGGAGACACGATCATTTAAATCTCTGGAGAGTTTATGTACTTCTGATTTGATGCCTAAGATGCCTGTGTTGATTTTGTCGACAGTCGATTGCATGGCTGTGTTAGCATCTGCAAGACAGGTAGCGAGTGAGGAAGCTATTACTGGCGTCAGGAGTTTTACAAGACTGTCATGTGTGAGGGTATTACTGGATTTATCGTGTGATGGCGGATTATCGGCAGGCGGATTTTCAATGGGACAAGGATTATCAGTTGGAGGAAGTGAGCTATGTGTGATCGGTGACTTAACTGAGGTGTCATCTTCGGTTTCATCGTCGTGAATATCTTCATCCTTTAGAATGAGACTAATGGGAGATAGTTTTGCTGCAGTTAAATGTTGTGGACCTCTGGATGGACTGGGCAGTAATTTAGGACTTGACATGCTGGAGCATGAGTGTGTTTCATCGATTCCTGAGTGTGACACTTAGGAATCGATGAAACACACTCATGCTCCAGCATGTCAAGTCCTAAATTACTTGAATTGAACAGAGTTTAAATTTAAAAACCTTTGGAGGAAGATATTTTGCGGCTGCAGCTCCTCAATTATTGGATAAGCTCCCATACCACCTCAGGAGTGCCAACAATTTTTAGGCTTTTGAAACTGGGCTAAAAACTATATTATTTTATTAATTATTATATTAATAACGCCTGTGTTGCATAGTCACCAGTGAACTAGCCGCCTACTTTTTTAAGTTAAATTTTCTACTTTTTTAATTCTATTTATTTCGTTCATTTATTCTTGATACATTTTACAAGTAATCTACGCATTAATTGTAATTTTTTCATTCTAATGAATACACTTTTACCAATTATTACTTTATACTATATGTTTTAAGCGCTTATGAGCAGCTTGTGTGTATAAGTGGTATACAAATGTTTATAAATAAATAAAGTTATCAATATTCAGCTACTGTCATATGTTTATACAAGAGGTCCCCATATTATGACTTAGAGGACCGAATGTATCAATTCTCTGCTGTTGTTATATGTATTTATACAAGTGTTACCCATATTATGACTTATAGGACTGAATGTATCAATATTCTGCTGCTGTTATATATTTATTCAAGAGTTACTCATATCATGACTTATAGGACTCAATGTATCAATATTTTGCTGCTCTTATATGTTTATACAAGAGTATTATGACTCATATATATATAGGACTGGATTCATCAATAGTCTGCTGTTCTACGTTTATACTAGAATGTGGAGTCCAATTGGCCATGGCAAAACTGTCGCCGGTGAGCAATGATAAATGAAGCCACCAGAGAAAAGGAATATAAATGTGGACTCGTATGAAAAGCTGTACCAAACACAACCGTACAAAGTCCCCCAAACTTTTGGGGAAATGACTTTTAGATGGGTTGGATAAGCTCAGCCCGTCCCATACGTTAGTGTAGAGATCACTGGACTAAGCATATGTGATGTGTTTCAGGAAAATGAGTCATAAGTCGCAAAAAATAGATTTTGAGATACCATTATATTTGGAAAGATGAGATCAAGCTGATTCCAATGAATGTAAACAGTCTAATAACCCAATAAGTATCTCTAGATTTTAAGTTTGATATTTTCATTTTGGAAAAAAAGTTTGCCATATTTCTGCAGGGTAGTAAACAGTAAAGTAACTAAATGTACTCCATATGAGGACCTTTAAAACAAAGGATATATTACATACATGGTCCTGAAATTTGATACATCGATATATATATATATAAGTGATAAGCTCTCCAAAAATCAGAACATTCCAATAAAGGGATCTTGTAAAATAAACACTTTGAAAAATATTATTTTTGCGACTTATGACTCATTTTCCAGGAACACATCACATATACACACAGGAAAGATAGAATAGCCAAAATTCATTTCATTTCGAATTAGGTGTAACAGTTGTCCATGAGTCCGAGTACCTGTAATAGTTCCAGGCCTATTGTTCCTAGGAATGCATAGGACAGTACTTTACATACAGTACTGTCACATTTATTTTCATCAATGTATAACCTATTAAATATTACCATATGTCTCTCCTAATGTGTCTTACATGCGAAAGCTTGGTTATTTATTATAATTCCACATCCACTTTCCCTTTACTGCCCTTCATTTTACTAAAAAATTCTTAGTTTTTCGTTTGTAATTTATATAATTGACATTTGAAATTCTATATCAATACCTGACTGCCTTCACGGGAATACTCATTTTACTTCGATATTATACATCAATTCCCGTATTATGTGTTCTCTGTTTTAGGGACATCCTCTTTCCCTCCTTTGATAGGGATCTATGGTTAAGATTTCCATTAATTGTTAATGAAGGTGTATATTATATTATATTAAATATAATATGGATATAAATCAATGGAACCGCCACTTGCACCATTGAACTTTCGTAGCCCCCTGGCGCCACCTGGTGGCTCAGACATTGACTATGCAGTTAAGATTTCATGAGAGCCTAGACAGCTCAGACAGAGAGCCCGGCCTTGGTGGCGAGCAGACCTAAGAAAATTATCGGACTGAACTTTGATTTTTTTTTCTTCTGTTTTCACAGGGGCATGATGAATAAATCATAAATATCTTCATAAGAATAAAAGCCCTGCTCGAGGAGAGTGATACAAATATTCTAGCTGTGTCCGTTATCACAGCTAGGCCTCATATTGTCCCTACATATCCCTGTATATTTAAAAGCAATCGGGGAATCCTATATATCGGCATATTTTCCCATGTTTTCTATTCTTCTCAAATATCTGTATAGAAAGAAAATAAAACTCACTAAGTTTCTGGGCTAAATGAACGTATTTCTGAAAGTTTTGAAATAACATAATTAATACTTTTTGAGGCTTTGAAATCCCCAACTCTCAGGTCTAAATGATAAAAAATGCCATTTTATATATGCGTGTTTAGTAAGGGCCACAGTTATTGAGAGCCCAGATAACTGATGTAACTTCTTTGGTTATCAACCAAAAGTCATTATTCTTTGCTGAAACGTATAATTATCCCTGCAAAAGAGATAAATACATGTATGTCAGTTCTTTGATTGGGAGAACTGGTGTTTTGAAAAAAAAAGAAGAAGAATTCCTGCTGGGAATCAAACCCAGGCATCTGGCTTGTGAACCCAACACTCAGTGCCCGGGCCACTGAGCCACAGGTATAAATAGCCTGTGTTGTAAGCCTAATAAGCCAGTGAACATAATGTAAAATTGACAAGCATAAATTGTCTAATTTTTAGGTTAAAAGTAGTCTCATTCAGCCACACTTTCCTGTCATTGTTATCCTGTGGCTGATTGGATCTCTAATCTAACCTGTCGATTAATTGGTCCAGCAAGACCTAAGCCAATCAGCGCAGGCCCAGTGTATTTCGTTCTAATCTGTCTAGTATAAGAATAAAGATCAGAGTTAGTTCGACCTCTTTTTAAGTGATCCTACTGATCTGAAGCATACATCTCTGTGTGTTGCGTTGATTAATTTCTCGCCCAACTACTGACCCTGAATTATTACGAAGAATGACCCGCATTTCTTCAATAATATTGCCTCACAAAACAAATGCTGACCCACAGGGACAATATTAGATCCAGCTTCTTTTTCCAACACTTCGGTTCTTCTATTACATTCAAGAAGTTTTTGCACTATATATTAGTCACTTTATTGAGTCAACTACCTTTAATAAGATGGATGTTCTAGCTGTTAACAGAGGAATTGAAAATTACTGATTGAAGGCAATAAAGAGGCACTATCTTGTAGCTGTCTTCAGTTAGCCTAGATGGCAGCACGGCTGTTTTTTACTTGCACCATCTAGCTTCTATTACAGAGACTACATATAAGAGATTCACACAGGCCCATAAAATTGACTTTTCCTGGGTGTTTTATAATATATTTAACATGTGATTTACTTGTAATAGCTGTTGCTATTGAATGCCTAACCTGTGCCCAAATATAGGTTGGCTATGACTCCTTACAAAGTAATTACATGACTTTGAATGTTTTAACCCCCCTAAAAGTGAAGGGAAAAATGTAAAGTTGCCAATTTCTGTCTGGCAATGTAATAGCATAAATGTAAAGAACACCTGAACATTCATGAGAATTTGAGGAAATTTTTTGTCAAGACCAAATTACACTTACTGAATTTTCCTGAAATGATATAAAAGTTCTCAGAATGGCCCCATATTTGGTATGTGGGTGGTCGTTAGAAATGCCTATGAAGACCCAATTACAATTTTCTACTATTGTAGAGGAAAGTATGATTCTTGGGGTATTCCTGTTTTTTTATCAAGGTTCTGAAAATTCCTTATTTTTTGCTGAAACATCTTGTTGGGACTATTTGTCACTCCAAGCAATGAAAAAAAAACAATCCCCCCCAACCCCCCCCCCCCCCCCATCAGAGTGCAATAAAGTATCAATAAAGTATCAACTTCTACCTTAGCCAGGGCCACGACTGTGATTCAGTATACTACTACCCTTGGTGCTGCCATCTGTACTATAGAATCTGCATTTGTGACAGATATTGTGGTTAAGCAGACCCGGATCTGTCTCGTAATTCGGAGGGAATAGGCGGGAAAGACACATACAAAACCAGTCTTGCCCAGGGCCTTCATAAGATTGACAAGATGTATCCACTATTTAAGCCTTTTTTAATTCTAATCAAGGAAAGGACCAACATTTATTCATACAATTCCACATTATATAGTGTATATTTAAGATGGTGCAGGGTTCTTGCCAGAAAAAAAATTAAAAGCATGCAGGGGTCCTAGACAAAGTATCCGTCCCCTTGCCCCCAGGCATAATATAAAAAATGCATGGAACGATTATGATGCGTCACAGGAAAATGAGTCACAAGTCGCAAAAATATGGATTTTGAGAGTGATTTAGTGTATTTGAACAAGGATATCAAGCCAATTCTAATGATGGTAAACATTAGAACATCTTATAAATAGTTATATATTCTTTTATGCATGAACAAAAAGTTCGATATTTCGAAAAATGTTGCGAAAAACTACCTAAAGTTAGTATCTAATGTTATGTTCTTAGGATGGAAAACAGCTATATTTATATCAGTATCCACTCCTTCAAGTATACATGAATACATGGGTCGGATCGTCAGAAAATGTACAATTCGCCATCACCAATTTTCTCAAATAACCAAAATTCAAGACAGAAATTAAGTTAATAAACAATTCCCATAACCAAAAAGATATTCATATCAACACAATACCAAATATACTCATATTTACCCTGTATCATCTTTCCATAGTACATTTCCATTGTACATTTTCTGAAGATCTGACCCATGTATGTATCATGATGTATGGGTCATTGAGTATTATTGGCTACTGTTCACATGGGTCAGATCATCAGAGAATGTAAAATTGGCAGCTGTACACATTTAGTAAATTCTGGAAAATTAGGCTGCAATTTGGTCAATACTAGATAAATTCGGGTATATTTGGCATTGCATTAATTCTAGCAATCTGTTTGGTTGGGTTGAACTGTATTTTAAACTTTATTTTCGTCTGAAATTCGGGTTATTTGAGAAGATTAACCAAGTTCAATGGTACATTTTCTGAAAGTCTGACCCATATAAAGGGTGCAGTAACTAATGGGCTATATCTGCTGGCATGTACTGTACACATTATTGATTGTACTGTTGTCATTAACACAGGAGACAATGGAGAGAGCACGAGGGTTTATCTATAAACCTGGCATACTGGCATTATACCTTACATGTGAGTCTTTGCAAAACACTTTAAATTGTATTGTAGAATATTAGAATAGAGCATTAGAATAATTATTGATATAGAATTTATAAATGTAATGCAGATATCATGTAAGGTTAAGCTTTGCAAGATAAAACATATTTTTATGGTGGCCCAGGAGTGACACCTCTAATCTCACCTCTCGTCCCTCAGATCTCACCTCTCGTCCCTTATCCCTAACCTCTTGCCTTTCCCCATATTTGGTATTTTGAAATTTCAAAAGTAATGCCCCCCGAAACATTGAGTCCCTAAACACCTGTGAAATAACTGAATCCCCATGATCCATATGAATAATACCCGTATTAATATGCAGACATATCAACATTAGTCTATAAAACCACCATCCTACCAATAATGGCGATAGTACAGAATAGAGCGATAAGAATAATACAAAAAAAATACCAAGAAGAACTAATATTGCAGACCAAGAAAAAAACTCAAATTGTTTCCATCATTTGACAGACGTACATTGATACACCTATATCAAAACATTCTCACAAAGGGAAACATATTTTGTTCCGACCCAAAATGGACCCGGGACACAGGATGAGTGCGCGTTATGCGGTACAAGGGCATAGGATTGTGGACGAGCCACAATAGGGGGTTTGCATAGCCGCCATTTTGATTCTTGATTTGCAAGGAATTATGGGGTTTATGGTACAGTCTAAATTATGTAGTAAAAATGCCATGTTCAGCATGTGATATTTATCAATGCTCTACTGTCAAAATCTATGTGTTATACATGTTTCCGTGACCTAAGTGCCAATATTTCCCATCATGCATTTGGTTTTCATAGGTCATTTATACAAGCTGTGATAAGCTGTGGTGAAAACATTCTTGCAATTTTCGAGAAACAAAATTGCCAAATATTTGTATATTAGATATCAACAGAATCCATCCCATGATGCACTACAGTAGACATGCGCAGTGAGACATGCAAACCCCCTATTAAAGGGAGAAAAGTCACTCCTGGGCACACACTTTAGTTTGGATATTAAGTTATTCAGTTACGTTTTTATAAACTTTTATCACCAGTTGTCAAAGGGGAAGGAATGGACATTACTGGAACGGTTGAGTTGGAGGGAGTTGGACCCAGAGGCTCAGCTCTAAAAGCTAAGGTTAATCTCCATGTTGCTGGTTCAAGTGGAGGGAACAACAATGGTGGAGGGAAACAAGTATGTATCATCATTTTTTAGGTTTGGGTTTTGAAATGAACTTTTTTGCAAAAATAAAAATATCAATCTTAAAATATAAAAGTACTTATCCTAAAAGTAAACATCCTACTGTTTACCACCATTGATATCAGATTGATCTCATTTTTTCAAATATGATGATATCTCAAAATCCATTTTTTGCGACTTGTGACTCATTTTCTTGAAACACATTACATATAGCATTCAAGACACTGACTAAAAGGAGATCTCATTGCAGATACCAACAGATTGCGAGCCACTGAAACACCGACTGACTGACTTTGTCTTTGTCTTGGACGATAATTGGGAGATTGTGAGGCCAATCCTAATTAGTAACGGACATGTTATAGATAATCCGAATGAGATCTGGCAATGGGTCTATCGGCAAACGGGCTTCAACTTCACTGATGGAGTATCAAGGGACAGATTAGCCTGTTTATTTTATGGTGATTTCATATCTTTTAAATCATATGACATTATGGTTTAAAGGGTAACTAAACCCCACAATATTATGAAAATCAACTTCTTTGCTCTTATTGAAATGTAATATTTCATGACTTTTACCCATTTAGATGAGGAGAAAAGTAGTTCAACAGTTTAACACTCCATTCAGGGCAGCACTGTTAGCCTACGTCATAAGGTAGCAAAATCTTGAAATGAACATGCAATGTACATAATATTCCAGTCGGGAGATGTATTATGTACATTTCAGGTGCAACCTTGTGACGTCACACAACACACAGACCTTTTCATCTAAGCTTTCTTATTTGGTGCCTATATGAGTGAGTATAGATTAGACAAATGGAGGTAAACAATTGGGACTTGGGTCTTGTAATTATTGATCCATAATTTTTGTTGTCCTAAAAGTGGCCCTGAACCCGGTTAGTGACAATAAAAGGCAGAGGCTGGTCCTTTGAATCCGCCTGATATGAACGCAATCTTTCAATGTAAAGAATTATTATAACCACTTTGAATTATTACCCTTTGACACATGTTTATCTATCTAGCTATCTCTCAATAGGGGATTTGCATAGCCGCCATTTTGAATCTTGATTCACATGGAATTATGTGACTAATGGTACAGTCTAAAATCTATAGAAAACATGCTTCACATGTTCAGCATGGAGTATTTATTAATGTTTAATGTCAATATCCAGGTGTTATACATGTTTCCATAACACAAGGCCCCATCTGTCCCATCATAAATTTGATTTTCATACATCATTTATTAAACCTATGATATCGCCATAATTTTGCCAAACATTCGTACGTCAGATTTTGTTGGGTCTTGTTGGTTGTTGTGCTGCTGTTGTTGTTGGCGTTGGTAGCGGGGATCTGTGAGGTAATTGTCAACGCTATTTCTGTACTGTCCATATACACCTGTGGGATTGGAAAGTCAAATATGTTTGAATACAATATTTAAATTGAATTAATCAATTGATCAGTTATCACAGAGACATTGTAAATAAATTTAGGAATAGGCCAACAAAAGGGTGAGATACTTTCTCCTAATGCAAAAAAGAAAATTAATTAATAGGCGATATGTTGAACAGTTTCCCCCAGACCGCACAAGATAGATATGATCACAAAGATTCAAGGGTCGTACGGGTTTAGGTGAATATCGCCACGTCTACCTATTATGATCACAAAGACATCCACATGCACTTGTTTAATTAATAATAAATTCCTTGACATACATATATATGTGTGTGTTTTTGATTAAATAAACTGGATCTAGTGAGGGACTCCCAAACGTAGAACAAATTACTGAACATGGAAGGAGTAAATTCCAAGAAGGTGGAGGAAGAGGGAACCTACCTAAAAGTAGATTTTTCTAAAGCATATTCTAACCTACATTTTAATGTGACTTTGATCATAGTTTAGGATATGAATAAAGAACACTTTCTCCTTGTCTTAAAAGCTTTTCGTTTTTTCCCGGTGGGAATAACTGTAACTTAGTAAATACGATAAAAGAGAGCTTTAAAATCCTCTCAAAACGATTTATTGAAAACTGTTCTGTGGTTTCTAGGTTGTCTGTTTGTGATCCTTTTACTTAAAGAAACATCTCAGAAGAAAGTATACCGGTTTCCATGGCCTCTCCTTGTATATTGTTGGATGGTTCCTGATTGAAACTCTTAAAAACTACTTTCACTTTTACTACTGGCATTACAATTGTTTTGATAAAAAACTCTGGAATTCTCTTAACCTCCCTACCTCATTCTGCCTTCATATACCTGTCTAACTGTCTATCTGTCATGGAAAACATAGAAATGGAGACCAAAATCATTCATTTATATTAATTAGAACCAGAGTTACATACATTTATAGTCTGGGCGGCCATCTTGGACGCCATCTTGAATTTAGGCATGATAAAATGTTTGAAAAAATTGCAGACATCGATTTTTGAATTCTACTCATTAAATACTACAAAAAAATGTTTGTCTGCAAACATTAACATGAATTCCACACGGGAGCCATTTTTTTCTACATAAGCAACTAGACTATATATATTAAGGAAAGATAGCAATGACAATAGAAACATGTAGGCCATACATTATTGAGCATTCAAGACCAAGACACGTTAGTCTTCAATAAATGATCTATGGCCTATGATCGCATTGAGAAGCTAAATATAACTTAACCTAGAATAAGATGGACGAACTATTTAAATCTATAGTTCAAATAAAACTTCTAATGGTAGCAAAACAATGTTTGAAAGCAAAAGTTCTATAGCAAGCAAATTCTATAATAGGGCATATTACGGGGTATATTACTGAGAGATCCACTATCCCATGAGCCAACACAGATTGAATTGAATTGAAAAATCTTTTATTTGTCGGTAATATAATAGCATTTATATTAAAAATTGACAAATTGGTCGACAGACTTCTGGGATAGTGGTGTAGCAGTCATATAATGTATCGGTGCACTGGCCCTTAAAGAGATAAACCACTGTTATACGCACTGCTGCAGGCGGGAGTTAAAGGAACTAATGCATGAAAAATAAGGATTGACAGTAATTTTTTCAAACTTTGTCTTGCTTGAGAAAGTACATGCATGGTTGGAGGATAACAAAAAAGCAAAAAAAAATGGATCTCAGCATATTTTTTTTTCATTCTAGAGACCAGCAAAGTTTATTATTGAAGTATATATATATATGTGGGAAAAATGGATATTTTCTCAGTTTTTCCAAGATTTCAGACAGACAAATAACATTTTTCAATTGAAATGTCTTCTAAACATAACCACTATAGATGTTTACCCTCATGTATGAAAGAACAGGGTATCAACATATTTTGAAATATATTATTTAGCATTGAAAATCTTCAATATTCCTGTTTTTAACTCACCGGGATGCAGATTCAGTTGAATAACTTTTTTAAAAGGTCAGTGACCCCCATTTTTTATTGCTTGAAAGGGTAAAGCAATATGTTAGCTATGTTTATAGAGACTTTTAGGAGAAAGTTTTTTTTTTTTATACTGAAAAAACGAAAAAATTGTCCTTTTCTCATAGACTTCTATAGTGAACAACCATAAATTTTGAGGCCCCCTAAAATGAAAACTAACCCGGTGACATATTGTTTTTATTGGCTTTTTGAATTCACATAACCTTGTTCTTTCACGAGGCAAAGTTTAAACAAAATGTTATTTTCAGTTTTTTTCCCAGTTGAACTGTGGTTTATCTCTTTAACCTCCATTCCAGGACTCTCTCTCTCTAGATCGGTGCCTGCAGCCTAATCTTTGTGGGTATTGTATATAAATTTATCACACAATTGACCAACCAATAATGTCCCTTTATGGTTCTACTGTAGGACTAGGCCTAATCGTTTGGGTTGAAGTTTGCATTACTCGCTTCCTACAGTGGACGTGGTGGGGGATACATGGAAATTAACTATTAAGCGATGAGTTTAATAGATTATATGAATTATGGCCCCCGTCCTTTGCCAAGTTGTTTCTACTTTTTGGTCCATTCATTTCAAACCGATCTGGAAGCCACATTGATTAAATATTGAAGGATTAGGCTCTGGCTATATCATCATAATTGGACCTATAAATCATTGTTCCAAATTTTCGATTTGGGTGTAACAATTCCCAGGTGGCTTTATTCCCTCTTTGGCCTATAAGGAAATAAATGCGAAAATTGGGGATAATCCCGAGTAGGGAAATATGTAGCATATAGGCCTATATGAACATCGAAAATAATTAAACACTTTACTAATTTTAAGACACGTGTTTATTAGAACATGTTGCGAGAATCACAATGAATGAGAGTTAATGGTGTTATAGTATTCTGCACGGCATCGCTGAAAAACCGTGACCCCGACGTGATTTGAACACGCAACCTTCTGATCTGGAGTCAGACGCGCTACCGTTGCGCCACGGAGTCTGTTGGACACTCAACTAGGCCAGCTAAAATTAGCTGTGGAGATATAATCATTAGAAATTGACCAAAAAAACAGGACAAAAGCATACCAGAGATTAGAAAAGGCCATGACCCCGACGTGATTTGAACACGCAACCTTCTGATCTGGAGTCAGACGCGCTACCGTTGCGCCACGGAGTCTGGTTGGTATCTATAATCCAGATACGCCTAGTTTTTTTCCAAGAAAGAATAAGGGTCCCGAGCACTTTATCATGAATAGTTGTAATTATAATAAATAAATATTTAAGATAATGAACATCGATAGCCTATTCTTATAATGAAAATTCGATCATATAGGCCCTAGATATAAATAGCGAGGTAGATGTATCATTCACTCAATGTTATACTCAGGGGATCGTTATATAGTTCAGTATTACACCCATACCTATTTAAATTTATTAATGTTCTTGTTAGATAAGATAAGATAAGATACTACTTCATTTATCGAACTCACAGTACATAGGGTAATAATAAACATATAAAGAGACAAATTGGTATACAGTCATCTAGTTCAAATCCAGTTCTCCCAGACGTTACCATCTCGATTTAACCGAGCAATAATTTTGATATATAAAATCTTTTTAAGAAAGATTGTGAAATAAGAGTTAAACTTATAAGAATTGAACTTACTTGTTCGAATCTTATCAAACTAAAGAAACAACTTTTTTGATGGAGACCTCTATACAAGGCACACACCTATAGCTATAGATGTATTCAGCATTGCCAGAGTTTAATGATAAGGCGAATTGTGGAATTCCCCAAAGATATTGGATTATCTCAGAAATATTGTCTTTTTGTTTCGTAGTTTAAAAATGAAAAGCTTGGAAGCAATTTGAAGAAAATGAAGTTCCAATATTTTCAGTCACCATTCAAAGAGGGATCTATATAGGCTATACATAACAGCACCTTGCGTAAGAAACGTCTAACATACCAACCTACGAGGTCAGTATTTTCACGAATAAGTTTTTTTCACTTTCCTCGACTGCCTGTGACGTTCAGGGGCGCCATGGTCGTCATGGTAAGCTCCGTTGAAGTCTGACGTAGACCAGAGTGATGTCACATCCGAGTTTAACCGCTCGTTTCCCCCTGCCTTATAAATATTATGTAAAATATATACAGGAATATGACTCATTAAAGTTGAAAAAAATAGATTTTGAGATACCATTATATTTGAAAAGAGGAGATCAAGCCGATTCTAATGGTGGTAAACATTAAGGACATTAAAAACGTATTTCTATATTTTAAGTTTGATATTTTTATTTTTGAAAAAAAAAAGTTTTCAATAATTTTTGGTGAACAATCACTAGCAATATAATTTATAGGTAAATCTACTCCATAGGATGATCTTACAAATGCAAGGATATATTTAATACACTCTCCTGAAATTTGGTTCATGTATTCATAAGACCTATCTCACTAGATACTCCAAAAATGAAAACATTCCAAAAAGAATATCTTGTGACTAAATGACTTTTAAAAATATGTATTTTGCGACTTATGACTCATTTTCCTGAAACACATCATATATGATAAGATAAGTTCTTAAATATTGTGCTGGATTATTTAAGTTCCATAACAACTCATTATTCTTTTGTAAATAAAAGTAGGGGAGGGGGGAAATCGGTTGCTTTATGCCCTCTTCTGACACCACACTCGTATGTGAGCAATTCTATCCAAAATGCGTCATTTGGGTTGAAAAACAATAGCTCCTCCAGAGGCTAAAATATTTATCTGAGATTATTTTCTTTGGTATTTCTGAATCCAGGGCAAAAACATCGTCTACGGGGAAGTATTCTACACCGTTTTTATATATTTTGAATCATTAAATCAATAAAATGTGTACTTTCGTGCCTGTGTGATATCGAAAAGTGACCCCATCGAAAATCGACCCATGGGTCACTTTTCGTCATGACACCTGCACCACGCATAAAAAACGGAGGTTTTCCTATCCACTTCACTGTTTAAAAACTCATCATTCTGAAATATCATGTTTTGATAAAAGAAATCACGATAGTTAACTTTCCAATTATTTCATTGATGAAATGATGTTTGGTTGATTTAATTGGAAGCCTGCTGTGGGTCTAAATTATTTTTGTAATATATAGGCCTAGAAAAAACTGAAATCACACCAAAATTAGTTATAACATTGTGCATGATTAGTAGACCCAAATTATTTTGTTGTTGTTGTTGTTGTTGTTGAGACTTTTATTTGCCGTGAGGCAATGTCGACGGGTCTAAGCTCCCAACCTTGGGAGGATTTCAAGCCCTATCGGACATTACATGTATTTAATTTTGCAGAGGTAACAATGCTCCATGGCGTCGACGACACACAGGAGGCCCCTGCTTATGGTGGTCTCAGACAACAAGATATTTATAATCAAGATAACGCAAAGAAAACAGTACAAACCATTATGAGTAAGACCCAAAGTATAATAAGGGTTATAATACCATAAGGGTAATAATTTGTTACCAATATTTAATGCCACTTGGGCTGTTTAATAATAAACATAAATAAATACAAAATTCGAGTTTCGAGCTTCGAGGTACGAGATTCGAGATTCGAGGAGGAGATGGAGACAGGTGGGGAATACATTTGTCACTGAGTTTTTTGGAAATTGTTATACACAATTTATTTTGGTTTTTCTCAATAGAGGAACTTGTTATCTGTCCAGATTACATTATTTTTTATTTTACTTGTAAATGCTTTGCTGGTGTCTGAAGATTGAGCTTCAGTATCCAGAGAGTTCCAATATAAGGGAAGTTTATAAAAAATAGATTTCCGTATTAGCTCAAGTCTTGGGGCAGGACATTTAAAAGATAGGCGATCAGGATTGTGTCTACGAGTGACTCTAACTTTTGGCTCAAGTATTTTAACATTGTGTCTTGATCTAAAGGCTTGTTGGAGAATATGGAGTCTCCTCCTCTGCTTTAAAGGGAGCAGGCCAAATTGTGTGTGGTAATCATCAGTGTTCTGAAATCTATTTGATCTAGTTATTATTCTAATCGAACGATTTTGGAGGACTTGTAAGAATTGGAGTTTTGAATTTGGTGCCGAATCGTAAAATATATCTGATTGGTCTAAAAGAGGGAGAATGGTTGTTTTGTAGACTTGGGTGCTAAGTTGTACATTTAGCCTGCTCCTAAGATGTTTGAACAGCCATAGCTTGTGTGACACTTTTTTTCTAATATTTGAAAGATGTTTGTTAAAGGAAAGGGCACCGTCGACGACAGTCCCTAAGTATTTGTACTCATTTACTTCTTCAAGTTGATTTGTGCCAACATACAGCTTGTGAGCAGAGGATTCAACTAACCAGTTGGACCTCTGCAAGGGTTTGTCTAGAAAGGTCATGATCTTGGATTTTCCTTCATTTAGAGAGATTTTATTTCTTCTACACCAGAGCATGATACTATTTAAATCTTCTTGAAGCTGGTGAGAGACAGTGTCAATATTTTTTCCTGTTTTGCAAATAATTGTATCATCCGCAAAGAGTTGGAGATGGGTATGTTTTGCTTGAAGGGGAAGATCATTAATATAGATAGAGAATAGAATTGGTCCTAAAGTGGTGCCCTGGGGGACCCCACAGGAGATAACGTTGGTGGAAGATTGAAGGCTATTTACTGATACTTGCTGCTGTCTATTATTTAAGTAATCTGTGAACCAGCTTAATTCAGTACCATCTAGGCCTATCACTCTCAGTTTCTGTAGTAAAATAGTATGATCAACCGTGTCGAAAGCCTTGCGGAAGTCCAAAAACACAGCCCTGCACATTTGTTTGTTATTGATAGCTTCATATACGATATTCAAGAAGGAAGTCACTGCATCATTTGTAGAATGATCCGGCCGAAAACCATACTGGTCTTTATACAAGATATTATGGTTTTCCAAATGGTGCATCAACTGCTTCTGTACTACTTTTTCTAAGATCTTTGCTGGCAAGCAGATACTCGTGATGGGGCGATAATTGCCTGGGTTTGTTTGGTCACCAGTTTTAAAGAGGGGGGTAACTTTGCCTATCTTCCACTTGGTGGGAATTATACTTGAAGTCAGTGAAAGATCTATGAGGTATTTAAACTGGTTGATTAGAGTTCGAAGAATTGATTTCAAGAGGGGGGTTTTTAAGTGGATCAGGCCAGATGACTTATATTGGGGGCAACTGTTTATTAGTTGCAGTAAATCTTGGTTCGTGATCGAGCTAAATTGAAATTTTGGAGTAGTTCGATTTTGGCCATTATTATTATTGAATGTTTCAGCTTCAGCTGGAGAAAGAGGTGTAATTTTCCCAGCGAGTTTCGACCCAATGGAGGCGAAGTAGTTGTTAAAACAGTTTGGGACTTCATGGGAATCAATATTTATATTATCCATTGTAAGTTTGATTTGCTCTTTATTATCTATTTTTTCAGGGTTGATTAAAGGCTTAATTTTCTCCCAAAACTTATGGGGATTGTCCGAGCATTCCAGAATTGAATTTTTTATGAATTCATTTTTTAGAGATTTTGCCAGTTTGTTAACTTGTCTCCTTAGGGCCTTTGCCTGGTCATAGAGTGTGGTCGACTTGTATCTCCTTGCCAGCTTAAAATACTTATCCCGTTGTTTCATTAAATCAAATAATTCACCGTTAATCCACTCGCATCTAGTACGTACATTCTTGAACTCTCGGACAGGACACATTCTATCAAGCAATAGGTTTATTTGTTCTTCCATTATATCCCAACAATCATTCGGATTGCGAGATGTATAAAATTTGGTCCAATCATGATCTCTGAGGATCTGAAGGAATATTGCTTCATCAAAGTTTTTGTAGCTTCTAGTTTGAAAAGAGGTTTTTGTGTAAGTCATCTTGATTTTTTTCCGAACGATGTAGGTTGGTTTATGGTCTGAGATATTTAGGTCTATTACCCCAGATTTCAAAATGAATTTGGAATTAGTATAGATATGGTCTAAGGTGGTGGCAGTAGAGGAGGTAATTCGGGTGGGCTTATCAATTTGTTGAGTTAATTGGTTTAATTGAGCGAATTTTGAGAGTTCTTTTGAAGGAGCAGAGCCATCATTGAAGTTTATATTGAAGTCTCCTAAGATAAAAACTTCGTGGTTTGTATGCAATTTATTAATTAAGGTTTGTAGTGCTTCAATAGCAATAGCATACTGGCCACTAGGTGGCCTGTATATGTTCAAAATTACTTCGGTTTTGTGATTTTCTTCTTCTAGTAGGAGAACTTGGATTTCAATATTCGGGTTACTAATATTGAGCTCTGCTAACTTGTTGCTATCAAGCTTTAGATTTTCTTTATAGTAAGCTGCCACACCTCCTCCCCTCGCCTTGCCTCCAGTTCTATCTGATCTAGCCAATCTATAGTTGGTAATGGCAAGTTGATTTGTATTAGTTCTGTCCGAGAGCCAAGTCTCATTTAATAAAAGAATGTCAACCCCAGACTTGAACAGAAGAGTCTCCACCTCCTCAAGGTTCCTCGATAAACTACGGATGTTAAGGGACATAATTTTTAAACCCTTGGTACATGATAGTGTACTTAATTGTGATAATGAGTCGTCATCCAGTTTTGGTGACGAGTCATTGGGAGCACCAAAGCCACCTGAGCGTAGCTACAGTTTAAGCATGCCTAGGCATCCACAATATATGCATTTACATGTGTGCAAACACAGATAAATACATATAACTAGAAATAGTACATTTACGTTATCACTCAGGTGGGAAAGTATGGATTCAATCCTATATTTAGTTATTTGACGCTCATTGGATGAGCTGTAATTTGTCGTGATTTATAATTTCTGATACCAGTGGGTGATTATAATTAATTCCTAAGTACAGATACAAAATACTCAAGAATTGGACCACCATCCGCACACCAAGCCCAGAGGGATAAAGAGAATAATTTCGGTTGTTGCAAAGTTTGGAATTAGAATAGTGAAAGATAGTTACACCATTAGATTAGGGATAACATTGGCAGGTCAACTGAGAAGCAGCAAATAGAAAGTAAAAGAAAAGGAAAGAACTGCTGATAGTGAACTAATAAAGAGCGGAGTTTATCCATCACATAAATATTCATAAAGTTGTTCTATCAAGAAGTACATCATGTTACGAGTAGCATTAGTAATTATATATATAGTAATTGCAGTCTAGGCATTGTTCAATGGAGAAATCTCCCGCTAATTCTTCCCAGCTCTACATAAATGGGTCAGATTTTCAGAAAATGTACAATTCAACTTCGTCAATCTTCTCAAATAACCCCAATTTCAGACGAAAATAATGTTCAAAATACAGTTCAACCTAACCAAACAGATTGCTAGAATCAATGCAATGTCCGATATACTCGGATTTACCTAGTATTGACCAAATTGCAGCTAAATTTAGCTAAATTTACTAAAAGTGTACAGCTGCCAATTGTACATTTTCTGAAAATCTGACCCAAATACTACTAATAATAATAGCTCAAAGACCTTCGGACACGAATAGAAAAAGTGGCAAATTGTATCAATCTCATCGCAATAAGTACAGATATCCGAGGCCTTGACTTGGATGTGTTTTAAATAGGCGTTGCATGTGATAGCTCTATGGAAAATGTTATGGGTCAGATTTTCAGAAAATGTACAATTCGTCTTCACCGATCTTCTCAAATAACCCACATTTAAGACAAAAATGAGCTTCAAAATGCAGTTTGATATAACAGAACTGATACTTTAAATCAATGCGATACCAAATGTACTAAGATATACCCGATATTCATCATTTTTCAGCCTAATTTAGGAGAATTTCCTAAATGTGTAGAACTGCTAATTGTACATTTTCTGAAAATCTGACCCTTATATTGAAACGACTGCAGCCTCACACCGGAGGATCATTTGTAGGGAAAAGTAAATCTATTTACAAGAGGCGCAAGGCCAAGGGTGTTGCGTGTTGATTAGATGTTGAGACAGAACAGATAAAAACTAGAGAAATAGAGAAGGTTGTGATCGGTATGGTTGTCTGCTAGCTCCGTAGTTGACCCTTTAACAAAGGGCATTTGCAATGCAGGCCTCTCGAGATATCCCAACAACGGTAATAATGTACTAACAATTAGTGGATGCGTTAGTGTTGTGGTGGTGCGTTAGTGGATGCGTTAGTGTTGTGGTGGTGCGTTAGTGGATGCGTTAGTGTTGTGTTGGTGCGTTAGTGGATGCGTTAGTGTTGTGTTGGTGCGTTAGTGGATGCGTTAGTGTTGTGTTGGTGCGTTAGTGGATGCGTTAGCGTTGTGTTGGTGCGTTAGTGGATGCGTTAGCGTTCACTGGAAAAAAAATCGCGTTTACACCATGAGTATCTGCACTAGTGAGTATCCCTGTGTATCTGCAGTGATGAGTATACCCGTGTATCTGCAGTGGGAGTATCCCCGTGTATCTGCAGTCTCCCACTGCAGATACACGTGTTCAGTGAACCGTGACTAAAGCTGAAAGTTTATGGTACAGATGCTGGTGTAAGTCAGCAAACCCCAGTGAAGTAATTGGGTCAGCACTAATCCCATTACTGAATAAACACAAACTGCTCTTGCTGGATTTGGGTGTATGAAGTTGGTTTGTCTTTCTAGAGAAATTGGTTGTCCTTGTTCTAAACTATGCATGTCCAGCATTACATCATCCTACCTGTTATACATACATGTGTACACATGTATATAACCCATTCAAGTGACTGAATAATAATAATAGATAATAATAATAATGGTAGGGAAGTAGCAATGAGAATCGAAAATGTTAGTTGTCTTTCACACTCTTTAAAATTAGCCTATTGGACGCGCCCTCCCGAGAGAAATAAATCACTACTTGAACCAAAAAGAAGCTCCAATTATGGGCTGAGTTATGAAAAAACCCTGATTTATTTTCAATAGAATAGGACCAGAAAGTGGTACATAATCTAATGGTGGCGAGTGGCTGATGGTGGACCTCCATAATTAGGGTTTTAGTACATATTTAACTGTTATTCATTAAATATTTAATTTATGTTCATGAGATTTGGTACAAGTAGGGTTTCGAAAATGTAAAAAATTATGGCAGTATTATTTTTCATGTACCATGAATATTCATATGCCATTTGCATATTAATTATATTAATAACAACATTTGGTATAAGGGTTTCCCAGGCAGTGCTATATTGAAGGCAGTTTGTATTATTAATGGGTCAGGAATAATCATAACTCATTTGCCTATTATTTTTTTAAATGTTAGGAAATGTGCTACATTTTGTACATAAACTAGTACATGGGAACTAATTAGCTTTGTTGACCGGGATAATCTGCAGTCTTGCATTGGGTGTCATGCATGCTCCAGGAAAACAACAAATTTGATAAGTATCCATTGAGTTCACAAAACACAGAAAACAAGGGAGAGAAAGATTTGGACTGAATATATGAAGCAAAAAGACTTTACACCTAGTAGGTTTACTAAATTCTATTCAAGACCATTTGAAGGATGTGCATTTGGCAGCTGAACACCCACAGTCATTATTATCATCATAGAAAATTAGTGTGAACAAAAGCAAAAACAACCTCCTCTCTATGTAAACTGTGCATCGGCTGTGACGGCCGTCATGGAGAGCGTGGGGGACAGGGGAAGATGCCTAAGATATGCCCGGAGTGACGGCCAAGGGGTGCGGTAGCTAACCCTACCATTATGTGGCCTCCCTGCGGCTCTTAATCTGCACTGGGAGCACCCTCCCAAGCCCCTCATATGAGCCAGTCATGCAATACTATACTAGTAATGTCAATATAGATCCGGATAAAAATGTGATGAACACCTACAAATCTCTATCTCTATGGTGCTCAAGAAATCGATAATAATTCTGGTCAAAATTAACCTATCAGAAAAATTCAAAATTCTTCAGAATCCTTAGGACCCGTAGAACCCATTTACATTGGTCCGTTGGGGTTATACAAAAGCACTTAGCCATGAAAAATAAGCGTCCCCGCGCACCAAGTTTTTTTTTGTTTTCCATATTTATATCCTGAACCCTTGGTTATTCATATAATCAATGGATTCTAAAAATTCAAAAAACGTTCACTGAATAATCATAATATGCAGAATTTAGTTATGTATTTGCGATTAGAATAGATTAAGTATTCTACACATTACACCTTATACACACAGCTAGGTTTACAAGCTTGGACATAAAGCAAAAGTGATGACGACATCTGTAGAATATTTCCAAATTTTATTTTTAATATTTTTCGAAGATCTCATTGTTCAGAAATTAGTTCATGCTATGTATGGATGTGTTGGGATTATATATCTTATTGCTGTAAAGGACCAACTTTACCTCTTTCTATGAGAAATTTGGTTCAAAGTATGATTAACTGTGTTATTTCTGTTGCAAATATTCTCCCTCTCTCCTCTCTCTCTACCATCCCTCCCATCTCTACACTTTAGTAAAGTAGTTAAATACACAGATACTTTACAGATACTCAGTAGCTTTAAGTATCCCAAATATGCGAACACTGCACCAAAGAGATCTTATGAATTAATAACTTTGCAAAAATATTAATTTTGCGACATGTTACTCATTTTCCGGTGACACATCACATATACATAGGAAGGAAGGGTTCTTTTCCAGTCGCTTCTGCGGGAGGAGACTAATGTTAAGTGGGTATCAGAATAACATAGGCTACATGGACATCCAGAAAAATACTTGTGACACTAGTATGGATGGTTACCTCCATGCATCCCAAATGCAATATAAGCCCACCCCATGCAGTCACTGGATGTGTATGGAGTAATTAAGCCACTGCACTGTGCATAGATGCACATACAACACTCGTTTGAGGATACATGAGGATACTCACAAGTGCAGATACACCACTGCACTTTGTATACACGCAGATACACAAACTCAATTGGAGATACACGCAGATACTCACACAGTGTGGAGTGCGGATACACCGGATTTCCGACGCAGATACTCACAGTGTAAACGCGATTTTTTTTCCAGTGGTTGTGTTGGTGCGTTAGTGGATGCGTTAGTGGATGAGTTAGCGTTGTGTTGGTGCGTTAGTGGATGCGTTAGTGTTGTGTTGGTGCGTTGTGGTTGCTAAATCTACCTATTTTTTTGTTTATTACGCAGTATACAACGTCATGGCATCGTCATGAATATGATTTATCATCTAGTTCAAGTCAAGGATATAGGGGATGACGTAATCTGTGCCACAGACAGCGTTGTTTGCATTGTTTGTCGACAATGTGATATTTTCATGAGTTTTAGTCATCATGCAACGATATAATACAAGTGTACGTTCACACAAATTGACTAAAAACAACTATTATTATTATACAACTTTTATTCAATGAAACATATACACAAATATAAATCAAGAAGAGGACAAACTTCTTCTCCACTGGAGATCTTCCAAGCAGCCCTTTAACTAGATTTCACATAATTCTTTTACTATAATATATAATAGATCAGTTTGCAATATGATCGTTAACTACTAGCTTAATACGCCTAGGTCCAATTAGCATTTGATTTGAGATGTTGTTTATAAGCTTCCAGCCTGAATTTCCTATGTTAGATGAACACTTATTCGGCATGACAGGGCCTACGTATTGCAGCGAGTTTCAGTCTGCAAAGAAAGAAATGTATACAAAATATGAAGTGAAATGCAAAACCAGCTAGATTTTCTGTTCAGTACGGAAGACGAGAGTGCTCACGCATGGAAAGTTTCATTTTTTAAATAGAAAATCATTTTCATTTCCAAAATCATTTTGAATTTCAAAATCATTTTCCATCTCATTTAAAAACTAAAATTCCTTTTGTTTTAAAGTATTTCAAAAGACACAGGCGTTTTCATTTCCGTTTTGAATTTTATTTCCGTTTTCATTTCCATCTTGAAATGGAAATGAAATTCTATGAACGAGACTTAGAACGAGATGAGATCTCACGAGATTTCGAGCACAAAATGGCGGCCCCCATAGGTGCCGCCATCTTTGATTCCTTCCAACTAAATTACGACCAACTTTTTTTACGACCAACTTTTTTACGACCTGGTTAAAGTAGTTTTCGTTTTTTCGTTTTAACTTTCGTTTCAAAGTCACAGGTCTGGGGGGGGGGATGTAACGTTGAATATCAAGCAATTTATTTTTCATACAAAAAATGTGACGTAATTCACAGAAACGATATTGTAAAATCCTAGCCCTGACTTTAGTAAAAGTTAAAGGACCTCGTATTCATCTTTTATGTTCATTGTTAACCTATGGTTGATTAGATCCCTTATCTAACTCGGTAATTAATTGGTCCAGCCAGGATAAGCCAATCGGCCCAGGCCCTGACCCTGTGTCAATCGCTGTAATCTGTCTAGTATATAAGCAATAAAATGATTACAGCCGTCCACTTTTAACTTTTGTTGCGTTGATGGCCAATAAAAAACATTTAAAAAAAATAATTTCTCGCTCAACTACTGACCCTAAATATTCATCGGAGAATGACCCTGATTTACTCCTAGAAGAGGTAGGCATCCTCTTCTGAAATGATGTAATGTGATGATTCAGAATAAAAATATGATATATATATATGAATATGGTTACGTAATTGAGATGCTTGTGTATACATACTGCATGGGCACTCGCCACTGCACTGTTTGGTCAGCCTTCTGTCCCTGCACATCTCTATGTCAAGGATGCACTGGTTACCGTATGTGAGGCCGTCACTTCCACACATGGGCACATACTTATACCCACATCTCCTGGCACACGGCTCATCAGTAGCTGCAGAGAAAAACGAAAAATGATATCTTTTTTTATTTATCTATTTAATGGCCTTATTATTATTATTATACAACTTTTATTCAGTAAACTTATACATATACATAGTATAAATCAAAGAATAGGGCTGGTACTCCCTCTCCGCTGGAGATCTACCAGGTAGCCCTTAACAAAAGATGTCCATACATAAAATGTGGATATAGTAAATAACAAAGTGCGTAGAAGAATTAATCAAAATTATAGTCCATGTACTTTTGATATTAACTAAGAGAGTTTCACAGTTCTTTTTGTTACTACTCATTGTTTTAAGTAGTTTTAGCACATTTTTAAAGCTACTTTCTCAGCAGAAATATAAATAAATTGTTTTATTTTATTTTATTTAATATATTATTTTATTATCACAAGAATTACATTTCAACAATGTTATTCACAGCTTTAGCTTTCAATTCAATTCAAGAATTCTGTCATTGTATTTGGTCGTGTTACAATATTAATGCGGTTATTCAACATTCTAGACAGACAGTTGCCTAAATAGTTCTTCCGTTGAGTGCCTGATATGGGTCAGATTTTCAGAAAATGTACAATTGGCAGCTCTACATATTTAGTAATTTCTGCTAAATTCTGCTAAGAAAATTATAAATTTGGGGTACATCTGAGTATATTTGGTATTGCATTCATTTAAAGTATCAGTTCTGTTATGGTAAACTGCATTTTGAAGCTAATTTCTGTCTTAAATGTAGATTATATGAGAGGATTGGTGAAGGCGAATTGTACATTTTCTAAAAATCTGACCCATATAGTGAGTGCTTTAGATATTATAGGTTCTATCTTACAAATAATTATGGTGGTCAAAATACTGAAACATATTTACAGAAACTTGTTCACTTGATATTTGGGTGGTTAGAAAACATTTATCAAAAAGTAGCTATTGACAGTATGACTGACTGAAGAACGTGAATGCTTAATGCTTCTAGATTTATAGAATTCATGAAGAATAATGTACATTGTTAATTAACAGCGCACGTACAGGTCAGCTTGAAACAGGGTTCATTAATCTATTTAGTCTCTGACCATGACAGTTATAGGCAGAATAGGCGATAACTAACATACAATCCCATAACAATCCAAAAATGTAATGTGTCACGGGAAAATGAGTCACAAGTCGCAAAATAGGTATTTCGAGATGAAAAATGAAAAATGACAAAAATAGTTATCAATATTTCTTGATGGGTCATTCACTCTAATAAATTAGTAGGATAAACTCAAATGTGATCTGTTTCAGGGAAATGAGTCATAAGTCGCAAAATTGATATTTTTCAAAGTGTTTTTTCCACAAGATTACGTTATTGGAATGTTCTGATTGTTGGAGAGTTTGTCACTTAAAGTTATGTCAATCGATGTCTTAAATTTCAGAACAATTTATTTAATACATCATTTCGTTTTAAATGTCCTCATATGGACTACATTTAGTTACTTTACTGTTTTGTGACCCCCAGACATATTGGAAACGTTTGTTTTTCAAAAACGAAAATATCAAACTTAAAATCTAGAAATACTTATTAGATTATTAGACTGTTTACTATCATTGGAATCAGCTTCATCTCATCTTTTCAAATATGTTGATATCTCAAAAATCCATTTTTCGTGACTTATGACTCATTTTCCTGAAACACATCACATTAATATTCAACACACACTACATGATACAACTAGCACTTGGCATCCAAAAATGAGAACATTCCTGCAAAGAGATCCTTTTTTTTAACAAATTTTATTGGTCAAGTTTCACATTATCGTGATAGTTCTCATTGCCAATACATGGAAAACATTGTTTAAATAATAAATAGGATAAATTTGATATTTTAAACGTTTGATTAACAATATCGATAACTAATATTCATTTAATAAATCACTTCGAAAAATATCAACTTTGTGACTTATGGCCCATTTTCTTGTGACACATTAGGGTCAGATCGCCAGAAAATGTACAATTCGCATTCACCAATCTTCTCAAATAACCCACATTTAAGACAACAATAAAGCTCAAAATACAATTCAACCAAACCAAACAGATTGCTAGAATCAATGTAATGCCGAATATTCTCGAATTCTCGAATTCTAGTATTGAACAAATTGCAGCCTGATTCTGTAGAATTTGATAAATGTGTAGAGCTGCCAATTGTACATTTTCTGAAAATCTGGCTCATTAAAAATGTACATACGGCAGGGACATGCTCCTTGACACTTCTGGCCGCTGGTCTGCTTCCTACATACGGCTACGTCCAGGGCACACTTGTTGGCATACGTCTTGTCATTGCGACCACACACAGGCGCATCATCTGTTGTACATGCCCTCTGACACAGATCTGTAAGCCAATGTACCAGTCTCAGCAGTTATAACAAAGACAATCTTACCAGGTTTGCTCTTAGGCAAAAAAAAAAAATAGGTGTGTTTCCGATTTACCCCCCCCCCCCCCCCTACCTAGAAAAACTTACCCTACCTAAATTGTTTTTTACCATACCTGATTTTTTCCCCATCATATCTTACTTTTTTTGGATTTTTTGACAAAAAAAGCTTATAAAAGCAGGAAAACGTGTTTTCCTAACCCGAAACTGTCAAAAAGCACATTTCCCATGTTCTAAACAACTATTGTTATGAAAACGACATTTTTTTCAGTTCCTGGGAGGTGGTGTCCAAACAAAAAAAATTAACAAAAAAAAAAAAGTTACCACCCCCCCCCCCTACCTAGTTTTCAGCCAGATAAATCGGAAACACACCTATTATTATTTTTGGCCTTATCATGACTTATATATAGGACTGTATTTATAAATATTCTGCTGCTCAGTCAAGATCCAAAGATGTAAGAGTCCCTTCAAATGAAGGGAAAGCCTCTCGCCTCAAACCGCAATGTTCCATTATAATAATTATACGTCCATTCAGACCGCAAAATGTCGTTATATTCCCATTAAAACGCCGAGTCTTAGGCGAGGAGACCGATTAGCGAAGCAGGGTTACATACCATTCTTATCTGATCTGAGGGTTTGGACCTAGAGTGTGCTGTTACAGTACGGTAAATGTCATCGAGAGTGCATTTACTGAGACAGGACAAGAATCTGCCAATTTGCTTTCTAGTTGAGAAATTTCCCACCAGTCCCCCATCAAATGGAATGCTTACCTATTTGGCAATTGGTTCCTGACCATCCTCCATCACAATCGCATTTGTATTGCGTATTAGTGTTGCGGCACTTTCCATTAACGCCGCAAGGACTTGAGGCACAGTAGTCCACAACTTGAAAAACGCAAAAATAGTGTAACGACTTTACAAACATGCCACAACTTACTCCATACCTGTATTTATGTTGAGCTTAGCTGACCTTATATATTCGTAGAATGAGGGCGAGAGAGCTGAGAGGGAGGCAGTTTAGAGTCATACCCAGGAAATAGAGATAGAGAAAAGGGAGAGACAGAAAAAGTGATAGAAAGGCACTTTATGGTCTTACCCAGGAAATAGAGATAGAGCAGAGGGAAAGAGCAAGACAAGAGAAAAAGAGACAGAAAGTGATTCATGTTCTTACCCAGGAGAAGAAAGGAGAGAGACAGAGAAAAGGGGACAGAAAGGCACTTTATGGTCATACCCAGGAAATAGAGATAGAGAAATGGGAGAGACAGAGAAAAAGGGACAGAAAGGCACTTTATGGTCTTACCTAGGGAATAGAGATAGAGTAGAAGAACCGTACATAATTAAAACTAAAACTACTGTAGGAGATCCATGGTTTTCACATAGAAGGGGCTGACCATTTCCAGATGTTTTGTATTTGGGTCAGATTTTCAGAAAATGTACAATTGGCAGCTGTACACATTTAGTTAAGTTCTGCTAAATTAGGCTACAATTTGGCCAATACTTTGTAAATCCGAGTATATTCAGCATTGCATTGGTTCTAGCAATCTGTTTGGTTAGGTTGAACTGTATTTTGAGCTTTATTTTCGTCTAAAATTTGGGTTATCTGAGAAGATTGGCGAAGGTCAATTGTACATTTTCTGAAAATCTGACCCATTTATGTCATTAGTACTATTGCTACTTTAATTTACAATGTGGAGATCTAAGAAGCATTGAGGGCATCTAATCAATACTTCTGTATTATTTTATACTTGACGAAACGTTGTGGATATTTCTTAAGGGTCAATCGACATTTGAAAAATAATATTTTGGCGACTTCTGGCTAATTTTTCCGTAAGACATCACAACTATAGTCTGTCTAGAAAGTAGTTGACACGTGATTCCTTAGTCCCTTTAAGGGGAGGGAAAAGTGGGGGAGTTTTGACTTCAAACCTTTGCTCCTTGAATCACCGTTTGCGACTGACCATGACCGTTTGCGACCGACCATGGCCAAATATCCAGCTGCATTGTATTGCCCTGTCTCTTTTCTATGTGGAGCAGCTGTTGTTTTGCTTAGAAGGAAGGCAGAGCTGGCTATACTGGCCCTGTTTCTCCATGGTTGATTGCAATGGACGACTCGCTGGGAAAGGGTTGACAAGTCCTTGTCATAAATAGAAATACAAAATCTCCCACTTTTCCCTCCCCTTAAAGGAACTAAGGAATCACGTGTCAACTACTTTCTAGACAGACTATACTTACTTTTAATTCTTGTACCGCAATCAGCCCCAGTATAACCAAGCCCACACTGGCACCTGTGGTCCTTGCCTTGGTCAATACAAGTCGACCCGTGTTTGCAGGGGGAGCTTTTACAGCGGTCTGTATCTACAATGACAACAATTATAAGAGTTTAATTTACAAATATAAGACCTTGCCCACACACAGCCGATTTATCCCCCGATTGCCTCCCGATTTCAGTCTCCCGATGAACCCTATGACTTCATTTCAAGTCCTGGTTTATGTTTTTGAACTAACATAAACCAGGATTTGAAATGAAGTCATAGGATTCATCAGGAGACCGAAATCGGGGGGTAATCGGGAGGCAAATCGGCTGTGTGTGGGCAGGGTTTAAAGCAAGACAGTTCCCCACTATATACATGATGTTACAGAATAGTGAAATGGTTGGTGTTGACGGGTCAGTGGTCGGTTTTTCCCTTTACCCGTACCAATAGATTCACATTAAATTCAGAAAACCAATATATTATTTTAACACAGCCATTGACTGCAGAAAATGTGAAGTCTGCTATTAATGCAATAATCACCAACGTTTATGTCCCCCAAAAGACACTCACAGGCCCCAATAGGGGACTTGCGTGTGCCACTGCGCATGTCTGCAGAATACATCCTGTGATGGATTCTGATGAAATCTCGCATATAAATATTTTGCAAAATTTTTATCGAAAAATTGCAAGAATGTTTCCACTAATATCAGACTTTGTATAAAAGAGCATGAAAACCAAATGCATGATGGGAAATATTGGCACTTAGGTAATGGAAACATGTAAAACACATGGATATTGACAGTAGAGCATTGATAAATATTCAATGCTGAACGTGGCATGTTTTCTTTAGATTCTATACTGTACCATTAGTCCCATAATTCCATCTTAATCTCGATTCAAAATGGCGTCTATGCAAATCCCCTATTGAATTTAGTTCCACTATCTGCCGACATTTCGCGACACTTGTATCAATGTCACAATTTTCACCTATTTACAATTACCACCTTTTTAGTCGATCTAGTTGTATATTAAATGTCTAAATTGATAAAAATTATTTTCCAATGATGAATAGCTCCATTACTTTCTATTAAGTTCTATCTTACAAAATATGAGATCTACTTAGGCCAAAAAAAAATATAGGTGTGTTTCCGATTTATCTGGCTGAAAACTAGGTTGGGGGGGGGGTAATTTTTTTTTTGTTAATTTTTTTTTGTTTGGAAACCACCTCCCAGGAACTGAAAAAAATGTCTTTTTCATAACAATAGTTGTTTTGAACATGGGAAATGTGCTTTTTGACAGTTTTGGGTTAGGAAAACCCGTTTTCCTGCGTTTATAAGGTTTTTTTGTCAAAAAATCCAAAAAAAGTAAGATATGAAGGGGAAAAAATCAGGTATGGTAATTTTTTTAGGTAGGGTAAGGTTTTTCTAGGTAGGGGGGGGGGGGTAAATCGGAAACACACCTATTTAATATAGATACGTGATTAGTACTAAAGTTTATGGATCTACTAAATTCTTTTTGGGCCTTACCCCCAACATCTATTACGATTTCCACGTCACTTGTGCCGTTGACACTTCCCTCAATGTTACAGAATATGGTATTGTCCTTCAGGCCTGAACTCCTCGGTATATAGATGACCCCGGGGTGGCCAGGTGTGCCCGCTGTCTTGTTCTCATAGTAAGCATCTGAGGGATAGGTGTGGCTGGCCAGGTAGAACAGTGCGGTACCATTCTTTGCCTCCACCTGTAACATAAGGGTCAGATTTTCAGAAAATGTACAATTGGCAGATGTTCACATTTAGTAAATTCTATTAAATTAGGCTGCATTTGGTCAATACTAGGTAAATTCGAGTATATTCGGCATTGCATTGATACTAGCAATCTGTTTGGTTAGGTTGAACTGTGGTTTGAACTTTATTTCTATTTGAAATTTGGTTTATTTGACAAGATTGGCGACGTTGAATTGTACATTTTCTGGCGATTTCACCCATATGCGTCATACTTGTACAGATAAATGTGATCCGTTTTAGGAAAATAAGTCGCAAAATATGGATTTTGAGATATCACCATATTTGAAAATAGGAGATCAAGCTGATTCCAATGATAGTAAACACTAGGACACCTAATAAGTACTTCTATATTTTAAGTTTGATATTTTTATTTTGAATAACATACTTTAGAAAATACAAATAATGTGACTTATTTGTGATATTATGTTCTAGGAAAATGAGTCACAGGTCGCAAAATCGATATCTTTCTAAGTGTTTTTTTCACAAGATGTCTTTATTGGATTCTTCTGATGTTTAGAGGGCTTAGCACTTATAGTCAGCAATCCGTGTAGCAAATTTCGGGACATTGTATTATATGCTTGCATTTGAGGGTTTTCATATGGAGTATATTTGGTTACTTTACTGGTATTTACCCATCCAGAAACATTGCAAACTTTTTTTTTCAACAGGAGAGCAAGGAACATGAGGATGGAAAGAAGACCTGGAATATTAGAAATAAAATAAGAGAGAAAAAAAAGAGAGAATAATAAAGAAAGTGAAAATAAAGGAGTGTAAAAAAAAAAATGCTTGGTTCTTTAAAAAAAAAAGGGGGGGTGTTTTGGTAGGAATGTTCGTACTTAGGGGTATCTAGCACTTTAAGTTCTATGAATACATTACCAATTTTGAAGTACAATATTGTACAATACAATATTTAAGGTGGCCAGGACCGATGGTCCAGTTAGTTAGCTGGGTCAGATTTTCAGAAAATGTACAATTGGCAGCTGTACACATTTAGTAAATTCTGCAAAATTAGGTTGCAATTTGGTCAATACTAAGTAAATTCGAGAATATTTGGCATTACATTGATTCTGGCAATGTGTTTGGTTAGGTTGAATACTATTTTGAACTTTATTTTCGTCTGAAATGTGGGTAATTTAAAAAGATTGGCGAAGTTGAATTGTACATTTTCTGAAAATCTGACCCAGCTGCGTAATAACACCAATCTTATACCATCATACTTAACCTGCACCAGGAATAAAGACTTCCTTATTTAGTTACCTTTTGTAAACTACTCTCGTTATAAGATATTGGTATAGTTTATGGCAGGGTAATTATAGAGCGGGGATTTCTCTCTGATGTCGAGGTGTGGAAGAAGGCATATTCCATTAGTTCCTCTTAATCAGTTCACATCCCCATAAAAAACAGCTGGGCTCGCCTCCCTCGACCCAATTTGGCGGGAAGTTCCTCCTGTCTTAGATTTAATCCTCTCCCCTCTAAGCAAGATCATAATAGCACATATCAAGTAGGCGACCTTTAGTGGCACTTAAAATCATAAAACGACGCCTAAATGACCAATGGGTATATGGCCTTCCCTCCCCTTCCAACTACCCCTTCCCACTTCCCTCTAAAGGAAAGGAGCGCTAAACTATAGAGGACCCTCCCTTAAGGTATACATCTTGGGTTAACCTTGTTGTAGGAGTATTATACCTTACCTTCACCGTGACGCCTGTGGATGTAATCTTAATCTTGCAGTTGATGCTGACCCCTGTAGGAACAACTGTGTCGATTGTGGAGGATCCATTCTTACCAGGGTCCACAATGATTGGGGCTGAAATTAGGAACAGAAACTTTTTTAACTTTTTCAACCTTTTCCAAATTAATATTTGATAATAATATATTCTATTATATATGTTCGTCTCTGTTGAAAATCCTAGGTGGAATAAATTGGGCGCAATAAAAATATTTTATCATGCAATAAAATTGATAGATGTCTAAGAGTAAATCTGGTAAGATTGTGTCTGTCAAAATATACGTACATGCATGTGTGAAATGCATGTGTGAAATTTCTGGGTAATTGATTGAGATCATGTTATTCCACACTCATAATTATGGGGGGAAAAGAAGTTCTTAACCTGGCAAATAAACACATCCTTAATCCTACTATTACTCAGTAAAATGACACAAACACTAGCAAGCAGTTTGGACCAACCAGAGGAATGGACAGATAAAGTCTCAGTTACCAAATAGCAACAACATGGCATAACCAGAACCCAACTTGAGGAATCTCAAGTCACAGTCTTTTAAATCCATCCACCCAAGCCATGGCTAGATTCTACTAATCTTATGACTGAGGACACTAAAGAAGGTAGTCCTGCTGGTTTGGATATGGTTTTTAAAGGAATTGTACAAAAATCTCAGCATCGTCTTTCCGACGTTCGCGCCGCTGCTAGCTTGTTAGTAAAGTTAGTTAATACATTCTCCAGTTGATTGTTGATTGGCAATGGTCATTATAGTTCTAAGAATATTGTGGAGGGGCTGTTGGACGGACAGGACAGGGATCTTGTTAGAGGATGCTTAAATCAGAACTGAAGAGAAGAATTATATGTGAATTATATAATATCAGGCAACGATGGTATGGTGTCAGGCGAATTGCCACCCGGTAAAAAGCCACCCGGTAAAAAGCCACTGGTAAAGAGCCACCCGGTAAAGAACCATCCAGGATAAAGCCACTTGGTATAGAGCCACCTGGGTGCAAAACCCATCCGGTAAAAAGCCACCCTAGTCTAAAAGCCACCCGGTAAAGAACCATCCGGGATAAACCCACCCTAGGGTAAAAGCTACTGAGTGGCTTTTGACTGGGGTGGCTTTTTACTGGGTGGCTTTTTACTGGGTGGCTTTTGATTGGGGTGGCTTTTTACTGAGTGGCTTTTTACCGGGTGGCTTATTACCAGGGTGGCTTTTTACTAGGTGGCTTTTTACAGAGTGGCTTTTTACCGGGTGGCTTAGTGGCCAGGTGGCTTTTTACCAGGTGGCTATTCACCTAGAACCCGACGGTATATCACCATAAGGTGAGTCGTGGTTATTTTCCTGTGAAATCACGAAAATAAATCGATACCTCAAAAACATGTACCGGTAACCATGCCTGAATCAAGACCAGTACAAAAAGAAATATGTTACAGGATAATGAGTCACAAGTCGCAAAATGGATATTTTTCAAAGCGTTATATTTACAGGATCTCTTTGCGGGAATGTTTTCATTTTTAGTGTGTCTAACGCCGGACGAGATATGATTACATGTATCAAATTTCAAGACAGTGTATTAAATATATCCATGCATTTCTGCGGTCATCTTGTAGAGTGTATTTAGCTACTTTACTAGTAAACGTACATTCAAACATATTGCAAGCTTTCTTTTTCAAAAATAAAAATATCCATTTTAAAACATAGAAGTGTAGTAGATTTAGAGTGGACACAGAGTTTTCCTATCCTATACATTAGATCATATTGCCATGTTACTCTTGTACTACCCTTTGTACTATACTGCTTGCCTTCTATGGTGAGTCTCCCAATGAACCTGAAATTGATGATTGACTACTGCACACCACTGGTGTTACAGGGTTGTCCAAGAGGTGAATAAACCGGTGATACTAACAGAACTGTGCTGGTTTTACTTTGCCATGTCCAGAATTTAGCCCGCTAGAGGATATTATTTTATTTTCTGTTTTTGTTCTTATAGTTGTCATTTTTCTCACTTTTAATGACTGCCCACCATCCCGCCCTGCTTCCTCCACTCTCTCTTCCTTGTTAGTGTTTGTGTGTAATACCTGCTCCACACAGTACCGCCGTCGCCGCTACTGTGACAGCAGGGAGGGAAGCATGAGCATGGTGGTAGTGGCCAGTGGTGCCGTGTGCAAAAGTTTGAATGGAATAGCCATAGGGAATGGCTGCCTGTCGATGCCGACTTGAAAATTAGCTGCTATATTTACGGACACTGTTTATCGAGTGAGAGCGATGGGACAAATCTGCCTGAACTAAAGTGTACAGAAATGATATCTAGGACGATTTGAATAAGTGAAAATGTTTGTCACCGGGAAAAATTAGGAGAACGAGCCAATAAGTATAGGAGTCAGTAGACGCTAAGCGTACAATTATTATGGGGGTTGCAACGGGTATTGAGATCGATAAGAAGTCTTTGACTTTTTCCCTGGGAAAAAGCGGAAAGGTTGCCGTTCGTCGAGATTGAACCTGAGTTTTGGTGAGACCTGATTCACTGCAATTGGTGTGGTGACAGGGTCACTACAAAAGTATTTATTAGATATCCTAAAGTTTACCATCTATGGAATCGGCTTGATCGCATCTTTTCAAATATGATAATATCTCAAAAATCTATTTTTGCGACTTGTGACTCATTTTCCTGAAATATATCACATATTGAACCAGGCCACTGGGTCTTCTAAGAGATACAATACACTGGTCTAGGAATACTGCGACTTAACTCATATGGGTCAGATTTTCAGAAAACGTACAATTCGTCTTCACCAATCCTCTCACATAGCCCGAATTTCAGACGGAAATAAAGTTCAGAATACAGTTCAACCTAACCAAACAGATTGCTAGAATCAATGCAATGCTAAATATACTCGAATTTACCTAGTATTGACCAAATTGCAGCCTTATTTAGCAGAATTTACTAAATGTGTACAGCTGCCAATTGTGCATTTTCTGAAAATCCGACCCATAAACAAAAGTATGAAAATAATTACCGTCACATGATCCCTTTTCAACTGCATACTTGAGACTTTCCACTTCTTGAAATCCTGCTAATTCAAACTTGTGGAAACATTTGGGCTCGTTTGCAATTGCCTGTACAATGAAAAACATGTGCTGTGATAACTAAAGATACATGCTTTATATATACATAGATTTCACATGATGTCACCCAGTAGGCTGGGGAATCCTACTGGCCGCCATGTCCCGGGTCAGCGTTACCGTTGCCGTCTATGGCGCGTTTATCAAAACAAAGTTGATAAACCTCACAAGAGTGGATACTTGGGTGATACTACACTAAAGGCAGATTATCTAACCTATCAGAAAGGTATTGTTGAGGCAGATTAAAACTGGTAAAGGTTAAAACAGCCAGAAAACAGTATTTTCAAGTATCGCAGCATACATAGCCATATCTAACGAGACCCCAGACATGGCGATGGCCGTGAAGCTCCGTGACGTCAGTGAAATCTATGTATAGATGGAGATATTATAATAAATCCCTCGTATGAACCATACACATCATAAGAAAGGTATTACAATTCACTTTTAAGGCCGTTTGCCACTACGCCGATTTCTCATGCAACTTAGTGGACAAGGGTCTCCTTAGTTCTACAGTGCAAGATCGCATGAGAATTGGTTTAGTGGAAGGGTTTTGAATGCTATTATAGTCTGTCCGAAATGTAGTTGACAAAGGTTAAAAGGGCTTCCTTGAGAAAAGGGAAAAGTGGGGGATTTTTTACTTCTATTTATGACAAGGACCTGTCAACCCTTTGCCCAGCGAGCCGCTCTTTGCAATCAACCATGGGTCTTTCCATAGAAGGGAAAACGCAGCTTCTGCACATGAAACATAGACACCACTATACAATGCAGCTGTATATTTCGCCAAAGGCCATTGGGGGCAAAGGTTTGAAGTGAAAAGTCTCTTAAAGAAGCCTGTTTCACCCGTGTCAACTACTTTTCGGACAGACTATAGATTTTCAGAAAATGTACAATTCAACTTTATCAAATAACCCAAATTTCAGACGGAAATAAAGTTCAAAATACAGTTCAACCTAACCAAACAGATTACTAGAATCAATGCGATGCCGAATATTCTCGAATTTATCTAGTATTGACCAAACTGCAGTCTAATTTAGCAGAATTTACTAAATGTGTACAGCTGCCAATTGTACATTTTCTGAAAATCTGACCCAAATGGTTATTCTGTATTGGATTGTCATCTGTGAGCCCATATCTCAATGTAAATGCCATTTGTTTATTGAACTTCACTGTACAATGTACTTGTTTTTGTTCATAACTAAACTGTCTTATTGCAGAAGATGTGCTGTATAAAAATACTAAATAAAAAAAAAAAAAAATGCTTTACATACATCTAGTTCTCTTTGGTTAACACTGCTGCCGATTCCCACAGCGAACATAGTGATTCCTGCCCTGTGGGCCCGGTCTGCCGCCGCCTTCACCAACGTCTCATTACTGGAAATACAAGAACATATAGCTGTTTAGGGCCCATATAAAATAGATAAAAAACAGAACAAAACAATTGCAAACCTTTGTTATTTTTAAATCCATTATAGTGAGTACTATTCTTGACTCACTTGTTCAAATTAGACCAACACAATTACAAAACTTTAATTACAAATTTGAATTGTATTTTACTCCATGTTGATGTATGTACCACATGCTATTTGTATGGGCGGGAGTAGTGTGGTAATTTGCACCAGTTCCACGCGTGTGGTATGACTTCCTGTCCCCAGTAAACATAGCCATATATAAGGTAGGCTAAGCATAGCAACGTGGGAGTAAATATAGAACCTAAATTCGAATGTGGTACAAGGGACACTAGTACTGTTCTTGAAGTGTCCCTTGTACCACATTCTCATCAGGTTCTATATATATCAGAGCATGTGTTTTTTTTTACCTTTTTCCATCTGTCATGATGATAGCTACCCGAGGTACCTTGCCCCTGCTACGCGCGCCATTGCTGGTCTGGAAGACTACGTCTACAACATAGTCTATTGCAAGATATGTATTGGTGCTTCCATCCGGGTACCTCATGTTATTTATAGCAGATAACATGGCCCCCTTGTTGTCCATATACCTACATTATAGTAAAGAAGTGTGAGTCAGTACTTAAGCAGTGGACAGAAAACTATGGAATTCAGCAATGAGCCCAGGTTTAGGTTAAAATTGATTTACATAGTAAAGAAAAGTGTCAACCAGTGCCACCAGGTGGTACTGGGTGCATCGAGGGTCAGATCTCCATAAAATATATAAAAGGTATATTTTGGTCACAGCCTGTATAAATGATCTATGAAAACCAAATGCATGATGGGAAAGATGGAATCTTGTGTTATGGGAACATGTATAAGACATGGATATTAACATTAGATCATTGATAAATAATCCATGCTGGCATGTTTTCCATAGATTTTATACTTTACCATAAGTCCCATAATTCCATGCGAATCATGATTCAAAATGGCGGCTATGCAAATCCCCTATTGAAGTAATATAGGGATGAAACAGGTAAAAGATGTAGTTTGGTCTCTTACAAAAGAAACAAGAAAAACGTTTCTCCCTTTTTCTACCCCTAATTTTGGGCATGTACCTGTAACTTAAACCCTGCCCACACACAGCCGATATGCCTCCCGATTGTCCCCCGATTTGGGTCGATTTGGGATGAAGCCTAAGGTTTCATTTCCAGTCCTGGTTTATGTTATTTCAAAAACATAAACCAGGATTTGAAATGAAATCCTAGGATTCATCGGTAGACCCAAATCGGGAGGCAATCGGGGGACAAATCGGCTGTGTGTGGGCAGGGTTTTACGTATGTAAAACTTTGGCAACATAAAGTATTAGTTTTTTTGTTGTTTTTTTTAAAATATAAAGTATTAGTTAATTCAAGGTAAGCAGAAGGTGTGGTACGTACTTGTTCTTCAGGTGGAATTCGTTGTGAACATGGGTGCTATATTTGACAAGAGCAACTCGCGTGTTGTCTGATCCTATTGTGAATGAGCTCACTATGTCCGACACAAACTGCCGAGTTTTCTGAAAGTCTGGAGCAGTGATGGATCCAGAGCCATCCAGGACAAGTGCGATATCCACCTTCCCTGCTGGACAAGCTGCAATAGATAAATATCTATAAGGGTCAGATTCTCAGAAAATGTACAATTTGCCTTCACCAATCATCTCAAATAACCCACATTTAAGACAAAAATTAGCTTCAAAATGCAGTTTAACATAACAGAACTGATACTTTAAATCAATGTGATACCAAGTATACTCAGATATACCCGGTATTCATCATTTTTCAGCCTAATTTAGGAGAATTTAGTAAATGAAGATCAGGGTGGTCGAGATTAAATTGTATATATTATTTATTGACAATGGACAGTATGTTTATGTATGGTATTTTTATTTTTGAATATAAATTTGTGGTGGGTTATTTCTAGGTGGGTAATTACCAGTAAAGTAACTAAATATACTCCATAGGATGACCTCCGAAACACAAGAATATATCTTGGGATTTGATATATATATTCATATGACGTGTAGCGTTAAACTCCCCAAACGTGATAATAACCCATAAAGAGATCTTGAGAATAACTCATTTTGAAAAATATCAGTTTGGCGACTTGTGACTCATTTTCCTGGAACACATCTCAATTGTTTAGAAAATTTACTACATGGGGGGCGACGAAAACACCCCTGGGGTAAGAGCGCCAAATATTGTCACTATAATAATATGAATAAAATATGAAATGAAATTACCCCTGGGGTGAGAGAGCCAAAATTTAATATTGTCACTAATAACATGTATAAAATATGTTTTAAAATGGTTACCAACCTTCCCGTAACTTTTGGCAATCGTTAATGAACGTCCCCTCATTGCCTCCAAGCCTATAGTGACTCTTCCAAAAGGTAGCTTGTGCTGAGATTTCGCGAGGAATAGGTGTACTCGTCTGGGACTTTGCAATGAAATAACAAGACAAACATAGTTAATAAATACAGGTTAACTAACGAGTTGGTTGAAGGAGTGTGAATATTGCACGAGTTGCTACGCAACTCGTGCAATATTCTAAGCGACTGAAACCAACGAGTTAGTTAACAGATTTATTATACATGCTTTCAATCATGAAAATAGAAAAAAATTGAGTGATAAATTTGAATTTTTACCGGTAATCTTAGTAAAAAACGGATTGGTTGCCATAACAACCCCACGTAAATCACTAGTGAAATACGCAGTATGCGTAAATCACTCTAGATATGTTATTTTCAGAGCAATGCGTGTATAATAACATGTTGTATTCATTGTCTGTGTAACCACAAGCTCAGTCATGTCTGGCTGCTGTAGACTATCAGGTGATACCCAAAGTCGCAAAAATGAATGCCGTGATATCATCCTATTTGAACAGATGAGATCGAGCCGATTCCAATGATGGTACACATTATAGGGCATCTAATATAAGTACTTCTATATTTGTATACAATATTTCTAGACGGTCAATCATTATAGTAAATTAGCTAAATATATTCCTTAAGATAACCTCAGATATGCATACAGATATATTCAATCCACAGGCGTGAAATTTGGAAGATACATTGCATCATGTATTCATGCAACTAACACCACTAAACACCCCAAAAATGAAAACATTCTAATGAGTGGCCTTCACTATCTGCCAGTAGCGGCGGATAGAAAACCTGGTAATGAGCTGTGTGGGTAAGTAGTGGCCAATAGTGATGAACGGCCAATTGCAATCTATTCGCCAAAGAAATCAAATTCTTTGGCGAATGACGACAGGTTGCGGCGAATGACTTGCCACTCATTTGCACCACCTCCTCCACTATGGCAAGTAGTGTTACCAGGGAGGTATATATATACAGAGGGAGTGGAAGCCACGGGCTGATCACACAGGACGATCCTTGTCTGGGTTGTGTTATCACTATGGTATACCAGGTGGCGCTGCAGTGCTGTTGTTGACACTAGTACCATTTAATCATACATCAATAAACAACAGCTATATAATTATAAGTTGTTCCATCAGCATACATAATCTTTGACACATTGGTAGTCCAGGTAAGTTTGATTGCCTTTTCCCAGCAACACCATAACAGTCACATACTTAAAAATAGCTATACAATTGCTGGCTATTGGATGGTGGTGGGTGCGGGTGGACCTGATTCACTGTAGCATAGAAATAGACACACATGTCTATTTCTAACCTCGGTTCTGCTCCCTCTGTATATACCTCCCTGGTGTTACCAACAGAGCGGCCAATAATTGTCCGCTCTATTGGTAACGCTATTGGTAACGCCACTTGCCGATAGTGGAGGCCACCTATAAGCAAGGGTTCCTGTGGGAAACCATTTGAAAAATCTTTGAAAAATCTGATTTGTTTCAACCATTATGCTGATGTAGCTGTCTCTGCTTTATGAATGCATATGTTTTGTACTCTAAGGAGAAACATTGCGTCTATAAGTTTTTCTCATCGATTTTGTTTGAGTACGTTGAAGGACACAATTTTGGGTGTGGGCTAATATATCTGGGTCAGATTTTCAGAAAATGTACAATTCAACTTCACCAATCTTCTCAAATAACCCAAATGTCTGACGAAAATAATGTTCAAAATACAGTTCAACCTGACCAAACAGATTGCTAGAACCAATGCAATGCCGAATATACTTGAATTTACCTAGTATTGACCACATTGCAGCCTAATCTTGCAGAATTTACTAAATGTGTACAGCTGCCAATTGTACATTTTCTGATAATCTGACCCATCTAATCAGGAAGTTTTTGCTTCTTGTCAGGCTTTTGGTATAATCGTCTCAAAAGGGAGCTAACATGGAAGATCCATTTTCCTGTAGCCCCTCACAAACAATAACAGGTAGTTTTTACATTAAATATTGTCTAGCTAGACACAGCAGTGGGCGGAAAACCATGGTTTTTCTAATTTGAATTATCCCCCGTGAGCCCATTATCCTCAAGCGTACATGGCATAACTGGTACATAACATTATGTGTACACTGTGCATGCCCGTTTATGTTCAACTGTTATTCCACCACTGAAGATTGGCTGTATAAAAATTCTAAATAAAAAAAAATAAAAATAAAAAATACAAGGACATCTATTTACCATGATGTAGAGTTTCTGGGCAAGAGCAGAGACCAGAGGCTTGCGGCAGTCCTTCCATCTCATTTGGCTCCACTCGATGTTGTACTGACTTCTGATGCTGTCGATGATTGGCTGGAGACTGGAGAGCACCACAGGATCTCTGATCTTCTTGAACATGGCCCTATCCACCTTCAATCATTTATACAGGTTAACTAACGTGTTGGTTGAAGGAGCGTGAATATTGCACGAGTTGCAACGTTGCAATTTTCTAAGCGACCAATGAGTTAGTTAGACAGATTTATTATACATGCTTTCAATAATGAAAATATTAAAAAAAAATCGAGTCATAAATTTGAATATGAGCGGCGGCGATCTTAGTAAAAAAGCAGATTGGTTGCCATGACAATATCACATAACTCACTAGTGAAATACGCGCTATGCATAACTCACTCTAGATACGTTGTTTTCTGAGCAATGCGTGTATAATAATTCCTTTATTTTATTTCATTTTGAAACAATATTTTTCTTAAACCATATTACAATGAGATATATACAAATACATATTCTCAAGTATACCTTAAATTGAATATAATATTATTGTTATCATGAACATACAATTATTTTGTAAAATGACAGTGTTTTAATCAGTTCTTTGTCTATAATGAAAGCACATAGGGGTCAGATTTTCAGAAAATGTACAACTCTCCTTCGCCAATCCTCTCAAATAACCCAAATTTCAGACGAAAATAAAGTTCAAAACACAGTTCAACCTAACCAAACCGATTGCTAGAATCAATGCAATGCCGAATTTACACGAATTTACCTAGTATTGACCAGATTGCAGTCTAATTTAGCAAAATTTTCTAAATGTGTAGAGCTGCCAATTGTACATTTTCTGAAAATCTGACCCATAGATAGGTTGGTAGATACATACATAAATAGATAGGTAGATAGATAAATGGATAAATTGATAGATTGATGAATATAATAGATGGATGGATAGAGAAATAGATATGTTGATAAATGGATGGATAGATGGAGTTATGCAGGTAACAAATTATTAAGGTAACGGCCGGAAGAGCTGGGACTCTCCCAGAGGCCTGTCGACCTCCTGTACCGCATAGACAAATACAAAATATTCTATTCTATTCTATGCCATGATAGGTGTGCGTATCCACGAAAACATGGTCAGATTAGCCCGTTGCATATGGATGCATGGATTTCACTAGCGACCAAATCGAATGCAACCAATTTACAATGGTATTTTGATTGGTTGGTAAATTTAGTTGTGCCAATCAATGATGCTCATTTCATGATGCAAGGCTGTAGGCTCTTGCCTTTTGCCGAGTCGGAGAGTTGTGAGACATTAACTAAAGGTAAATAATGGAAAGTAATATTCTTATGGCCATTCCTTCTCTAAAAAAATACTTCCTACATGGGAAATACCCACTTAATGGTGGACAGGAATTTTTTTCCAAACCATCAAAGGAAGGGGGGAAAGTGTAATTCCCGCAGACAATTCCTTACTGAGCCTAGCTTATACAACAGGCCCCTCAATTCACCCAGACAATTCGTTCCTTAGCTTATACAACAGGCCCCTTGGTTGCCCCTGAAGTGTCTAGAAACTTACGAATCCAGTACAGAGATGTAAAATGTTGTCGTTTAATCATTATTATACATTCTGATATATCAGAATGTATAATAATAATTGAACAGAAAATCATTTTCAATATGTATTACCTATCCACTCAACTCTCACCCACTATATTTAAACTTTCTCACATCAACTATGAACCTTTTTAATTTTTCCCACTAAATATCGGCTTAACTTAGAAACGATTGACAGGACGCAACGAAAACCATTCCTTGAATGAGATGGTTTATGCTGTATATATATATTGTTGTAGCCGTCATTACTTCACTAATACATAAGGAGAAAGCCATTGAGTTCTCTGCTGGAATATCATTCTACTTAGTTCGGACGAATGCGGACGAACGGACGAACGGACGAGTGGACGAACTGCATTGTCTAACAATTAAAACAATAAGAGGTGAATCTTGGTCTCAGCTAGTAGCCCATTTATTGAAGTATCTTGAAAGGTAGATGTGGACTGCTTGATGTCTGGGCTGCAACTGCCCTTACCCTAAAATCTCACTCCTATTTATACCCCCCAGAGATCCGTCCTCACTCACAATGTGAGACCCTGCCCCCTGGTGGCGGACAAATGTACCCTATATATCATTCGTCCGTCCCAGTCCGTCCCACACTACAACAATATATATATAACTACCTGAATATAAGTCCCGTTAAAAGAATACAATTTTACCTTCCAGATTCCTCCATGATAGTTAGCTCTGTATGTTGCCGGGTCCTGACCGTCCTTCGTCTCCACGTACGCAACACGTCTCGTGAATAACTTGTCATCCCCAAGGTCACAGTTTGCCTACACAAACAAGACGCACACATTCTATAAATGGGTCAGATTTTTAGAAAATGTACAATTCACCTTCACCAATCCTCTCAAATAACCCAAATTTCAGACGAAAATAAAGTTAAAAAATACAGTTCAACCTAACCAAACAGATTGCTAGAATCAATGCAATGCCAAATATACTTGAATTTACCTAGTATTGACCAAATTGCAGCCTAATTTAGCAGAATTTACTAAATGTGTACAACCGCTGATTGTACGTTTTCTGAAAATCTGACCCAAATAGCTTAAAGTTAAAGATGCATTCTCAGCCACGACAATAGGGGATTTGCATATGCCACTGCGCATGTCTGGTACAGTGCATACTGGGATGGATTCAGTTCAGGTCTGAGATACAAATATCTAGCAACATTTCTATCGAAAATTGGAAGAATGTGTTCACAGCTTGTATGAATGATCTATAAAATGTAGGTAAATGCATCCTGGGGAAAATGGGGACTTTGTTATGGAAACATGTATAGTACATGGATAGTTTAATGCATGAGATCACTGTTAAATATTCCATGCTGATTTCTATGGTGGTAAACATTAAGGTATAATGTGTTTCTACATTTTATATATTTATGTTTGAAAAAATGTTTGCAATATTCATGGGTGGGCAATTACCAGTAAAGTAGCTAAATATACTCCATAGGATGACCTTAGAAACGCTAAGATATATTTAATACACTCTCTTAAAACTTGGTACATACATTAGTACATGAGAACAATCCAACAACGAGATCTTGTGAATAAATCACTTTAGAAAATATCAATTTTGCGAATTTTCCTGAAACACATCACAAATAATCTATCTTACCTGAAACAGCTCGGAGACCTTCTCCACCACAGCCGATCCTACTGCGTTTGGTGTCATCGTTGCGTCGTGCTGTACACCCCTTACAATCGCAACAAGCGCGCACAGCAATGTTAAACGCAGCATTGCGTTAATGTTGCGTTTCTCCTGCATAGTGAATAATGTCTTGTAAGACTGGCGTAGTCTATGCCTGGCCTGGAATGATGTGGACGAAGCGATTTGACTCTGCTTTTATAGAAACGCGGTGGGAAGAGCCGTCATCAATATCTCACCAATAAAATTAGAAATCTTCTTCTGGGTTTGGATGCGGTGTGAGTGGGTTGGATAACAGGACGTGTTGAAAGTAAACAGGTTGTGTCGATGTAGGCTGCGACTGTAGCTCACAACAATATCCTTCTCATTATCTAAAGGGTCAGATTTTCAGAAAATGCACAATTGGCCTTCACCAATCCTCTCAAGTAGAAGAAATTTAAGAAGAAAATTGGTTCAAAATACAGTTCAACATAACCAGACAGATTTATTGAATGAATACGATACAGAATACACGCAGATATACCTAGTATTTATCAATTTTCACTCTAATTCAGCAGAATTTGATAGATGTGTATAACTGTAGATTGTGCATTTTTCTGAAAATCTGACCCATAAGTCTATTAGTGCTATAAGTGCTGTTAATACCACGGATAACTGTAATCAGGGTAACATTTTATATCATGTATAATTGTATTATATTGTATTATGATTTATTCGGGCATATCAGAAGACCTACTATGTAGAGGCATTGGTTCAGTTGTGTAACTGTTTTTATAATGAAGAATAAAATTTCAATATGTAATATATATATATTAATATGTTCGGATATATAGATATAAAATTATGTAGGTTGTTTATAAGTTACTACCATGGTACTATCTAGATTTTTCGATTTAATCGATAGCGTGGTTTAAAATATACGATATAGTATTATGAAGAATAGTCAAAGAAACGCACTTGAGTCGAAAGGACCAGGACAGTAAACTGGTAGTAATTGGCAAGAAAATTCAGAAAACCACAAAAAAAAAGTCCAAAATTATACCTCAAAATATTTGAATGACATTAGCGTCGTATATGATGAGCCTCGACGACAGGTTACTATGGATTAAATTTGGTACTTAAAAACAAACAAAAAAACATTTAGATTTAAGACTTTTATTCAGGAAAACATATCCATTTAGTTCAAAACAATATTCTCAGTTCGCCTGATTTTAAAGAAAAGAGAATATATCGATGGTACAAAGAAATTAAGTTACAGATTAATATTATTAATGTTATAAAGCGATTCATAAATGAATACCAGATTCATATTAGATCTGAACCTTTTACTGACATCATTAAAATCCGAACGCTAGTTCGTTATATAAAGACGTACCAAACACATTAATCATTACGAAAACAAAATGCCTAATTTCAAACAAAACCATGGTTAACAGGGGGAGTGTGATACAGGAGAAGGGGGATGAGGGGAGGAGGGGGAGGAGGGGAGGAGGGGGAGGAGGGGAGGAGTGGGGGGGGGGGGAGGACGAGAGGACGGGAGGACGGGAAGGAGAAATAGACAGAGAGAGATGTGGAGGAGGGAAGGGGTCACCTTCACACATCCGGGCACACATCATTCCATGATCTTCCCATATTGTGGTCGAGACATGAGGTTGTTGTTGAAGCTGGTGGGTCGGAGCTGCTGCATATTGTTTATTTATTATATTTATATATTTCTCTATTTCTACTTCACGGTGAGGAGATTCTTACCGGGTTTCTTGTCTAAATCCGGTTATTACTCACTCATTGGTCCTGAAATATTAAGGCTATAATAGAAAAAACAGAAGAGATGAATTTTGAAAATATAAGAATAAACTTGAAATTGTAAATTCTTTCTATATCTATGTATTTATTTTTTAGAAAGATCGTAATTGATACATTTGTGCAGTATTTTGCAGTAAAAAATGGAAATAAAATTACTTATTTATAAACTAAGGAAGGGCCATTATACTCCCGTTGGGGCCCCTATACTTCTGGGCCGGGAAAACCATAAGCGCAGTAGGCGTCCAATCACTGACATACCATATATCTAATATATATACGATTGATAAGAAAACGCAAGTACTTAATTGTTAAGTAATAACAATTTTATTGATACAATGGTTTTATTATAGGAGTATTTGTCTTAAGGCCGGTCAGGAAAACCTGCGAGTGAGCAGGAGGCTGCATCCCGTTCTGATATTTCTCCACTATGTCACTGTAATGACTTGATTTGGAATAAAAGTATTATAGTAATAATAATCTGACAAATGAACAATGAAAATATCTAAAGAAAGAGGAAAGTCAGATCTACAAGTGCATTGATTGTATCAATGTGGATTTAGATATTTCAGCATAATCTCTCGATTGTTTACATGTTATTTTTTCAGGCCTACTCGACTGCAGTCCTAGCCTATACAGAGCTATGAGTATATAGATCTGTGTTGATTGTTGTTCTCATAATCATATGGAACACGCAGCTTGAAAGCAACACATTTCAAAATTAAAACGTCAAAAATAAGGGAAATATTTACTTTTTACAACAAACTAGGCACATAATAAACTTACTAGAAGCCCCCCGTGTATCACGGGTAGAAATTTATAAAATGTAGTTTCAAGGGGTGGTGTAACAAAAAAACAAATAAAAAAGAATAGAAATGTGGGGTAAAATGGGCTCCTTTCGTCGGTGTAAACGATCAATCACCCCTGGATCTGCCGCCTAGCAACTATTAACAAAGTGTGGGTTTTCCCCTTTTTATCTATGCGTCACATCTAATTCTTCTATCATGTTATACCAAAGGCTTATTTTTTTTCCCGTATCCTTGTACGATGACAAACCGGTTCTTCATTTGTGCCGCACTTCAAACTTCTAGTATAAACAGTAAATTAAACAGAGACTAAAGGAAAAGAATGCTGCCATGAAATATTAAACAAAATACGGTAATAGTTGGAGTTATTTCTTCCTGTTTATGTCCATACCAAATGTTAAATGTAAATTCTTAAAAATATCTGTATTCTTGAAATGACCTGGTTGATTGGTCCTGAAATATTAAGGCTATAATAGAAAAAACAGAACAGATGAATTTTTAAAATATAAGAATAAACTTGAAATTGTAAATTCTTTCTGTATTTCTGTATTTATTTTTTAGAAAGATCGTAATTGATACATTTGTGCAGTATTTTGCAGTATTTGGGGGTATATAACTAAAATAAGTCATTAAAGATCTAGTACAGCTGAAATTAAGTGATCTAATGTTACAAACAGAACACATATGTGATGTGTTTCAGGAAAATGAGTCATAAGTCGCAAAATTGATATTTTTCAAAGTTACATATTCCCAAGATCTCTTTGTGGGAATGTTCTCATTTTTGGTGTGACTAACGCTGGATGAAGTATGAATACATGTACCAAATCTCAAGACAGTGTATCAAATATTGTCATTCATTTATAGGGTCATCCCATAGAGTATATTTAGCTACTTTAATAATAATTGTCCACCCAAAAATATTGAAAATCTTTCAGAAATGAAAATATCAAACTTAAAATATAGAAATACTAAGCTAATGTCCTTAATGTTTACCACCATTGGAATCGGCTTGATCTTATCTTTTCAAATATAATGATATCTCAAAATCTATTTTTTGCGACTTATGGCTCATTTTCCTGAAACGCATCACATATATTAATCTTCTTATAAAAATATTTTCATTTTTATTAAGGGCACCCAGGAAGACCTGTGGTTTACAGCTGGGATGTCTTATTTCCATACTGTACCTGTATTACTATACTATGTAAAAAATGGAAATAAAATAACTTATTTATAAACTAAGGAAGGGCCATTATACTCCCATTGGGGCCCCTATACTCCCGGGCCGGGAAAGGCATTAGCGCAGAAGGTGTCCAATCACTGACATACCATTCTTTTCTGATTTCAGAGGCTGTGAGCCAAGACTGGGCAGCCATTTTACTATGAAAACTTGGGTACCAAAATGAATAATATATGGGTCAGATTTTGAGAAAATGTACAATTGGCAGATCAATACATTTAGGGAATTCTGCTAAATTAAGTTGAAGAATGATGAATACCGGGTATATATATCTGAGTATATTTAGTATCGCATTGATTTAAAGTATCAGTTCTGTTATGTTAAACTGCATTTTGAAGCTGAATTTTGTCTTAAATGTGGGTTATTTGAGAGGATTGGTGAAGGCGAATTGTACATTTTCTGAAAATCTGACCCATATAATCCTTTTTGTACTCAGTCCATAAGAAATAGGGAGTTATCTATGCTAGCTATACGGTCTATCTTCAAAATCCATTATATACAACGATTAATGTTTGTGATTGAATACCGGTATTTTATTTTGGGCTCCAACTGTCCCTGCATCCTGAATCTTCCTATGAAGTTGCAAAATTCCCGGGGGAGGGGGAGGAAGCATAACCCCAGCAGGAAAAGCCTCTCGCCTCAAACCCCAAAGTGCCTTCATAATTCCATTAAGACCGCAAAATGTAATTATATTCCCATTAAAACGCCGAGTCCTAGGCCATGAAACCGATTAGCGTAGTAGGCTGATATGTACCATTCTTATCTGATCTGAGTGCTTGGACCTATCTTAGATAGAGTGTATCTGGCGTTTTCACAGTAACACCAGTAGACAAATCATTGTAAAATCGAATCAAATCAATATAACAATTTTTATGATTTTCTCAATGTATGAAATCAATACAGGTAAGGAAGAAAGAATGATAAAACAGTGCTATATAAATCGTGGTTCCATCTTGTGGGTAATACAGGGAATTACACATACATAGTAAGGCAAGGTAATGTAAGTAGTATATGAGATAGGTATGACTCTATGGCATTACACATATGTATTATAACAGGTGTGAGAAGTACATGGAAAGTAGAATAAGACATGGCATTACAAATATTCTATAAATGGTACCGGGAATTCAATAGGAATAATGAATGCAATAATAAATGCAAGAGAGAACTGTTGATGTTGACATTCTTTATTTCCATCTGTTGCTTCTTATGAATATAAATTCCGACGGGTTCAATGCACCCTAAGCAGAAAGAAAAAGAAAAAAATCCCACAACCTCTCCGCGCTATAAGTAGAGTCTTTCTCTTTAAATTTGCCGCCGTTTCGTGTCAGCTGACCACTGGCGTATCATGTGACTGTTCAGTTCTGCGTACATCGGTCATGTTCATGGCCCCGCCCACTTTTATATCACCATTCCCTTCACGTTGATGTTAAATCAGCCACGAGAAAATGGCCGCCACTGAGCAATTAAATTAAGTAAAGCCTGTAGCGCAACCAATAGTGGATTTGCATGTCTGTCTGCACATGTTTACTGCAGTGCATACTGGGATGCATTCTGTTAAAATCTGGCATACAAATATTTGGCAACATTTTTATCGAAAATTGCAAGAATGATTCCACCAATATCTTATCAGTTTGTATAAATGATCTATGAAAACCAAATGCATGATGGGAAAGATGGGGATTTGTGCTATGGAAACATGCAAAACACATGAATATTAACATTAGAGCATTGATAAATTATTCCATGCTGAACGTGACGTGTTTTCTATAGATTTTAGACTGTACCATTAGTCCCATAATTCCATGCGAATAAATATTCAAAATGGCGGCTATGCAAGTCCCCTATTCAACGTAAACCTCCAAAATGTTGGTCAAATGACTATAGTAGATAGATTATTATGGAACAGAACTAGAATATGTGTACTTTTTGACCGATTTTAATTTGGTCTAATGTAAAAGCAAAGCACATGAGTCTCTATACTATGATAATTTACATCGTCATAATAACATTTATTTTTCTTCTAAAGTTTTGCATACATTGGGATATTGCCTGTAACATATCCAATTAGCTTTGAGATCATCAGATATACCTCAATACTAGGCCTATACGAACAGATGCATTTTTCCACACCATACCATGAACATCTTTAACCAAAACCTTGTTCAAACTGCAGGGTCACAATTAGGTATGTGATGATCGATAGTATAATCTGAAAATACAAGTAGACCTAGTTTAATTGTTAACTTAAATAGTGTTGCCTGCACAGGAGTGAGTGAGTGAGTGAGATTGGTGGCTTTACGCCCTTATCAACACTTTGAAGTGTTATATCAAGGGCGGGAGAGCTGAGAGGCAGGCAGTTTATGATCATACCCAGGAAATAGAGATAGAGAAGAAGGGAGAGAGAGAGTTGTGCTTCAACTTGTCCAATAAGTGCTAAGTCATGCATCTCTGAGCTGGATAGTGAGGTCACAGAGAGCGTGAGAGGGAGAGAGGGAGAGGAAGAGGGTAAGAGATTTCTAGCCGTTTTCAATCTGGTCCAACTTGGCAGCTTTGAATTGGTGAGTGGTATTTCCAGAAAGTTACTCATATTCATTATTCCAAATTTTCAATAATAATATAAAAATCAAAATAATTTTGTGCGAAAAAAAAATCAAAAAAATCAAAAAACTTTAAGTGACAGTATCTAAGAATAAATATTGAGTTGACCATCCTTTACATGTAACTGAAATCTGTCTGTGTTTCCCTTGGAAACAGAGATTCATTAAATTGTACTGACACCAGTCATTGTTTACTCTTTTCTAACATTAGAATCAAAGCCCCCACTGAATAATTAACTTTCCTTGCCTAGATTGTAGGGATAAAGCTTGATAAGGCCAAAAAAAAATAGGTGTGTTTCCGATTTACACCCCTACCTAGAAAAACCTTTTTTTTGTTTGGAAACCACCTCCCAGGAACTGAAAAAAATGTCTTTTTCATAACAATAGTTGTTTTGAACATGGGAAATGTGCCTTTTGACAGTTCCGGGTTAGGAAAACCCGTTTTCCTGCTTTTATAAGCTTTTTTTTGTCAAAAAAAATAATAAAAAATAAAAAATAATGAAAATAATAAAAAATAATAAAAATAATAAAAAAAAAAGTTACCACCCCCCCAACCTAGTTTTCAGCCAGATAAATCGGAAACACACCTATTTTTTTTTTTTTGCCTAATACTATGATACTACAATGACCCTGGACTGAAACACAATGAACTTTTAATACCGAAAATAGAGCAGTCCTGTTTATGATGAAGATGTTTCCAATTGTTAAACCAATCTGTGAACTGTTGGCCTTCATGGATAATCTGGTCACCTGAATCATAATGAACAAAATCATCATAAATAAATGATTTTATATAATACATCTAAATCATTACTATATGACATATGTTATATTGTGAGAATGCAATGGCAATTTGCCCAGAGATTCGGTATGTAAATGATGAAGTCAGAGAAGTCGGATGATAGTAGTCTTCGGCCAGGCAGCAAGGTGTGTACAAGCTTACTCTGTCCCCTTTATTTATAGTCACACGTTAATTATTCATTAGCATCAAAATGGGTATAGCAAAGTGCGCTCCTGGCGATCCACCCTTATGATTGGCTGAGGGGGATCTTCCTGCCACATGATCATGACCCCCAGCGCTCTCCCACGCCAAGGTCATGCGCTGTGCGCATGCGCGGAGGATCCCTTGCCCTCAACCCCCCCTCCCCTCCCATTATCCCTGACCCAAGCGTGTAGCGTCCCCTCCCTCCCCCAGTCCCTTTCCCCCACCCACTAATGAGAGTCACGCCGGAGAACAAGTGGCGATGCTATTTCGGTTGCTAAGACAATCAAACAGGTAGACACATAACAACAGATGTCCAGCGCCCCGCTCTCCCCCGCTCTACCCAGGTCCCGTGTGGCGGTCGAGGCCCAGGCGGAGGGGAGGGGGGGAGAGGGGGAGGGGGGGACGGCCACTTTAGTGGTAAATTCCGCTCTCAAGAATTGCAATTCTTTACATTCGTCCAATATTTTTCTTTTGATTGAAAACACAGTTTTTCAAACAAAATACTAGCCGTCCGCCCCACCAAATACAAGTAAAATTACTACAAACATACATGTTAAAACAATAAGATAAGAAGATAGATATAATATGAGTATAGGTAAAAATGTCTCTTTGGGATGTCTCCTTAGGGGAAGGTTCATTGTCGTATGAGGCCTTCATTCAATTACTAAAAAGTCTTTTAGTCAACATGGGTAAGAGAAGTCTTTGTGTATATAAGTGTGCTTCTGAACACTTCTACAAATGTCTGTTTCCCTCTGGGGGTTCTACTACACAAATTCCTCTAGTGCGGTCGTCACCGACGTCTCCTCTGCCCGCCTGACCAGCCGAGGCCCCCGCTGGACCTCGTCGCTGGCCGACAGGGCGCCCGTCTCTCTCTCTCTCCTCTTGGCCTTTGAGAGCGAGAATGGTTGGGTAGTCAACACTACTGTATTTTCATTATTAAAAACCCTTAAATAACTACAGAGCACATGTTTTCTCCTGCAGTTTTGCTTATAATACTCCTCAATGAAAAATACACTTCAAAGCAGAATGGTTTGGAGATAGACAAGAAGCTCTGGTCCTGTGGTGCTTCTTCTCAGGCTCCTCTTACTCGCCCCATTCTGTCTGCATAAAACAACTTCTCATAGCGAGAGTTGGATAAAATACCTTTGGGCTGGATCCTTGTCCGTGGATTCCACCATTTTCTCCTGAGAGAGAAATGGATTTCACCCAGGTATACTACTCTTTGCTCTGCTGTCTCTCTCGCACCCGAGAAGAGGGCAGAACAGCATTAATAGTAAAATATTAAAAAGAGTACAAAGAAAAGACAAGTTCATAAAGTGATTAAAGTACTTCCCAGAAAACCAAACAAAATAGCTGAAACTTATTACTTCATCCTGGTCAGTCCGAGATTGGCAGCATAATATGGTGAGGTAGAGGGGTGGGCGGGGAGGTGTTCAAAGAAGCGGGAATCAGCCCTGGCGCCAGGGTCAGATTCTCCATCCTCTCGATCTTCGTCTTGAGGGGGTAGGATTTCAAGGGTGAGGGTTGGGGGTTCTTCTGGAGCGTTCTCTCGGGGCCTACGGTTCCTTTGGCAACACTGGAGGTTGACCATGCCTCTGGGGGCAAGCCCCCTTCGGCGGCGGAGGTAGAGGATTCCCAGGGTCATGACTCCTAGGAGGGTGGGGATGAGAGTGGCTATACCCCAGATAGAACTTTCAGACCAGGGGCTAGGGATAGGTGTGGGGGAAATGGGCTTAGGAAAATCTGTGAGAGAGAGTAAGGGTATCTCAGCTCTCTGTAAAAGGGTCAATTATTGGGTTAATTGGGGATAAAGAGAGAAATTTCCATAAGTCAGATTAAACCCGGGGAGGGGCATAATCGTGGGGGTGGGGAGAATTATATGGGACTTATGGCGTTTGATGCTACTCACACGCCAATCCTTTCCAACCAGGAGACAACCGTCTTCTAATATTACCCTAGTATGCTGGCGATACGTTTTAATTACTGGCTTCTGCCCAGGACACCTCAGGATGGTTTCTAGGGGTTGATATACTGTTAAAATTATAGAAGAAATGGACTCTCCCTCTCTAAACACTTGATTAGTTAAATTACCTCTCTTCAAAATCTGAGCCTTACAAAGATCTGGTCTTTTACCCATGATGATATTGGTCTCACAAGTTGGGGTTAGATGTTCAATTGCAGCTGAGCAAATTTGTGGTTTAAACCCAATACAGTGCTGTGGGAGGAAAGATGCACTTGACACGCTATCTAGGGCCACTTCTTCCTCTCCCATTAACTTTCTGAGATGGTCAGCACCATATGAGACGGGGAAATATTTTAGTCTATAATGTAGAAATTGTGTGCCTGAAACAGCCGGAATTACCGTCTGATATACCAACTCCTGCTTGCCATCTAGTAATAGTTGGACGTTCAGGTGCCTGTAATACCAGCGGTTATCTTGTGGGTATAATGCTTCCCTTCTTGTAATTTAGACAGAATTTCTGATAAATATGCCAGTGGTAAAATCTGGTCAGTTAAGAATCCCCTTTCCAGCTGAATTCGCTGGCGATAGAACAATTCGTTCTGACGGTAGTAATTTTCTACCGCTCTACCTACTTGTTGCAATAGAACATCCACTTCCCTTCGCATGTGGATTTGGTGAATTTCTATACTAAAACCATTCAAATGTGTTAAGATATCAGCCACCTGACGGGAGATGTTATTGGCTGCAGCTTGGAGCGCAGCAATGTCCATACGGTTTTCTCTCATATAGAGTCTAGTTTGGTTCAGCACAGACACCATCTCCTCCTGACAATGGGCTAATATTTCCTCCCTATTGTGGCTCGCTTGAACTGCAGCTTGCAATTCCTCGACCTGTCCAACCGTAGCTGTGCCAAACAGGGCACGGCTCAACGAACCCACAAAATTAAATAGGCCCCTCTTCTTCCTGTTTTTGAGGTGGGCCTGTGCTGGTATCTCTGTCCGGAGGAACTCCATGTGCTCCTCCCAGTGGAGAACATCTTGGTCTCCCACAACCTTGGGGGCTAATATTTCCTCCCTATTGTGGCTCGCTTGAACTGCAGCTTGCAATTCCTCGACCTGTCCAACCGTAGCTGTGCCAAACAGGGCACGGCTCAACGAACCCACAAAATTAAATAGGCCCCTCTTCTTCCTGTTTTTGAGGTGGGCCTGTGCTGGTATCTCTGTCCGGAGGAACTCCATGTGCTCCTCCCAGTGGAGAACATCTTGGTCTCCCACAACCTCCGCCCGTCTGAGCTCTGCAATCCTTCGTTTAAGAACCGAGATCCATCGTAAATTGGATACTAATTCAAGCCAAAAATTTTATCCACAGACAACGTCTGTTTGGCGAGAACGATATGAGTATAAATTTCTTTGTGAAAGAGGTGATAAAAAAAATTCCGAGCAATACAATATGGTGATAAAATAAGCTCGAAGGAAGGTGGCAAAGGAAAGAGGTGGGAAAAATTCATAAAAGATGTCACGAGTAGATTATCATAATCCTGAAAATATAAGAGCAGCATGGTGCTGAAAGATAGAAAACTGTTAGAAAAAAAACAAAAAAAACCTAAAAAGTGAGGAAAAGCCTCTGGTAAAATATTATTGTTATTGAGAAGTTTATTCAGGCGTCGCGAGAGCGTTAGAGTTGTATGCCGAGTTGGCAGGATAAACGAAATAAAAACAATTTACAAAAAAAAAAAAAAGAACCGAGATCCAAGTTTTGACAGGAGGGGGTGTGGGAGGGTGCAGTACAATCACAGTCGTCCAAGTCGCGGTCAGGGCTCTGACCTCCCCCTCCTCATACACTAACACCCCTTCCTCCTCAAACAGACCGCCTCTAACCATCGTGGTTGAGACGATCATCAGGAGGGTTTTTAGGGTGAAGTGGGAGAGAAATCTGTCACTGGTGGTGCCACTGGATCGAACTCCCATGGCTGGGGCTGTGGTGGGGGTGACGGTGGTGGCGATGGGGGTGGTGATGGTGGTGGTATGCAGGGCAGCTTCCTAGGCCTCTGCACAGGTGAAGAAGGTGAGACTGGGTTGGGGGAGGAGTCAGGCCTCTCTCTCTTTGTAGATCCCAAAGAGTGGAAAACCTTAATCCTCTTCTCGGTGCCTTCAGATGTAGTGGTCAGAGCTTTGGGTAGAGGGTTTGTAGTTGGAGTCTCAACTCTCCCTCTCTTAGCCCTTGATCTTGTGACTGGACCTGGAGGTAGTGTGCGCTCAGGAGCAATCTCCACAGCAACGGCGGGTGGTAGGAGTGGGCGCACTGTGACTGGCTTAGGTGTAGCCAGTACTAGTACTTTCTCCTTTGGCGGTCGCTGCTGGGGTGGGCGTGGCACTTGTTGTGGTCGTGGGGGCGTGGCACTTGGTCCTCGTCCTCCACTAGCATGTGCTCTTCCTCTGGTTGATTTGCTGGCGCGTCTTCCTCCTGTGGCTCTACCTGAATTATACGAGGCATGTGAGGTATGGGTATGAATACAGGGTCAGGCTCTGCCTGAGGCTTGGGCCTTTGTGGGGGTGGTGGTCTGACTCGATTAGCTTGTTGGGCCTGTCTCCGACCCGCCCTTGGTTGCCTAGTTCTCAGTACATCCCATTCTATTTCCCCTGATACCAACTTAAGTCTATTTCTATTAATACGTTTTTGTTCACCTTGGGGTCCTCTCAGAGTTATAATGGTACCCCTGATACCAGTTATTATGTAACCATGATCCCATTTCGGGTCCAGTGGAGTGCTGGTACCCAATAACACCACTACGTGATCCCCTATGTTTAGATCTTTTGCGTTCGCTCTGGCTCTCAATCTTTCGTAATTAGCCACCCTACTAGCCTCAGTGCGCTCAGCGGCCTCCCTGAACGCACTTGTCAAGGCCTGTAGGCGCTCACTTAACACGGCATCCTCTGTTCCCTCTGGAGTAGGGAATATTTTAGAAAAAGGGTATTTTGGTTTGGTGCCGAAAGTTAGAAAATATGGTGTGAAACCAGTTACACAAGAGGTGGAGACTCTATGTGCCCAGAGGGTAGGGCCTAAATGGCTTTCCCACTCTGCTGGTCTGGCGTTTATGAATTTTCTGAGTATTCCTTTAAATGTTTTGTGGAATCTCTATTTTACCGTTTGTGGTAGGGTGGAGTGGTTTGTGGTAGGGTGGAGTGCCTTACTTCAGTGCCTATTGATTTGAGATACCCTTCTACCTGTTGGTTCATGAATTCTAACCCCCTGTCGGTGATGACTACCTCTGGAGGGCCATACCTGGGGACGTATTCATTCGCCAAATAGTCAGCTATATTCTTAGCTGCTTTGGTGGGTATGGGTTTAACCTCTACCCAGCCAGTAGCGTGATCTATTACAGTTATTATATACCTGTTCCCTTGTTCAGAAACGGGGAAGGGACCACACAGATCCATCCCCAGTATCTGGCCAGGGTATTTTGCCAGAGGCATAGCTGTAGGAGGTACACGCGCCTGCCCGACTCGGTTCACTGCACACCTAGCGCATTTGGTCAAAACATGGAAAGTATCCTTTCGCATTGTGGGCCATTTATAGGCTTCTTGAATTCTATCCAATGTTTTTCGCATACCCTGGTGGCCTACCACAGTGTGGGCGTGCCTCACTACTCTATACCTGGCTGAGGGTGGTAATACCAACCGGGGGTAGGCTGGCTTACCTGGGGGAGGAATCAGAGTAAAGAGCATTCCATCAATTATGGTATAGTCTCCCTCTTCTTCCACCCCTTGTTGGAACTCATCCATTTCCCTCTGTTCTAACCTTATTTGCTCTTTCTCGAGTTTATCAAATTCCCAAGGAATTTCATCTATTTCTTCTAAAGCGCAGACTTCAAATTGACTGAGAGTCGGCTCTTTTTCCTTGGTTTTTATTCGAGAGAGCATATCCGCCCTAATGTTGTTGGCCCCTCTTCTATACTCAATGGGAGCCCCAAATTCTGCTATAAGTACCGCCCACCTCTGAATTTTTGTGTTTTTGACTTCACCTACAAATAGCGATTTTAATGGCTTGTGATCCGTATAAATTTTGAACTCGCTACCTTGAAGATAGGGCCTAAGTTTGTTTAGCGCATAAACATTAGCATATGCCTCTTTCTCAATAGTAGCCCAATTTAGCTGTGGCCCGGAGAGTTGTTTAGAGATATATTGAACAGGTCTCTCCACACCTTGACTATCAGTCTGGACCAATATGGCGTAATCACAGGCATCTGTATAAAGGCGGTAGGCCTTATTTAGCTGGGGATGTGCCATTACTCTGTCTGAAGTAAGTAGCTCCTTCAGCATTTCAAAAGAATTTTGTTGTTCTTCCAACCATTCAAACCTAGCGTACTTTTTGGTAAGTTTTACTAGCGGATATGCTACCTTAGCATAATCTGGAATACATTGACGGTAATACCCAGTCATCCCTAGAAAGGAGCGAATTCCGCTCACGTCTTCTGGGGGTAGCATATCCCTGATTGCACTACATTTATCTGGGTGGGAGTTAATCCCATCCTTGGAAACCTGGTAGCCGAGGAGATCTATCTTTTCCTGTTTGAAAATACATTTACTCTTTTTGATTGTAATTCCGAACTCTTCTAATTTATCAAACACCAGAGCCAAATGGTGGTCGCGCTCCTCTTCAGATTTGGAATAGATTACAATATTGTCTATAAAAGTCATGCAAAATTTTCCAATAAATTCCGAAAACATTTTATTCATGGCCTGTTGAAAGACAGCAGGTGCATTAGTGAGACCAAAAGGCATTCTCCTGAAGTGAAAAAGGCCTCTGTGGCACACAAATGCAGTCTTTTCAATACTCTCTGGGTCCATTTCTACCTGCCAGTACCCGCTTTTTAGGTCGATGGTGGAAAAGACAGTTGATCCTGCCAAGCTATCGAATATGTCCTGAATATTTGGGAGAGGGTGAGCGTCCTTTTTAGTAACAGAATTGAGTCTTCTAAAATCTACACAAGATCTATTACTCCCATCTTTCTTAGGAACCAACAATATTGGGCTCCCCCATGCTGAAGTGCTGGGTTCAATTACTCCCAGTTCCAGCATTTCATCCAATTCCTTATCAACTAGTTTTCTCTTAATCAGGGACAAGCGATATGGCCGTTGATTAATGGGGCGCGCATTTCCAGTATCTATGTGCATTGTCACATCTTTAAATTTTCCAAGATTACCCTTTTTGCCTTCTCCAAAAACAGCCGGGTATTTTACTTCCCAAGCTTCTGCTTCAGTGTGGATGGAGGCAAATTCTAAATCAGTCACCTACCCACCCACTCTTATAGCTTTTCCCTTCTAAAATGACTTTTCTCTTTTTGAATACAATGTGGGCG